>OX419346.1:2585230-2950230 GCA_948470475.1 Galaxea fascicularis
CGTGTGATTTTCACCGCGCGCTGGCGACGCGACAACTTCCGCATCACCATCGTAAGCAAAAAACGCTTGTGTAGCCGCGGCTTTAGCCTCATAAACAACTTATCTTCAATTTAATTGACATTATGTGTCCTCCTTTTGCAGCACGCCGGAAGAAAGAGATGATTGGGTTGAGGTATGATTCTAACTTTATGAGGTCAAACAGAGGTCTGAATCTAAATTGTCTTTACAATATCTTCGCCTGATGAACTTACGGGTAGTGAGAATAAGGAACGTGATCGCGAAATATGAAATGTTTTGTTGTTAAAACTAGTTCCTCCCTCCACATGACCACCGTAAGAAACATACAGTTGGCAGAACAGCGGTAAAATATGAATATAGTTATCAAGGCTTTTCAAGGGTAGCTTTAGTAATTACTTTGTCCTTGGAAGCATGAGAAGAATTTCTTAGTCTTGTGACTTCCCATTAAATCAAGACGGGCGGGAAGATAAGTTGTCGCTATATTTTTCAGTTTTAAATTTTAAATAGAGATAGAAAAAAAAAACTAATTTTATTCTATTTTTGGGATTTGAAGGCTCTGAATAAAGCGATAGATGAGGTGACAAAACGGAAGATAACATTTGTTAACAAGACAAGAGATGCACCTGGATTGGTTAGACATGTTTGTAAATTTACCTCATTCAAATTTTTCCTCATTCAAGTTTCCTTCCTCGGTTTGCCAGATATTTTCTTTTACATTAGATATTTTTCTTCTTTTTTCTTCCTTTATTACTTCTTTCTTCCTCGTCTTCCTCCATCCTTCCCTCCCCTAAAAACGGAAATTGCTTTCTCTCACACGGCATTCAATTATTTTAGCTGGAGCAAGAAGGCGATACGACTAAGCTTGGTGAAAAGGCTCCTGTATGGATACCAGACGCTCGTGTTACCATGTGTATGAGCTGTACAAAACCCTTCACCGTCACCAACAGAAGGCATCATTGTCGAGCGTGCGGCAATGTGAGTATCAATAAAAATTAAAATGTGTTCTTCGGTAGACAGCCCTGAATGTCACGCTATGATTGCCTACCACGCTAAGCCCTGCACCTTTTCTTGCAGTTCATCACTAAATTTTCTGCAATTCAGATTGGTTTAAATTGATCACGTGACCTAGTAGTCTTCATCCGTTGAGAGATACTATAACTAGTGTTCTTCCAGTGAAAATACCCGGATGGACAGGACGTACAGTTCCGCAAAATGAGCCCTTTTCAGCAATTTTTTGTTTGGAACAAAACGTAGCGGTGAACATTAAAAACAATAAATGTTTCCGAGCCTATCGAACTGATAGTTGCCCCTCGGAATATGATTTCTTTAAAACTGGCATAAATATTAGATATGCCACAGTTACACTTGTAGGATACGCTCTTGTTGTAAAGTTGGTTAGAGTGTGGAAAATGGAGAGGAAGGGGTGTGTGGGCAATAAAATCAGCTATTTTCCTAAACTATCACGTTATTTCAGGTTGTTTGTGGATCCTGCTCTGAAAGCACTGCTCCGCTTGCGTACCTTGACTATACCCAGGCCAGGGTCTGCGACAAGTGTTATGATCTGTTACTCAAAGGTAAATATGTAATCATCTTCAAGTTGGTTTTAAGCCTTATATTCTTTAGAGCGACTAGCATCTGATGTCTCCCTACAATATAACCAGTTAACCTGCAACTAATGAGAGTAAAGTAAGTGAACGTTGAAGGTGAAGTATTTTGATATTTAACTAAATTCTCCCACGGTTATTATGCGTGATATTTAGAGCAATGGGGAGAATAATTATGTTGATATCTGCACTACGAAAAGAACAGTAGCTAAGCTGATAGTCACTGGAAGTTGCTACTTTCTTTAAGCTCTCCTTGCCATCTTGAAATAGCAATTGAAACAAAAACTAAGCTTAATGGAAGCTAAGCAAATATTTTGAGGCCATTCTGGTTTGGCAATACGAGAATACGCGGCGTAAGGTTTTCCAATGGAACAGATGCCCTGAGAACAGACCACAGAGGCGGCGGGGGTGACCTGGGACCAGTGCTTAGAATACCCTGGACCGAGTGTGTGAACTCCACATCACGGGTTTTGGCGGGATGCCTCGATTTGTCCTCCAAAACGTTCCCAAAAGAATGCATTTTTCTGGGTATTCCTAGTAAACCGTACACTGGTCATTCGGATATTGCAGCAGAATGGAGGGAATGCTATTTCGTTCATTTCGAAAAGAACACGCCCATTGCAGTCCATTCTGAGTGTTCCTATTGCAGAATGTTATCAGAACGCGCCCAAAGTGAGGGCTAAAAACTCAACGATCTTTCAGCTTGCTGACAATTTTGATTTCTGGAATTGCGTTGTAAATTGTACTTAATACATCGGACTTTGCTTTGAACAACAACCATCCAACTAACTAACCATTCTTTTGCCACAAATATAAAATACATGAAGACAGCTTTAAAGGAAAAAAAAACTTAATTTGGCGAAAAACTCACTGGAATGTAAATACTAAACGAGTTGAGGTTTTCGTGGCATTTGGAATATAACGTGGAAATTCGCTTGACCAACGTTTGGTTTGTCTTCGAGGAACTGTCATGAGTGTTGTGTGGTTGTCTTTGCAGAGTTTCACACAGATGAAATACACGTTGATCTAGAGGAACCCGCCGCGCTGCCTCCGTTATTACAAGAAGCAGACACTGCAGAAAAGCTCCTACGAAAACCGACAAAGTTTGAGATGATGCGTCGATTTAAGAGCAGAAAAACGAAGAGAAAGTCACAGATAATGCATCCAACTCACTTAACAGAGGTGGGTAGCCTGTGCCACTGTAATGGAAGTTTGTTCAAATTGTGAAGAAGTGCTTCCTTCTGTTATACGGTCGGCCCGTGTACCACATAGAGGTAGATTTCAAATGAATACTTGGAAGTAAAGATGCTATGACAGAACTGGCTAACTTTTACGAGCTGCCATCTGTTTCCTCCTAATCAGCCGTGACCGTAGAGAACCGCAATTAGTTTCTATGCACGTCACATGTCTTCAAGGTTCCATTGTTGCAAATACATCTTTGAGTTTTTTCCACATTTCATGACAGTGAATGATGTATACGAAATAAATTATATGTGAACTGCGGAAATGAAATTAAATGAAGATTGAATGATCCTCGCAGTTGTGAACGCAATTTATGCAATTGCTTATAAAAGCCCGAAAAAAAAAATTCAGGACTTCAACCCGGTTTGAACCCGTGACCTCGCGATACTGGTGCGATGCTCTAACCAACGAGGACCATTCTTCATTTGATTACGTGACAGTGCACCGTTATCCCTTAAGAGTGACGAATGTTTCATTTCTCCTTATGGTAATACTGCTCAATCAAACATGAAGGCTGTGAGAAAAAAGGAAGTGATCAACAAGTTATAAAGACCTTGATCGTTAAACAAATTCTCCTCAGTATTTCCAAAGAAAATATACAAACCAACGGTGTGGAGAATATACATTCTGATATTAGAGTTGAAAGGGTAACTGGTAATTTCAGGCTATGCTTGAAATCATACAGTTCTCTTGTGAAAGCTGTTAGTAGTACACCTCTCTGTTACTACACGTTTATAACGCTGTGCAGGGCAGTGCATCTTATATTGAAAACTAATCAAAAGTACCTTTCCGTGGTATTGTTTATTAGGCCGTGTAAGGTGGTTCTCGGTTTTGAGTCTGTGGATGAAATCCTAAAGTGCGACTATTCAAATGAAAGCTACTGAGCAGGTCTTTCCTGTGGTGCTGTTTATTGAGTTGTACAAGATGGTTCTAGGTTTTGAGTCTGTAGATGAAATCCTAAAGTGTGACTATTCAAGTGAAAGCTACTGAGCAATGCTTTCTTGTGGTGCTCTTTATTGAGTTGCACAAGATGGTTCTAACTTTTGAGTCTGTGGATCAGATCCTCAAGTGTAACCATTCAAATAAAAGCCATCGAGTAGTTATTTCTTGAGGTGCAGTGAAGAGGGGGAAAGGTGGCTCTAATTTTTGAGTCTCTGGATGAAATTCCAAAGCTTGATCATTCAAAGGAAAGCTGTAATCCTGTGGCACTATTCGTTATGCTATTCAAAATTGTTCTGTGGTGAAATTCGTATGTTTGGCCTATCGAATGAAGCTAGCGATCAATATATTATGTGCTTCCCATTTCAGTACTCTGTACAGGGAAAAAACTTGGTCTGTAACTTATAGTGCGGACCCAGAGAACGAGGTTATTAAGAGGTATTAATAATGGTGATAACGAAGACGTTGACGGTGTTGATGATGATGATGATGATGGTGATGATGGTGGTGGTGGTGGTGATGGTGGTGGTGATGGCGATGATGGTGATGATGATGGTGATGATGATGGTGATTATGGTGGTGATGATGATGGCGATGATGATGATGATTGTGATGATGTTTCAAGGGGTTGCAGCCTCTGCTTGCTTATAGGAGACACTGACTTCCAATTAAAATCTTAAGAACTTTAAACTGATTGATTGCTTCTCTTTACTATATTCAGGTTGTAGCTAATCAAGAGGGCATTCAAATGAGTGGATATTTGAGGTGTAAGAAAGGAAGATACGGCTGGAAGAAGTCCTGGTTTGTTCTTAAAGACAGTGTGGTCTACTCCTACAAAGCCAGCTCGGTAAGTCGTACATTTTTACACAATATCACTCGACATAGACGTTTTTCAACCAAAATTACTTTTTTAATAATCGGTTGAAGTGGTGGCTGTTCGCATCAACTCGCCATATTGTCAAAATTTCAGTATCCGCTAATCACTGGCACCTGCAAAAAGAATCGGTACGAATCAGTGATCTTAAATGAAGACGTTAACTTATAGACCGTCCCAGTTGTGGACGCTACCCAGAAGCCAAGAGGAGAAATGACCTGTATTACAAGTCTTTTTGTTGTGAGGTAGTCGTCAATCTCTGATTCTGCGTCAGTGTGATCCTTATCATGCGCTTTCATCTCTTGAACAGAATACCGAGATATTTTTATTTCTTCAATATTTTATTGAAGAAACCAAGCATTTTTCAAAAGGTAGAATTTTGTAACGTACCACCTTTCAGCATCCTTTTTTGTATTCTTTTTCTATTACTCCATTTTTATTGAACTGTTTCTGAAGTGATACAAGTGGTGGAAAAGAGAATTAACTCTGGAGTGTAAATTAAAGTGCTAATAGAAGTCCATGAAAAACCCACTGGGCGTTAGCCCTAGTAAAGGGTATCAGGGAACCACGCGAGGCAAAGAAAAAATTCTTATGACCTCGGTGGGAATCGAACCCACGACCTCCGGATTAGATCTACCGTTGCTCTGCCGACTAAGCTACGAGGTCGGACAGAGAAAGTCGGGAACGATTAAGATGGTGAATCGCGGCGAAGAGAAAGTAAGGGTACATAGATATGTTGTGCCGCGTAGCACTATAAACTATACCCTTTACTAGGGCTAACGCCCAGTGGGTTTTTCATGGGTTTCTCTTAGCACTTCAATTTACACTTCAGAGTTAATTCTTTGTTCCACCACTTGTATGTGTTTATAGTGCTACGCGGCACAACATATCTATGTTTCTGAAGTGAGCCCCCTTTTGTCAGCCATAGTGCTCTTGGGGCAAACTTCGCGACTAACTATTTGTAAATAATATTAAAAAAAAACTGAGCTTGTGTGGGGGTCGAACCCATGACTTCAGCGCTACAAATTTCAACAAGCCAACTGGGCTAGCGGGTCATTTTGTTGGTGTAAACAGGTTTAAAAGCTTCCCAAGTTTTTCGCATTTTCTAAAAAGTTAAAATCGTGAGTTTGACGGCTAAAAGAAATATGTATAGCAACAGATTGTGTCTCTGTTGTATATGCAGTGCAAGTGCTTTTAATTTCTCGTGATAAATGTACCTATAAATAATGTGCATGCGTTATTTGACCTGTTGTTTGCAATCACAGGAACTTACGGTGCATGCATATCTTGCAATCTCCGCAGTATAATAGCTGCGTTGAGTTTGGTAACGAACTGTCAGAGAAATCAATAGCACCATTTTCGTTTGTTTTTGTACTTTTTCTTTCAGGATGTAGTGGCTCTTGACACTTTGCCTGTACTTGGTTATACAATTGATGACTTAGGGAAGGTATGAATGTCTGCTTTACTTACATTATGACCGGAAGCGGATATTTTGTGTCGATACATAGCTAATAGTTGCTCTACGTTGCACTGTTTCTTGATAGGAAGGTGATGACTTTGTATTCCAACTGAAACACAAAGGTGTACCGCCTATGATATTCAAAGCAGATAACGAAACTTCGGCTAAAAGGTAATTTTTTAGATTATTTTCCGACACAAAAATTAACGTTCGTAATGCTGGCGGATTGATTCATTTTGTCATGATTTTGGTGATGATGATGATGACGTTGATGTTGATGGCGGTGCTGGTGATGATGATGATAATGATGTCGTCACGTCCCTTACTAAATTATCTGATTCTGATTGGTAAACTCTATTTATGTGACGGCAGAAAGAATTGTGTAACTGTTTCAAATTTAAAGTTAGGATTAAATATGAAACAGAAAAAATTAGATCCACTACAAATAATAAATTGGAAATCTTCTACAAAAAACGGCCTAAGGGTCAATTCCCCCTCTGAACTTGTTCGTGTCTGTGTCTTTATTTTTAAAACTGTAATAAGACCCAACCTTAAGAAATGCTTTTACCAGCATCTGCGTAGCTGTTACTGGTAACTGACTTCTTTTTTTGTTTTTCTTCTCTGTTTTCCCTCTGTGTTCATATATTTATTGTCATTTTGATAAAAAAAAACTTAACAAAAATAATGATGATGATGATATGATGATGACGACGACGACGACTATGATGATGATGGTGATGATGATGACGACGATGATGATGATGATGATGATTATTATTATTATTATTTTAGGTGGATAGAAGAACTGACGAAAGCGACCACAATGTAACGCCGAGTCCCACGTTTTCCTGTGGAGCAGTACCGCTGTCCTAACAGTCGTGCAGTCACGCATAAGAGGCCTCCGAACAAAATGTCACGGGCGTGTCGGTGAAAGCCTTGTGAGTAACTTCAAAGAACATTGGGATTGGGGTTGCCGCATCCTTTCGGAGAATTCTCTCCGGGACAAAACGAAATATACAATTTAACGTTATTTTACAATTATGAAATATTTTTCAGCAATTATGCTATTTACAGAGAAAAATTATTACCATAATCAGAAAAGCTTGGAAGCCGCAGCTACGAGCGAAGTTTTTGGCCTGCAGAGGTAACATCAGGTTTCCGAAAAAAAAAAATCTCGTCAAGTGTGCGTTCAGAATCCTTGTTGTAGCCCGTTACGTTGAGTCGATTTGCAAAGTGTTCAACAAGCAGAATATTGATGCGACAAAATAGTGAGTTACATCGCCTTAGGCTAGCTACATTTGCGACTTTCTCTACGTGCTAGTGACACGACTTTTTCGGCAAATTGCGTCGTCTTTGGAAACAAAAGATCGCTCTTGCAGCTCTGGTTGAAACGTATGTGTACAGTTATTTCAGTACTGTTTCGAACAGCCAGTATTCAGTTGTAACGCAAGTATCTTCTGCGGCAAAACTTTCGTGGGCGCTGGATCAATAATTAATGAACGGCTGAACGAAATGAGTCAGAAGAACACTTTTGAAACCACTTGTGTTTAACTTGTTCAGCCCAAATACCAACATACACATTCTTCTCTCTAGTTTCCATTTGTCTCTTATGGTACATGTTGGGAGAATCTGTGTAAACGTCAAGGTATTTTTTTCTCTGATGGTCATCTACTATTTTGTCGTATACTAAATGTTTGATCAAGTGGTGATCCTGATGGGAGAAAGTTGATACTGGTCACTCATAGCCCTCGCCAAAAATGTCGTAGCCTTTGTAGAGAGAAACGATAATTTGGATCATTGAATTCACTAGAAGTATGACTATAATTGAGATAAGAACTTTGGTTAGACTTACGGTAAACTCTATTACTTTGTCTGACAAGAAAGTTTGCGATACACTCAAAAGATAGGGAATCTTTTATAAATAATTACGTGGATTTTTACGGAATAGGAAGATGAAACTTATACAGGTATTTTTAACCAAGTGTCTTAAAAACCAAACGCAAATTGATTACTCCTGTCAATCACAACTTGCGTGAACCAATCAGAATTCAAAGCAAACAAATGTAGCCGGCGCCAAGCGCGGGAAAATCCGAGGATGCAAGTCACGATTGGCTTTGGTTTTGCTTCTCATTGGTTGAAAAAGTGGCGCGAATTTTGTTTACCAATCACAGAGCAATACCAGAGCAAACGCGAGAAGTACTTACGACGCTCAATTTTTTGAAGCCTTAAATGTAGAGTTTAAAGGAGAAGAAAATTTACGTCTATCATAGAATTTCTGTGAGGTATTCATGTTTTTGCCCAGCCAGAAAACAGTAAATAGTTTAAACTTAATGTCCTTTTTCGCTTGTCCTTTCAGCTGTGGGAATTATTAGCCATCCATAACATGCTTGTAAATAATGCCAATTTGCCTTTCAGTTCTCAGGGATAGTGCCTTAACTGTGTCCTTGACTGTCGAAACTTGTTCGTTGTGAAATTGATTCCTAAAGAAGTGGAAATTCTTATGAACGGATCGTTTTCCAAGTTGCTAATTAATGCGTGTCTTCCCTCCACGAGAAAAACTCTGCTTGTACAAAATTCTGTTAAGGTCAATTGAGACTGTAAAAATGGGTAGTTACTAAGCGTCGAGAAAGAAAATAAAAAAGAAAGTCGAGGATGCATTTTTTTAGCTGAACCATAATTGTGACTTCAATTCTTCTGCATTACGCTGCATAAATCTAGCAAAATTCGCAAGGCTGGGCGTTAACAGCTTTCAGGGTTTCAGGTCAGGTAGTTGTACGAGATTCCTTTGTAACAACAAAACTTTGATTCTGGAACCATGCTCTTGATACTGTAAAACCTCAGGACGCCAATTATTGCACGCAGTACAGTGTAAAGCTGCGCAGTAATTATTCGCATATTAGGAAATATTACAATTTACAAAAGTATTAGTCGTCAATAATTTTAGAGAATTTATTTCCCAGAGAAGGCTTTTATTTTTATTAAGAGTTTCAAACCTATTAGAGATTTATTACTAATCAGAGGTTTCATTGTAGATATACAAAGTATACTTTGAATAAAACCAATTTAATTTTGCTGGCATCTGACTTTATATTGTCTGCGAGTTAGATCCAACACTTTCTGGTCTGCGTAATGGACGCGGGAGAGGTAGACGCGCGCGCGATCACATGTCCTCCTACCCGCGCACGTCGGAGACCGCTTCTACGCTTGTGGGAGCTATTCTTTGTTATTCACGCGTGCGCATGCGACTGGCCTTCGCACTATTGCTTCTTATGGTGAAATAATGACAGTACGCCAAGATGAAATTGAAGCCTTTTCTGCTTGGATTAGAGTCCCTTTCGGTAACGAAGGGCTCTGCTCATAAAGGCCGCTTTCAAATTCAACCCGAATTTCTTGTTATCAGTAAAAGGATGAACGTCTGTGCTCTGTTTCAGAAAGATCGATAGCATATCCAAGGTATCTATGACAAGGCTCATGTTTGTTTGTTTGTTAGATACGGGGACTTTTTTTTATTAGCTATCGTAATTTTTTGCGGTGCTTATGTGTTGCGGCAACAACTGAAAGATATATGTCATGGAACGACGGGTCTATTTTATAGGTCACATTCCACAGGTCAAAGTACAGGTCACCGTGCTACAGATAAATAAACAAGCCCAAAAGAATCTCCTAGCCCTAATCACTACTATCCAAAATTTGTTTTAAATCGATGTCAAACTGTTTGGCTTAGTTGCCAATCGATAAAACAGTGACCTGTACCTCTGACCTGTGTAATGTGACCTGTAAAATAGATCCGGCCGCCATGAAATTGTGCTGGGATATTAGAAGGAAAGTTGTTTTTTTGAGAAGAAGACTCCTTCTTTCTTAAAATAATTTTCAATAGTTTGCGTTATCTTTGCTCGGTATGGACATTTCACTATCTGAATATTCATGCTCTTTTGTCACCTTCCACGTGCGAAAACAACAGAGGTTGTTTACCATTTACATGGGAAAACCGGTTGGTCGACGGTTTGTACAAATGGTAAGCAAAAATCCTTAATGAAAAATTCGGTTCTGGATTGGCGTGTACATTTGCACAATCCCTACTAAATAACATGTGACACGCATCAAAATTGGAGTAGGGCTTGGAACTGGTGAAAATCGGTTGGAGATTTTGGACTATCTTTCAAGACGTTCCGAAAATTTTGGACATTTTCCGGTCTGGAACACCAAAATGGCCATACCATTTACATTCCAACCGAAATTCCTGAAATGTTTTGGTAAATGGCAGACAACCAGAATCACTGGCTTCCCTCAACCTCCCAGTTGAGCGTTCACTCTGCGCCTTGAGACAACGACGTTTCTACTTGATACTATAATATTGGAGATCTCTGCGATGAAAACCTTCAGCCGAAAGCACGACTTTCTGGACTAACGTTGGACGCACGTGCTGACTGTGAAAAAGACGTCGTGTGGTTTCTTCGTTTCTTTGCAAGGTAATTATGAAATTTTGCGTCAAATGGGAACTTCTTGGTATTCTTCCTACATTATATCAAAACGTTTTATATTTCTTTAAAAGAGTGGTACATTCTTCACTCTCTTGTTTGACCTGAATATTCTTTGCTGTTGATACGGTATCCAGTCGTTTCGCTCCGAGTTGTTTCGCTACAGAATACAGTATAAGAATGTTGATTATTTTTCATTCTTAAATTCAATTTGTTTGACAGATTTGATCTGGCGTTTCTATGTATCACAGTCTTAAGTGTTACGTATAATTTCAATTCAAGTATTAAAGTATATGGCAGTTTTGAAATGTAGCGAATCGCTCTAATCGAGTTGTTTTTAGAAGAGGATGGAGACGGGGGGGGGGAGCATTTAAGGTCTGTCTTGTATGGGGTGTCGGACCCTTTTACAGGAAGGAAGGAAGGAAGGAAAACTTTATTTATACACGGTAGTTCCATCAGCTTAATTAATTGTTACTACTAACTCACTATCTACTTAATTACAATCACCAGAGAATAAAAAATAAAATAGTAAAAAAAAAAATAATAATATAGGCTGCTTTTCTTGGAGGCCGTGTTTAAAATCTTATTTAACTACTTAAAACTTTCTCAAAACTGTGGCGACTCAATTCATTCTTAAAATCTCTCAAGGAAGTCGCTTGTCTTAATTCCAAGGGTAAACTGTTCCACAACTGAGCTCCACTGTACGAAAAACTTCTCTTTAGATAATCAGTGCGAGGTTTTGGAAGGGCCAATGCGTTTTCAGTATTCCTCAAATGATATGAATTCACACTATCGCGAAAAACAAAACCGGATCTTAAATATTCAGGTGTCATGTCATGTAAGATTTTGTACAACATAGTAGTGCCCGGAACAAATCATTCAAATTACTGTCATAATTAGCAGACATCAAAATACGGGCTGCTCGATTTTGAAGTTTTTGGAGTCTATCAGAAAGGCCTTTGTTACAGTCTCCCCACACCTCACAACAATAATCGAAGTGAGGCTGAACAAGGCTATTATAAACATTGACTACAACATTAAAAGGGATTTGATGTCGTATGCGCTTTATTGCGCCAATGGCAGAAGCAATCTTCTTGCTGATGTTTTCTATATGACTTTCCCAATTTAAAGTTTGATCAATGCAGACCCCAAGGGATTTTGTTGATGATACCTGCTCCACGGTCATGTTATTTATAGTTAAAGAAGGACAATCTGAAAGGTTCGATAATTTCTGTCTGGGTGCAATTAGCATAAACTCGGTTTTTGTCAGGTTTAAGGTAAGCTTATTAGCTGATAACCAAGTGTACACTTTGCTTAGATCATAATTAAGACAACCCGATTTACATCCTGAACGTCGGCACTAGCAAACGTCAAGCTGGTATCATCAGCGTACATCCTTGGTAGTGAAAATTGTAAGCAATTTGGTAAGTCATTGATATACAACAGAAAAAGTAGCGGTCCTAGGATTGTTCCTTGGGGAACGCCACATTTCAAAGATTTCGGGGTTGACTTACGACAATTAATTTGACAAATTTGAGTGCGGTTATCTAAGTAAGAGGCAAACCATTTATAACTGGACTGACGTAGCCCATAATATTGCAATTTACGTAACAAAATTTCGTGGTCAACTGTATGAAAGGCCTTTTTAAGGTCTAAAAAAACGACAGCGTTGATGAGACCACGATCAATGTTCATAGCCCAACTATCAGTTGCCTCAAGAAGTGCCGTAACCGTAGAGTGTAGAGAACGGAAGCCGGATTGATGACATGTCAGAATACTATTCTCAATTAGATAGTGGTATACCTGTTCATAAATTATTCGCTCAAAAACTTTGGCTACGACTGGGATTACAGATATTGGTCGATAATAGGCCATTTTACAGTTGTTCGCTCAGTGACCTGGCCTATGAATGGCAGCGAGGTTGCCGGTGACCTTGTATTGATAGAGACCTCACTGTTTTTATCATGTAAATCATGTTGATGTAATGCTAACTAGTCTGCATTTGCACAAGAAAAGTAGAGAGGTTTCTATCAAAACAAGGTCACCCTCAGCCTCGCTTCCATTCATAGGCCAGGTAACTCTGCCACAACTGTAAAATGGTCTATTTGTCGGCTCATTCCGCTTCCCAGAGTTTTTGTACAATGGAGTGACTCTGGCAGATTTCCATTCATCAGGGAAGAGGCCAGTTATCAAGGATTGATTGAATATTCACGATAAGAGATTCAGCGAGTAAGTCAGGGCCTCAATAATTTCGCCGAAATATTATCTAATCCGGTTGCCTTTGTCTGGGAAAGTTTTGATAGGAGTGAAAAAACTTGTGCAGTTGTTGTTTTTTCAAAAATGAAATTTTCCTCAGTTAATCTTCGAAGGAATCCTCAACCTTCGTTACATGACTGCTAAGGTTAGGCCCAATTTCTGTAAAAACGAGTTTAACATCTCTGCCACACCAGTTTGGTTTTCCAATTTTTGTCCGTTGTAGTCTATCTCGTTTATTACGGTTTTATTGGACTTGCGTGAAGTCAGTTCGTTAATTGTTTTCCATGTTTTGCGTTGGTCTCCAGAGCAATTATTGAAGGCATTTTTATAGTAAGCCTGTTTGGCAGTATGAATGTCCCGATTAACTTGATTTCTCATTGTTCTAAATTGGTTCCAAATAGATGGATCGTTTGTTTTTAATGGCTTTACGTTTAAGGCGGTCCCTGCAATTCATCCGCTTTTTTAAAATAGTAGTTATCCATGGAGATTTGGTATTACGCGTCCTTTTGATCTTCAATGGAGCATGTCTATCGCAGACAGTTAAAAATAAGTCTTTCCACTTCTTCCACATATCATTAGGGTTATGGAATTGCTGAAGGTCACCCCAAGGTTGCACAAAAATATCAGCTCGGAAATTGGCGCTATTGAAATGTTTGAACTGGCGATAACTTATTAAGTTGATTCCTTTAGAAGCAGAAGGAAATGAAATCTTACGGAAAACATAAACTAAACTGTGATCACTAATAGCAATGTGAGAGACTCCAGAACAATATACATTGTCTGGTTGATTAGTGAAAATTTAAATCAATTAGAGTACTTGTCAAAGGTGTAATTCGAGTGGGTTCATTGATAAGTTGTTTCAAACCATCATTGCCAGTAATATTCAGGAGGGCCTTAGCATAAACATTGTCTTTTGATAACAAGTCGCAATTCATATCCCCCGTGAGAAAAAGTTCAACATTCTCTGAATCTAATTTGCATAACAATGTGTCAAGGTGCGAAAAAAGTTCTTGAGGGGAATTAGGAGGTCTATACCAAGAAGTGACGACAAAAGGTTTTGAGTTGGGTTTACGAAATTCGATTGATAAAATTTCAAGAAACTCGTTGTCCAAATCTTTACGGATGGAACAATTTATGTTTGAACGAATATAAAAACATACGGCTCAACTACTCTTTCTGTGGCTTTTATTCTTTTTTATATATGACGGCATTACCAGTATATTGTAATATATCATAAATCGAATTGACCCGGGGTCGTTTAACCCTCTCACAATTTTAACACCCTTCTTGCCACCAGGAAACCTTGAAAGCCCGTTTCTGCCTCCAAAGGATTTAACGAGGACTCACCAAAGACGAGCCAAAGAACTATAAATTCGCAAAATGTAAGTTGAAGTACAACTTTCTCTCTTAATCTCTCTATAATTATTTGATATTCACTTCAGGAACGCCGGTTTTTGATTTTTATAGGCTAAATAAGATGCAATTTTAGACCATAAAATAGTGCAATTTGTATATAAATTACACTGTTGAGAACCAATCAGATTTCAAGAATATCCGGTGATTTCAAAATGGGTGTAAAAATGCGTTATATTGGTCGTTGCTCGATATTAACTCAGTTGTACATCGTTTATGAACCCAAACCTTAAAATCTTGTTTATTCTAACAGTTTTGTACTATTTGAACTCAATTTATTTCCTTTTTACAGGGTGCAGAATGTCGCTATTGAAAACAGAAATCGACGAAATGATAAGCAAACTAAAGACAAGCAAAGGGCAAGCAAGGGAAAAGCAGAGGACAAGCGAAGGATAAGCTGGAATCTCATATGTTTGTAAGTTAGGTTCTTAGGCTTTTAGGTAGCAGAAACGTAACAAATTCAGCAGAAAGGTCAGCTAAAAGGGCAATTTTGATTTTGTAAAACATGTTTCCACTGACGGTTTGTCAGCCATCTTCAGTTGTAAAAACCAAAATGGGTGCACAATGAAAAGAGTTGCGCTTCCGGAAAATAACCTTAAGGAATATTTTTTGTTGCGACTTCTTACGCCATTTTCGTTTAGAGGCAAACATCCAGGAACGTCTACTATTCTGTTTATATGGAAATTCAATTCTTTGATTACAATTTTATTTCGATTCTAAAAGGCCAAATCAAATATTGATAAGGAATTTGCTGTGTACCACATGGTTCGATCTGAAACAACCAGGATTCGTTCCGTTTTATTCAAACATTTAGTCGAATCAGCAAACAACGAGCGAGGTTATCAATTGCCGTTAGAGGAGGTAGGTACCAAAAACAGTCGTTTTCAGAAAGGTTGCACAAACCTTCTCAAAACATTGCAAACGGAATTTCCTTCCTAAAGTTTTGTAAGATCATCTATTTGCACCTATTTCGGGAAGATTTTAGAAATCGGCATTTTTTGGCCTCCCCTTACAGCGGGTAGGTACCCCAAAAAAGTGCTTTCAAGATAGGTTGCACAAACTCTCCCAAAACATCGAAAACGTAATGTCCTCACCAAACCTTTGTGAAATCAGCTATTTTCGCTAATTTTGGGCAGTTTTGAAAAATCCACAAAGTTTTTAATTGCGCTTAGAGGTGGTAGGTACCCAAAAAAGTCTTTTTCAGAAAGGTTGCACATTCCTTCTCAAAACATCGAGAACGAAATGTCCTGACCAAATCTTTGTAAAATCAGCTATTTCTCACTATTTTAAGGCAGTGTTCACAAATCGACATTTTTTTAATTGCGCTTAGGGCCCGATTACATGGCGAATTTCAGCCCGGTCAACCGGGCTGAAATTTTGTTGCGATTACATGATGAACTTCAGCCCGGGCTGAAATATTAGTCTCGGCACCAAATATGAAATTTGGCGCGAAGAGTCTCGGGAAAATCAGGCAGCCATGTTATTTCCTGCTTTTCAGCCCGGGCTGAAATTTCTTTTCGATTACATGAGATTTTTTCAGCCCGGGCTGAAAATCCTAGCCCGGTTTGGTCCAACCGGGCTAGGATTTTCAGCCCGGGCTGAATTTCGCCCCGGGCTGAAAAAATCTCCATGTAATCGACAATTTGATTTTCAGAGGATTTGTTTCAGAGGCCGGGATGAAATTTCAGCCCGGTTAACCGGGCTGAAATTCGCCATGTAATCGGGCCCTTAGAGGGGGTAGCTACCCCCAAAAAAACCTTTTCAGAAAGGTTGCACAAATCTTCTCAAAACATCGCAAACGTAATTTTTCTAACGAAAGTTTTGTAAAAGCAGCTATTTGCACATGTTGTGGGAACGTTTTACAAATCGACATTTTTTAGCCTCCTTTTAGGAGGGGGGGGGGGGTAGGTACCCAAAAAAGTGTTTTCAAGATCAGTTGCACAGACCTTCTCAAAACATCTGAAACGTACTGTCCTGACCAAATCTTTTTAGAATCAGCTATTTTCACTATTTTTGGGCAGTTTTTAAAAATCGGCATTTTTTAAATGGCGCTTAGAGTGAGTAGGTACCCAAAAAACGTCCTTTTCAGAAGTCCTTCTCAAGACATCGCAAAGCGCAATTTCCTAACTAAATTTTTGCAAAATCAGCTATTTGCACCTGGTTTGGGAAGTTTTTACAAATCGTCATTTTTTAGCCTCATTTTAGAGGGGGTAGGTACCCCCAAAAAATATTTTTATGATAGGTTGCACAAACCATTTAAAAACATAAAAAACGTAATAAGCTGACCAAATCTTTGTAAAATCAGCTACTTTCACTATTTTTGGGCAGTTTTCAAAAATCGACAGTTTTTGAATTGCGCTTAGAGGGAGAGGTACCCTAAAAAAAGACCTTCTCAGAGAGGATGCGCAAAATGTCTCAAAACATGGCAAACGTAATTTCCTTACTACAGTTTTGTAAAATCAGCTATTTGCAGCTGTTTTTGGAGGGTTTTAGAAATCGACATTTTTTGGCCCCTCCTTAGAGGGGGAAGGTACCGAAAAAGTGCTTTTGAGATAGGTTGCAGAAACCTTCTCAAAACATTGAAAACGGAATGTCCTGACCAAATCTTTGGAATATCAGCTATTTTCACTAGTTTTGGGCAGTTTTCAGGAATCGACATGAATTGCGCTTGGAGGGGTTAGGTACCCAAAGGAACTGAAAAGACGTCTAATAATGTGTACCCTGATACTGTTAAAAAAGAGTAGGGCCTGGTGTCTGGTACTCTCTATCCTTATCTTTATGAGTCTGCCTTTCACACTATGGCACGGGTTGGGTGGATGGATCGATGAGTGAAATAAAGGATGGACTGCTCGGGCTACCAGTGGTGCTTTTACATGCCGACATCCAATCACACGGTCCCACAGAAGAACATTATAGAAGGCCATGAGACTGTTATTTAACAATTATTGGATGAGGTTGAGCATGATAGCGATAATTATCAAGGCCAGAGTTTGTGTTATCTGCCGAAGCCGAAGGCTGAGGCGGATAACACAAACTGAGGCCTTGATAATTATCGCTATCATGCGAAAACCGAATCCATAATTGTTTTATTATGCATATTCCTGAGCTGCACTGGCGACTCCGCCATAACAAAACTGATCAAACTGCTGGTTAGTGTATTAGTTGACGTCACTTCTGCATGCATAAAACTATTGTCTGTAGGTATGACGTCAATTCTACATATATAAAAACTATGGTCTGTAGGTATGACGTAAGAGAAACAGAGCTAGCAAAAATTAGCTGCGTGCTTATAGCCAATCAAAATCGAGCTGGTGACACCAATGTATAATAAATGCATGTTATATAAATTGCAAATACATTTATTCTTCATCAGCTCCACTGACCACTTTGTTTTTTCCAGCTGTGTCCCTAGTCGCTTTGTATTTTTCCCAAGGCCACTCATAACAACAGAAATTATAACAGACTGACATTTAAACCCTCCATAACAAAAAAAATAACAAAAACAAAAAAAAAACGTCTATATCATTCTCATCTCTATTACCAGGATGTAGTATTTAGAACCCCGCTTCCACTGTAATGTCTATCATCTAATTTTTACTGGGTCACTTTTCACTCATCTTTTCTTTCACTTTTTTCTTGAATTCTTTTAGAGTTTCTTTGTTGAATCATCTTAAGACACTGCATTCCATTGGCACAACATTGTCAGCTCTACTAAGAGGCAGGAAATATGAGGGAAGATGACATGTTCTTTTCTGGGGTTGTGAAATTCATGTTACAGAAGTAATCTGGCTGAGTTGCCTGAAGACCCATTAGCATTAATCCTGGATTCTTATGATCTAAGCCTAAATATTTCCATGGTAGGTAACCCGGATTAGCGTTGACCAAGCTTCCAGCAACTCAGCCCTGAAGTTAATTGTGTTCTGTGAAATTATGGGAGTCTTAATCCTTGAAACACTAAGAGTAATCAACATCAAATTTCTCCTCCTAATTTCAACACCATTGCCATGAGAATTAAGAACGAGATCACGCGTAAGGAATTTCCTTGATATTTAAACAGCTTCTCCCAACTATTTCCATTGGAAATATGTAGGGGTAACAAATGATAATCTTAATTTTCATCTTAGGGTGTAAAGGGTTACCATTCCATAAAATGTTCAGTGTTTGGTGATGAACTTTTAACGCTAACCAATGAGACGCGTAATGAAACCGCAAGAAGAAGGCACCAACCAAATGAGATCAGACCAGTATTTAATTTCTTCCTCCCATATCATGAAAACAGTGGCAGTAATTACTTTAGGTAAGGTCACAGTTTCTTCCAAATGCTACCATCATGAATATTTGGAATCCAATGGGGAGAAAATGCAGTCTGATAAAAGAAAGCGTATATCGAACTCATCTGACACTTTAGTGTATTTAAAAGTCAGTTTTGTTCATTTTTTTTGTATTTAGTACTAAGTTGAAAAACAATAAAAGAATCTTTAAAACACTGGCCGGTTGTATTCCTACTTTACAAAAACCTAACTTCGGTCAAATATAAAATTAACAGCTTCACCACGGCACCTAAAGGTAACTAAGCGATGTAAACTCACTCCATTTAAAACAATTATTAAAACACTTTAACTTTTCTTTCATGCGAGTAAACCTCGGCTTTCATTTGATAACAAAGCCCGCAACCCAGATACTTCCCAAAACAAGTAGGAGACAACTCAACCTCACTAACCAATTCAGCCTTCCTTCAGATGTTCTTGAATTTTTTTGCGCCAATCCATTTCGCTCCATCGGAAAAATAGGGGGATTTTCTTCGATTTTTCTCCACCGCCTAAACAAACACCGCTCTGTAAATATTTGTTCCCAATGGCAGCGCAACAACACAAAATAACAGTATTTTGAATCCTCAAACAACAGACATTGGTTAATGAGCGAACTATAGCAAAATCCACCTCCTTTTGCACAGGCTGTGGAACACCAGTTCTAACCTCATTAACCAATTTCCATTCTTTTTATATTTACACCGCTTAAAAAAACAGCACTTAATTAATACCTGTTGCAAATAGCAGCACAAAAAACAATTAAAATAACAAAGAAATACTCCCTTCAATATTGAAACAATAGAAATTGGTTAATAAGCAAAATGAAGCAAAATTCACCTACTTTTGCAAACGGCCGTGGAAGGCCAGTTTTAAGCTCCTTAACCAAATTCTATTGTTTGATTATTCATACCATTATTTCTCTTCAAATAAGAGGATTTTCCTCACATTTTCTTTACACGTTAAAGAACAGCGCCCTATCGATATGTGTTCCAAATGGCAGCGTAAGAACACTTAAAATAACAAAGAATTCGCCTTTGGATATTCAAAAAATAGAAATTTGTTGATGACCAAAATGGAGCAAAATTGACCTACTTTTGCAAAGGGTATGGAAGGCCAGTTTTAAGCTCGTTAACCAATTTCTATTGTTTAACTATTCATACCATTATTTCTCTTCAACTAAAATAATTTTCCTCACATTATCTTTACCACGTTAGATCTAAAAGGATAGAGATGCTGGTCAAAAATTCAAAAGTTTTTAGAACAATTAAAACATCATTTCTAAACTGCTCTGTGAAGGAGCCAAAGTCTTAACCAAATTCAAACTGTGACCGTTAACATCATTTCTAGACTCCTCTTTGAAATAGGCAAAGTTTCAGCCAAATTGCAAATTTGAGCCAAAAGCATGGGTTAACCCCTTTGGGTTTTGGTCAAAATTTCAACTTTGCTAAAATCTTGCACACAGCTCAAATAAGAAGAGAAATAATGTTTTGGGAGTTTTTAGAAGCATTTTAACATCATTTCTAGACTCCTCTTTGAACTAGGCAAACTTTCAGCCAAATTCCAAATTTGACCCATAACTGGCCAAAAGCATGGGTTAACCCCTTTGGGTTTTGGTCAAAATTTCAACTTTGCTGAAATCTTGCACACAGCTCAAATAAGAAGAGAAATAATGTTTTGGGAGTTTTTAGAAGCATTTCAACGTCATTTCTAGACTCCTCTTTGAACTAGGCAAACTTTCAGCCAAATTCCAAATTTGACCCAAAACTGGCCAAAAGCATGGGTTATCTCGTTTGGGTTTTGGTCAAAATTTCAACTTGGCTGAAATCTTGCACACAGCTCAAATAAGAAGAGAAATAATGTTTTGGGAGTTTTTAGAAGCATTTCAACATCATTTCTAGACTCCTCTTTGAACTAGGCAAACTTTCAGCCAAATTCCAAATTTGACCCAAAACTGGCCAAAAGCATGGGTTAACCCCTTTGGGTTTTGGTCAAAATTTCAACTTTGCTGAAATCTTGCACACAGCTCAAACAAAAAGAGAAATAATGTTTTGGGAGTTTTTAGAAGCATTTCAACATCATTTCTAGACTCCTCTTTGAACTAGGCAAACTTTCAGCCAAATTCCAAATTTGACCCAAAACTGGCCAAAAGCATGGGTTAACCCCTTGGGGTTTTGGTCAAAATTTCAACTTTGCTGAAATCTTGCACACAGCTCAAATAAGAAGAGAAATAATGTTTTGAGAGTTTTTAGAAGCATTTCAACGTCATTTCTAGACTCCTCTTCGAACTAGGCAAACTTTCAGCCAAATTCCAAATTTGACCCAAAACTGGCCAAAAGCATGGGTTAACCCCTTTGGGTTTTGGTCAAAATTTCAACTTTGCTGAAATCTTGCACACAGCTCAAATAAGAAGAGAAATAATGTTTTGGGAGTTTTTAGAAGCATTTCAACATCATTTCTAGACTCCTCTTTGAACTAGGCAAACTTTCAGCCAAATTCCAAATTTGACCCAAAACTGGCCAAAAGCATGGGTTAACCCCTTTGGGTTTTGGTCAAAATTTCAACTTTGCTGAAATCTTGCACACAGCTCAAATAAGAAGAGAAATAATGTTTTGGGAGTTTTTAGAAGCATTTCAACGTCATTTCTAGACTCCTCTTTGAACTAGGCAAACTTTCAGCCAAATTCCAAATTTGACCCAAAACTGGCCCAAAGCATGGGTTAACCCCTTTGGGTTTTGGTCAAAATTTCAACTTTGCTGAAATCTTGCACACAGCTCAAATAAGAAGAGAAATAATGTTTTGGGAGTTTTTAGAAGCATTTCAACAACATTTTTTAGACTCCTCTTTGAACTAGGCAAACTTTCAGCCAAATTCCAAATTTGACCCAAAACTGGCCAAAAGCATGGGTTAACCCCTTTGGGTTTTGGTCAAAATTTCAACTTTGCTGAAATCTTGCACACAGCTCAAATAAGAAGAGAAATAATGTTTTGGGAGTTTTTAGAAGCATTTCAACGTCATTTCTAGACTCCTCTTTGAACTAGGCAAACTTTCAGCCAAATTCCAAATTTGACCCAAAACTGGCCCAAAGCATGGGTTAACCCCTTTGGGTTTTGGTCAAAATTTCAACTTTGCTGAAATCTTGCACACAGCTCAAATAAGAAGAGAAATAATGTTTTGGGAGTTTTTAGAAGCATTTCAACAACATTTTTTAGACTCCTCTTTGAACTAGGCAAACTTTCAGCCAAATTCCAAATTTGAGCCAAAACTGGCCAAAAGCATGGGTTAACCCCTTTGGGTTTTGGTCAAAATTTCAACTTTGCTGAAATCTTGCACACAGCTCAAATAAGAAGAGAAATAATGTTTTGGGAGTTTTTAGAAGCATTTCAACATCATTTCTAGACTCCTCTTTTAACTAGGCAAACTTTCAGCCAAATTCCAAATTTGACCCAAAACTGGCCAAAAGCATGGGTTAACCCCTTTGGGTTTTGGTCAAAATTTCAACTTTGCTGAAATCTTGCACACAGCTCAAATAAGAAGAGAAATAATGTTTTGGGAGTTTTTAGAAGCATTTCAACATCATTTCTAGACTCCTCTTTGAACTAGGCAAACTTTCAGCCAAATTCCAAATTTGACCCAAAACTGGCCAAAAGCATGGGTTAACCCCTTTGGGTTTTGGTCAAAATTTCAACTTTGCTGAAATCTTGCACACAGCTCAAACAAGAAGAGAAATAATGTTTTGGGAGTTTTTAGAAGCATTTCAACATCATTTCTAGACTCCTCTTTGAACTAGGCAAACTTTCAGCCAATTTCCAAATTTGAGCCAAAACTGGCCAAAAGCATGGGTTTTGGTCAAAATTTCAACTTTGCTGAAATCTTGCACACAGCTCAAACAAGAAGAGAAATAATGTTTTGGGAGTTTTTAGAAGCATTTCAACATCATTTCTAGACTCCTCTTTGAACTAGGCAAACTTTCAGCCAAATTCCAAATTTGACCCAAAACTGGCCAAAAGCATGGGTTAACCCCTTTGGGTTTTGGTCAAAATTTCAACTTTGCTGAAATCTTGCACACAGCTCAACTAACAAGAGAAATAATGTTTTGGGAGTTTTTAGAAGCATTTCAACGTCATTTCTAGACTCCTCTTCGAACTAGGCAAACTTTCAGCCAAATTCCAAATTTGACCCAAAACTGGCCAAAAGCATGGGTTAACCCCTTTGGGTTTTGGTCAAAATTTCAACTTTGCTGAAATCTTGCACACAGCTCAAATAAGAAGAGAAATAATGTTTTGGGAGTTTTTAGAAGCATTTCAACATCATTTCTAGACTCCTCTTTGAACTAGGCAAACTTTCAGCCAAATTCCAAATTTGAGACAAAACTGGCCAAACGCATGGGTTAACCCCTTTGGGTTTTGGTCAAAATTTCAACTTTGCTGAAATCTTGCACACAGCTCAAATAAGAAGAGAAATAATGTTTTGGGAGTTTTTAGAAGCATTTCAACATCATTTCTAGACTCCTCTTTGAACTAGGCAAACTTTCAGCCAAATTCCAAATTTGACCCAAAACTGGCCAAAAGCATGGGTTAACCCCTTTGGGTTTTGGTCAAAATTTCAACTTTGCTGAAATCTTGCACACAGCTCAAACAAAAAGAGAAATAATGTTTTGGGAGTTTTTAGAAGCATTTCAACATCATTTCTAGACTCCTCTTTGAACTAGGCAAACTTTCAGCCAAATTCCAAATTTGACCCAAAACTGGCCAAAAGCATGGGTTTTGGTCAAAATTTCAACTTTGCTGAAATCTTGCACACAGCTCAAACAAGAAGAGAAATAATGTTTTGGGAGTTTTTAGAAGCATTTCAACATCATTTCTAGACTCCTCTTTGAACTAGGCAAACTTTCAGCCAAATTCCAAATTTGACCCAAAACTGGCCAAAAGCATGGGTTAACCCCTTTGGGTTTTGGTCAAAATTTCAACTTTGCTGAAATCTTGCACACAGCTCAAACAAAAAGAGAAATAATGTTTTGGGAGTTTTTAGAAGCATTTCAACATCATTTCTAGACTCCTCTTTGAACTAGGCAAACTTTCAGCCAAATTCCAAATTTGACCCATAACTGGCCAAAAGCATGGGTTAACCCCTTTGGGTTTTGGTCAAAATTTCAACTTTGCTGAAATCTTGCACACAGCTCAAATAAGAAGAGAAATAATGTTTTGGGAGTTTTTAGAAGCATTTCAACATCATTTCTAGACTCTTCTTTGAACTAGGCAAACTTTCAGCCAAATTCCAAATTTGACCCAAAACTGGCCAAAAGCATGCGTTTTGGTCAAAATTTCAACTTTGCTGAAATCTTGCACACAGCTCAAATAAGAAGAGAAATAATGTTTTGGGAGTTTTTAGAAGGATTTCAACATCATTTCTAGACTCCTCTTTGAACTAGGCAAACTTTTAGCCAAATTCCAAATTTGACCCATAACTGGCCAAAAGCATGGGTTAACCCCTTTGGGTTTTGGTCAAAATTTCAACTTTGCTGAAATCTTGCACACAGCTCAAATAAGAAGAGAAATAATGTTTTGGGAGTTTTTAGAAGCATTTCAACGTCATTTCTAGACTCCTCTTTGAAGTAGGGAAACTTTCAGCCAAATTCCAAATTTGACCCAAAACTGGCCAAAAGCATGGGTTTTGGTCAAAATTTCAACTTTGCTGAAATCTTGCACACAGCTCAAATAAGAAGAGAAATAATGTTTTGGGAGTTTTTAGAAGCATTTCAACATCATTTCTAGACTCCTCTTTGAACTAGGCAAACTTTCAGCCAAATTCCAAAACCCTTTGGGTTTTGGTCAAAATTTCAACTTTGCTGAAATCTTGCACACAGCTCAAATAAGAAGAGAAATAATGTTTTGGGAGTTTTTAGAAGCATTTCAACATCATTTCTAGACTCCTCTTTGAACTAGGCAAACTTTCAGCCAAATTCCAAATTTGACCCATAACTGGCCAAAAGCATGGGTTAACCCCTTTGGGTTTTGGTCAAAATTTCAACTTTGCTGAAATCTTGCACACAGCTCAAATAAGAAGAGAAATAATATTTTGGGAGTTTTTAGAAGCATTTCAACATCATTTCTAGACTCCTCTTTGAACTAGGCAAACTTTCAGCCAAATTCCAAATTTGAGCCAAAACTGGCCAAAACCATGGGTTAACCCCTTTGGGTTTTGGTCAAAATTTCAACTTTGCTGAAATCTTGCACACAGCTCAAACAAGAAGAGAAATAATGTTTTGGGAGTTTTTAGAAGCATTTCAACATCATTTCTAGACTCCTCTTTGAACTAGGCAAACTTTCAGCCAAATTCCAAAACCCTTTGGGTTTTGGTCAAAATTTCAACTTTGCTGAAATCTTGCACACAGCTCAAATAAGAAGAGAAATAATGTTTTGGGAGTTTTTAGAAGCATTTCAACATCATTTCTAGACTCCTCTTTGAACTAGGCAAACTTTCAGCCAAATTCCAAATTTGACCCATAACTGGCCAAAAGCATGGGTTAACCCCTTTGGGTTTTGGTCAAAATTTCAACTTTGCTGAAATCTTGCACACAGCTCAAACAAAAAGAGAAATAATGTTTTGGGAGTTTTTAGAAGCATTTCAACATCATTTCTAGACTCCTCTTTGAACTAGGCAAACTTTCAGCCAAATTCCAAATTTGACCCAAAACTGGCCAAAAGCATGGGTTTTGGTCAAAATTTCAACTTTGCTGAAATCTTGCACACAGCTCAAACAAAAAGAGAAATAATGTTTTGGGAGTTTTTAGAAGCATTTCAACATCATTTCTAGACTCCTCTTTGAACTAGGCAAACTTTCAGCCAAATTCCAAATTTCAGCCAAAACTGGCCAAAAGCATGGGTTAACCCCTTTGGGTTTTGGTCAAAATTTCAACTTTGCTGAAATCTTGCACACAGCTCAAACAAAAAGAGAAATAATGTTTTGGGAGTTTTTAGAAGCATTTCAACATCATTTCTAGACTCCTCTTTGAACTAGGCAAACTTTCAGCCAAATTCCAAATTTGACCCAAAACTGGCCAAAAGCATGGGTTAACCCCTTTGGGTTTTGGTCAAAATTTCAACTTTGCTGAAATCTTGCACACAGCTCAAATAAGAAGAGAAATAATGTTTTGGGAGTTTTTAGAAGCATTTCAACATCATTTCTAGACTCCTCTTTGAACTAGGCAAACTTTCAGCCAAATTCCAAATTTGACCCAAAACTGGCCAAAAGCATGGGTTAACCCCTTTGGGTTTTGGTCAAAATTTCAACTTTGCTGAAATCTTGCACACAGCTCAAATAAGAAGAGAAATAATGTTTTGGGAGTTTTTAGAAGCATTTCAACATCATTTCTAGACCCCTCTTTGAACTAGGCAAACTTTCAGCCAAATTCCAAATTTGACCCAAAACTGGCCAAAAGCATGGGTTAACCCCTTTGGGTTTTGGTCAAAATTTCAACTTTGCTGAAATCTTGCACACAGCTCAAATAAGAAGAGAAATAATGTTTTGGGAGTTTTTAGAAGCATTTCAACATCATTTCTAGACTCCTCTTTGAACTAGGCAAACTTTCAGCCAAATTCCAAATTTGACCCAAAACTGGCCAAAAGCATGGGTTTTGGTCAAAATTTCAACTTTGCTGAAATCTTGCACACAGCTCAAATAAGAAGAGAAATAATGTTTTGGGAGTTTTTAGAAGCATTTCAACATCATTTCTAGACTCCTCTTTGAACTAGGCAAACTTTCAGCCAAATTCCAAATTTGACCCAAAACTGGCCAAAAGCATGGGTTAACCCCTTTGGGTTTTGGTCAAAATTTCAACTTTGCTGAAATCTTGCACACAGCTCAAATAAGAAGAGAAATAATGTTTTGGGAGTTTTTAGAAGCATTTCAACGTCATTTCTAGACTCCTCTTTGAACTAGGCAAACTTTCAGCCAAATTCCAAATTTGACCCAAAACTGGCCAAAAGCATGGGTTAACCCCGTTGGGTTTTGGTCAAAATTTCAACTTTGCTGAAATCTTGCACACAGCTCAAATAAGAAGAGAAATAATGTTTTGGGAGTTTTTAGAATCATTTCAACAACATTTTTTAGACTCCTCTTTGAAGTAGGCAAACTTTCAGCCAAATTCCAAATTTGACCCAAAACTGGCCAAAAGCATGGGTTAACCCCGTTGGGTTTTGGTCAAAATTTCAACTTTGCTGAAATCTTGCACACAGCTCAAATAAGAAGAGAAATAATGTTTTGGGAGTTTTTAGAAGCATTTCAACATCATTTCTAGACTCCTCTTTGAACTAGGCAAACTTTTAGCCAAATTCCAAATTTGACCCATAACTGGCCAAAAGCATGGGTTAACCCCTTTGGGTTTTGGTCAAAATTTCAACTTTGCTGAAATCTTGCACACAGCTCAAATAAGAAGAGAAATAATGTTTTGGGAGTTTTTAGAAGCATTTCAACGTCATTTCTAGACTCCTCTTTAAACTAGGCAAACTTTCAGCCAAATTCCAAATTTGAGCCAAAACTGGCCAAAAGCATGGGTTAACCCCTTTGGGTTTTGGTCAAAATTTCAACTTTGCTGAAATCTTGCACACAGCTCAAATAAGAAGAGAAATAATGTTTTGGGAGTTTTTAGAAGCATTTCAACATCATTTCTAAACTCCTCTTTGAACTAGGCAAACTTTTAGCCAAATTCCAAATTTGACCCAAAATTGGCCAAAAGCATGGGTTAACCCCTTTGGGTTTTGGTCAAAATTTCAACTTTGCTGAAATCTTGCACACAGCTCAAATAAGAAGAGAAATAATGTTTTGGGAGTTTTTAGAAGCATTTCAACGTCATTTCTAGACTCCTCTTTAAACTAGGCAAACTTTCAGCCAAATTCCAAATTTGAGCCAAAACTGGCCAAAAGCATGGGTTAACGCCTTTGGGTTTTGGTCAAAATTTCAACTTTGCTGAAATCTTGCACACAGCTCAAATAAGAAGAGAAATAATGTTTTGGGAGTTTTTAGAAGCATTTCAACATGATTTCTAGACTCCTCTTTGAACTAGGCAAACTTTCAGCCAAATTCCAAAACCCTTTGGGTTTTGGTCAAAATTTCAACTTTGCTGAAATCTTGCACACAGCTCAAATAAGAAGAGAAATAATGTTTTGGGAGTTTTTAGAAGCATTTCAACATCATTTCTAGACTCCTCTTTGAACTAGGCAAACTTTCAGCCAAATTCCAAAACCCTTTGGGTTTTGGTCAAAATTTCAACTTTGCTGAAATCTTGCACACAGCTCAAATAAGAAGAGAAATAATGTTTTGGCAGTTTTTAGAAGCATTTCAACATCATTTCTAGACTCCTCTTTGAACTAGGCAAACTTTCAGCCAAATTCCAAATTTGACCCATAACTGGCCAAAAGCATGGGTTAACCCCTTTGGGTTTTGGTCAAAATTTCAACTTTGCTGAAATCTTGCACACAGCTCAAATAAGAAGAGAAATAATGTTTTGGGAGTTTTTAGAAGCATTTCAACATCATTTCTAGACTCCTCTTTGAACTAGGCAAACTTTCAGCCAAATTCCAAATTTGAGCCAAAACTGGCCAAAACCATGGGTTAACCCCTTTGGGTTTTGGTCAAAATTTCAACTTTGCTGAAATCTTGCACACAGCTCAAACAAGAAGAGAAATAATGTTTTGGGAGTTTTTAGAAGCATTTCAACATCATTTCTAGACTCCTCTTTGAACTAGGCAAACTTTCAGCGAAATTCCAAAACCCTTTGGGTTTTGGTCAAAATTTCAACTTTGCTGAAATCTTGCACACAGCTCAAATAAGAAGAGAAATAATGTTTTGGGAGTTTTTAGAAGCATTTCAACATCATTTCTAGACTCCTCTTTGAACTAGGCAAACTTTCAGCCAAATTCCAAATTTGACCCATAACTGGCCAAAAGCATGGGTTAACCCCTTTGGGTTTTGGTCAAAATTTCAACTTTGCTGAAATCTTGCACACAGCTCAAACAAAAAGAGAAATAATGTTTTGGGAGTTTTTAGAAGCATTTCAACATCATTTCTAGACTCCTCTTTGAACTAGCCAAACTTTCAGCCAAATTCCAAATTTGACCCAAAACTGGCCAAAAGCATGGGTTTTGGTCAAAATTTCAACTTTGCTGAAATCTTGCACACAGCTCAAACAAGAAGAGAAATAAGGTTTTGGGAGTTTTTAGAAGCATTTCAACATCATTTCTAGACTCCTCTTTGAACTAGGCAAACTTTCAGCCAAATTCCAAATTTCAGCCAAAACTGGCCAAAAGCATGGGTTAACCCCTTTGGGTTTTGGTCAAAATTTCAACTTTGCTGAAATCTTGCACACAGCTCAAATAAGAAGAGAAATAATGTTTTGGGAGTTTTTAGAAGCATTTCAACATCATTTCTAGACTCCTCTTTGAACTAGGCAAACTTTCAGCCAAATTCCAAATTTGACCCAAAACTGGCCAAAAGCATGGGTTAACCCCTTTGGGTTTTGGTCAAAATTTCAACTTTGCTGAAATCTTGCACACAGCTCAAATAAGAAGAGAAATAATGTTTTGGGAGTTTTTAGAAGCATTTCAACATCATTTCTAGACTCCTCTTTGAACTAGGCACACTTTCAGCCAAATTCCAAATTTGACCCAAAACTGGCCAAAAGCATGGGTTAACCCCTTTGGGTTTTGGTCAAAATTTCAACTTTGCTGAAATCTTGCACACAGCTCAAATAAGAAGAGAAATAATGTTTTGGGAGTTTTTAGAAGCATTTCAACATCATTTCTAGACTCCTCTTTGAACTAGGCAAACTTTCAGCCAAATTCCAAATTTCAGCCAAAACTGGCCAAAAGCATGGGTTAACCCCTTTGGGTTTTGGTCAAAATTTCAACTTTGCTGAAATCTTGCACACAGCTCAAATAAGAAGAGAAATAATGTTTTGGGAGTTTTTAGAAGCATTTCAACATCATTTCTAGACTCCTCTTTGAACTAGGCAAACTTTCAGCCAAATTCCAAATTTGACCCAAAACTGGCCAAAAGCATGGGTTTTGGTCAAAATTTCAACTTTGCTGAAATCTTGCACACAGCTCAAACAAGAAGAGAAATAATGTTTTGGGAGTTTTTAGAAGCATTTCAACATCATTTCTAGACTCCTCTTTGAACTAGGCAAACTTTCAGCCAAATTCCAAATTTGACCCAAAACTGGCCAAAAGCATGGGTTAACCCCTTTGGGTTTTGGTCAAAATTTCAACTTTGCTGAAATCTTGCACACAGCTCAAACAAAAAGAGAAATAATGTTTTGGGAGTTTTTAGAAGCATTTCAACATCATTTCTAGACTCCTCTTTGAACTAGGCAAACTTTCAGCCAAATTCCAAATTTGACCCAAAACTGGCCAAAAGCATGGGTTTTGGTCAAAATTTCAACTTTGCTGAAATCTTGCACACAGCTCAAACAAGAAGAGAAATAATGTTTTGGGAGTTTTTAGAAGCATTTCAACATCATTTCTAGACTCCTCTTTGAACTAGGCAAACTTTCAGCCAAATTCCAAATTTGACCCAAAACTGGCCAAAAGCATGGGTTAACCCCTTTGGGTTTTGGTCAAAATTTCAACTTTGCTGAAATCTTGCACACAGCTCAAACAAAAAGAGAAATAATGTTTTGGGAGTTTTTAGAAGCATTTCAACATCATTTCTAGACTCCTCTTTGAACTAGGCAAACTTTCAGCCAAATTCCAAATTTGACCCATAACTGGCCAAAAGCATGGGTTAACCCCTTTGGGTTTTGGTCAAAATTTCAACTTTGCTGAAATCTTGCACACAGCTCAAATAAGAAGAGAAATAATGTTTTGGGAGTTTTTAGAAGCATTTCAACATCATTTCTAGACTCTTCTTTGAACTAGGCAAACTTTCAGCCAAATTCCAAATTTGACCCAAAACTGGCCAAAAGCATGCGTTTTGGTCAAAATTTCAACTTTGCTGAAATCTTGCACACAGCTCAAATAAGAAGAGAAATAATGTTTTGGGAGTTTTTAGAAGGATTTCAACATCATTTCTAGACTCCTCTTTGAACTAGGCAAACTTTTAGCCAAATTCCAAATTTGACCCATAACTGGCCAAAAGCATGGGTTAACCCCTTTGGGTTTTGGTCAAAATTTCAACTTTGCTGAAATCTTGCACACAGCTCAAATAAGAAGAGAAATAATGTTTTGGGAGTTTTTAGAAGCATTTCAACGTCATTTCTAGACTCCTCTTTGAAGTAGGGAAACTTTCAGCCAAATTCCAAATTTGACCCAAAACTGGCCAAAAGCATGGGTTTTGGTCAAAATTTCAACTTTGCTGAAATCTTGCACACAGCTCAAATAAGAAGAGAAATAATGTTTTGGGAGTTTTTAGAAGCATTTCAACATCATTTCTAGACTCCTCTTTGAACTAGGCAAACTTTCAGCCAAATTCCAAAACCCTTTGGGTTTTGGTCAAAATTTCAACTTTGCTGAAATCTTGCACACAGCTCAAATAAGAAGAGAAATAATGTTTTGGGAGTTTTTAGAAGCATTTCAACATCATTTCTAGACTCCTCTTTGAACTAGGCAAACTTTCAGCCAAATTCCAAATTTGACCCATAACTGGCCAAAAGCATGGGTTAACCCCTTTGGGTTTTGGTCAAAATTTCAACTTTGCTGAAATCTTGCACACAGCTCAAATAAGAAGAGAAATAATATTTTGGGAGTTTTTAGAAGCATTTCAACATCATTTCTAGACTCCTCTTTGAACTAGGCAAACTTTCAGCCAAATTCCAAATTTGAGCCAAAACTGGCCAAAACCATGGGTTAACCCCTTTGGGTTTTGGTCAAAATTTCAACTTTGCTGAAATCTTGCACACAGCTCAAACAAGAAGAGAAATAATGTTTTGGGAGTTTTTAGAAGCATTTCAACATCATTTCTAGACTCCTCTTTGAACTAGGCAAACTTTCAGCCAAATTCCAAAACCCTTTGGGTTTTGGTCAAAATTTCAACTTTGCTGAAATCTTGCACACAGCTCAAATAAGAAGAGAAATAATGTTTTGGGAGTTTTTAGAAGCATTTCAACATCATTTCTAGACTCCTCTTTGAACTAGGCAAACTTTCAGCCAAATTCCAAATTTGACCCATAACTGGCCAAAAGCATGGGTTAACCCCTTTGGGTTTTGGTCAAAATTTCAACTTTGCTGAAATCTTGCACACAGCTCAAACAAAAAGAGAAATAATGTTTTGGGAGTTTTTAGAAGCATTTCAACATCATTTCTAGACTCCTCTTTGAACTAGGCAAACTTTCAGCCAAATTCCAAATTTGACCCAAAACTGGCCAAAAGCATGGGTTTTGGTCAAAATTTCAACTTTGCTGAAATCTTGCACACAGCTCAAACAAAAAGAGAAATAATGTTTTGGGAGTTTTTAGAAGCATTTCAACATCATTTCTAGACTCCTCTTTGAACTAGGCAAACTTTCAGCCAAATTCCAAATTTCAGCCAAAACTGGCCAAAAGCATGGGTTAACCCCTTTGGGTTTTGGTCAAAATTTCAACTTTGCTGAAATCTTGCACACAGCTCAAATAAGAAGAGAAATAATGTTTTGGGAGTTTTTAGAAGCATTTCAACATCATTTCTAGACTCCTCTTTGAACTAGGCAAACTTTCAGCCAAATTCCAAATTTGACCCAAAACTGGCCAAAAGCATGGGTTAACCCCTTTGGGTTTTGGTCAAAATTTCAACTTTGCTGAAATCTTGCACACAGCTCAAATAAGAAGAGAAATAATGTTTTGGGAGTTTTTAGAAGCATTTCAACATCATTTCTAGACTCCTCTTTGAACTAGGCAAACTTTCAGCCAAATTCCAAATTTGAGCCAAAACTGGCCAAAAGCATGGGTTAACCCCTTTGGGTTTTGGTCAAAATTTCAACTTTGCTGAAATCTTGCACACAGCTCAAATAAGAAGAGAAATAATGTTTTGGGAGTTTTTAGAAGCATTTCAACATCATTTCTAGACCCCTCTTTGAACTAGGCAAACTTTCAGCCAAATTCCAAATTTGACCCAAAACTGGCCAAAAGCATGGGTTAACCCCTTTGGGTTTTGGTCAAAATTTCAACTTTGCTGAAATCTTGCACACAGCTCAAATAAGAAGAGAAATAATGTTTTGGGAGTTTTTAGAAGCATTTCAACATCATTTCTAGACTCCTCTTTGAACTAGGCAAACTTTCAGCCAAATTCCAAATTTGACCCAAAACTGGCCAAAAGCATGGGTTTTGGTCAAAATTTCAACTTTGCTGAAATCTTGCACACAGCTCAAATAAGAAGAGAAATAATGTTTTGGGAGTTTTTAGAAGCATTTCAACATCATTTCTAGACTCCTCTTTGAACTAGGCAAACTTTCAGCCAAATTCCAAATTTGACCCAAAACTGGCCAAAAGCATGGGTTAACCCCTTTGGGTTTTGGTCAAAATTTCAACTTTGCTGAAATCTTGCACACAGCTCAAATAAGAAGAGAAATAATGTTTTGGGAGTTTTTAGAAGCATTTCAACGTCATTTCTAGACTCCTCTTTGAACTAGGCAAACTTTCAGCCAAATTCCAAATTTGACCCAAAACTGGCCAAAAGCATGGGTTAACCCCGTTGGGTTTTGGTCAAAATTTCAACTTTGCTGAAATCTTGCACACAGCTCAAATAAGAAGAGAAATAATGTTTTGGGAGTTTTTAGAATCATTTCAACAACATTTTTTAGACTCCTCTTTGAAGTAGGCAAACTTTCAGCCAAATTCCAAATTTGACCCAAAACTGGCCAAAAGCATGGGTTAACCCCGTTGGGTTTTGGTCAAAATTTCAACTTTGCTGAAATCTTGCACACAGCTCAAATAAGAAGAGAAATAATGTTTTGGGAGTTTTTAGAAGCATTTCAACATCATTTCTAGACTCCTCTTTGAACTAGGCAAACTTTTAGCCAAATTCCAAATTTGACCCATAACTGGCCAAAAGCATGGGTTAACCCCTTTGGGTTTTGGTCAAAATTTCAACTTTGCTGAAATCTTGCACACAGCTCAAATAAGAAGAGAAATAATGTTTTGGGAGTTTTTAGAAGCATTTCAACGTCATTTCTAGACTCCTCTTTAAACTAGGCAAACTTTCAGCCAAATTCCAAATTTGAGCCAAAACTGGCCAAAAGCATGGGTTAACCCCTTTGGGTTTTGGTCAAAATTTCAACTTTGCTGAAATCTTGCACACAGCTCAAATAAGAAGAGAAATAATGTTTTGGGAGTTTTTAGAAGCATTTCAACATCATTTCTAAACTCCTCTTTGAACTAGGCAAACTTTTAGCCAAATTCCAAATTTGACCCAAAATTGGCCAAAAGCATGGGTTAACCCCTTTGGGTTTTGGTCAAAATTTCAACTTTGCTGAAATCTTGCACACAGCTCAAATAAGAAGAGAAATAATGTTTTGGGAGTTTTTAGAAGCATTTCAACGTCATTTCTAGACTCCTCTTTAAACTAGGCAAACTTTCAGCCAAATTCCAAATTTGAGCCAAAACTGGCCAAAAGCATGGGTTAACGCCTTTGGGTTTTGGTCAAAATTTCAACTTTGCTGAAATCTTGCACACAGCTCAAATAAGAAGAGAAATAATGTTTTGGGAGTTTTTAGAAGCATTTCAACATGATTTCTAGACTCCTCTTTGAACTAGGCAAACTTTCAGCCAAATTCCAAAACCCTTTGGGTTTTGGTCAAAATTTCAACTTTGCTGAAATCTTGCACACAGCTCAAATAAGAAGAGAAATAATGTTTTGGGAGTTTTTAGAAGCATTTCAACATCATTTCTAGACTCCTCTTTGAACTAGGCAAACTTTCAGCCAAATTCCAAAACCCTTTGGGTTTTGGTCAAAATTTCAACTTTGCTGAAATCTTGCACACAGCTCAAATAAGAAGAGAAATAATGTTTTGGCAGTTTTTAGAAGCATTTCAACATCATTTCTAGACTCCTCTTTGAACTAGGCAAACTTTCAGCCAAATTCCAAATTTGACCCATAACTGGCCAAAAGCATGGGTTAACCCCTTTGGGTTTTGGTCAAAATTTCAACTTTGCTGAAATCTTGCACACAGCTCAAATAAGAAGAGAAATAATGTTTTGGGAGTTTTTAGAAGCATTTCAACATCATTTCTAGACTCCTCTTTGAACTAGGCAAACTTTCAGCCAAATTCCAAATTTGAGCCAAAACTGGCCAAAACCATGGGTTAACCCCTTTGGGTTTTGGTCAAAATTTCAACTTTGCTGAAATCTTGCACACAGCTCAAACAAGAAGAGAAATAATGTTTTGGGAGTTTTTAGAAGCATTTCAACATCATTTCTAGACTCCTCTTTGAACTAGGCAAACTTTCAGCGAAATTCCAAAACCCTTTGGGTTTTGGTCAAAATTTCAACTTTGCTGAAATCTTGCACACAGCTCAAATAAGAAGAGAAATAATGTTTTGGGAGTTTTTAGAAGCATTTCAACATCATTTCTAGACTCCTCTTTGAACTAGGCAAACTTTCAGCCAAATTCCAAATTTGACCCATAACTGGCCAAAAGCATGGGTTAACCCCTTTGGGTTTTGGTCAAAATTTCAACTTTGCTGAAATCTTGCACACAGCTCAAACAAAAAGAGAAATAATGTTTTGGGAGTTTTTAGAAGCATTTCAACATCATTTCTAGACTCCTCTTTGAACTAGCCAAACTTTCAGCCAAATTCCAAATTTGACCCAAAACTGGCCAAAAGCATGGGTTTTGGTCAAAATTTCAACTTTGCTGAAATCTTGCACACAGCTCAAACAAGAAGAGAAATAAGGTTTTGGGAGTTTTTAGAAGCATTTCAACATCATTTCTAGACTCCTCTTTGAACTAGGCAAACTTTCAGCCAAATTCCAAATTTCAGCCAAAACTGGCCAAAAGCATGGGTTAACCCCTTTGGGTTTTGGTCAAAATTTCAACTTTGCTGAAATCTTGCACACAGCTCAAATAAGAAGAGAAATAATGTTTTGGGAGTTTTTAGAAGCATTTCAACATCATTTCTAGACTCCTCTTTGAACTAGGCAAACTTTCAGCCAAATTCCAAATTTGACCCAAAACTGGCCAAAAGCATGGGTTAACCCCTTTGGGTTTTGGTCAAAATTTCAACTTTGCTGAAATCTTGCACACAGCTCAAATAAGAAGAGAAATAATGTTTTGGGAGTTTTTAGAAGCATTTCAACATCATTTCTAGACTCCTCTTTGAACTAGGCACACTTTCAGCCAAATTCCAAATTTGACCCAAAACTGGCCAAAAGCATGGGTTAACCCCTTTGGGTTTTGGTCAAAATTTCAACTTTGCTGAAATCTTGCACACAGCTCAAATAAGAAGAGAAATAATGTTTTGGGAGTTTTTAGAAGCATTTCAACATCATTTCTAGACTCCTCTTTGAACTAGGCAAACTTTCAGCCAAATTCCAAATTTGACCCAAAACTGGCCAAAAGCATGGGTTAACCCCTTTGGGTTTTGGTCAAAATTTCAACTTTGCTGAAATCTTGCACACAGCTCAAATAAGAAGAGAAATAATGTTTTGGGAGTTTTTAGAAGCATTTCAACATCATTTCTAGACTCCTCTTTGAACTAGGCAAACTTTCAGCCAAATTCCAAATTTGACCCAAAACTGGCCAAAAGCATGGGTTAACCCCTTTGGGTTTTGGTCAAAATTTCAACTTTGCTGAAATCTTGCACACAGCTCAAATAAGAAGAGAAATAATGTTTTGGGAGTTTTTAGAAGCATTTCAACATCATTTCTAGACTCCTCTTTGAACTAGGCACACTTTCAGCCAAATTCCAAATTTGACCCAAAACTGGCCAAAAGCATGGGTTAACCCCTTTGGGTTTTGGTCAAAATTTCAACTTTGCTGAAATCTTGCACACAGCTCAAATAAGAAGAGAAATAATGTTTTGGGAGTTTTTAGAAGCATTTCAACATCATTTCTAGACTCCTCTTTGAACTAGGCAAACTTTCAGCCAAATTCCAAATTTGACCCAAAACTGGCCAAAAGCATGGGTTAACCCCTTTGGGTTTTGATCAAAATTTCAACTTTGCTGAAATCTTGCACACAGCTCAAATAAGAAGAGAAATAATGTTTTGGGAGTTTTTAGAAGCATTTCAACATCATTTCTAGACTCCTCTTTGAACTAGGCAAACTTTCAGCCAAATTCCAAATTTGACCCAAAACTGGCCAAAAGCATGGGTTTTGGTCAAAATTTCAACTTTGCTGAAATCTTGCACACAGCTCAAATAAGAAGAGAAATAATGTTTTGGGAGTTTTTAGAAGCATTTCAACATCATTTCTAGACTCCTCTTTGAACTAGGCAAACTTTCAGCCAAATTCCAAATTTGACCCAAAACTGGCCAAAAGCATGGGTTAACCCCTTTGGGTTTTGGTCAAAATTTCAACTTTGCTGAAATCTTGCACACAGCTCAAATAAGAAGAGAAATAATGTTTTGGGAGTTTTTAGAAGCATTTCAACGTCATTTCTAGACTCCTCTTTGAACTAGGCAAACTTTCAGCCAAATTCCAAATTTGACCCAAAACTGGCCAAAAGCATGGGTTAACCCCTTTGGGTTTTGGTCAAAATTTCAACTTTGCTGAAATCTTGCACACAGCTCAAATAAGAAGAGAAATAATGTTTTGGGAGTTTTTAGAAGCATTTCAACGTCATTTCTAGACTCCTCTTTGAACTAGGCAAACTTTCAGCCAAATTTCAAATTTGACCCAAAACTGGCCAAAAGCATGGGTTTGGGTTTTGATCAAAATTTAAACTTGGCTGAAATCTTGCACACAGCTCAAATAAGAAGAGAAATAATGTTTTGGGAGTTTTTAGAAGCATTTCAACATCATTTCTAGACTCCTCTTTGAACTAGGCAAACTTTCAGCCAAATTCCAAATTTGACCCAAAACTGGCCAAAAGCATGGGTTAACCCCTTTGGGTTTTGGTCAAAATTTCAACTTTGCTGAAATCTTGCACACAGCTCAAATAAGAAGAGAAATAATGTTTTGGGAGTTTTTAGAAGCATTTCAACATCATTTCTAGACTCCTCTTTGAACTAGGCAAACTTTCAGCCAAATTCCAAATTTGAGCCAAAACTGGCCAAAAGCATGGGTTAACCCCTTTGGGTTTTGGTCAAAATTTCAACTTTGCTGAAATCTTGCACACAGCTCAAATAAGAAGAGAAATAATGTTTTGGGAGTTTTTAGAAGCATTTCAACATCATTTCTAGACTCCTCTTTGAACTAGGCAAACTTTCAGCCAAATTCCAAATTTGAGCAAAAACTGGCCAAAAGCATGGGTTAACCCCTTTGGGTTTTGGTCAAAATTTCAACTTTGCTGAAATCTTGCACACAGCTCAAATAAGAAGAGAAATAATGTTTTGGGAGTTTTTAGAAGCATTTCAACATCATTTCTAGACTCCTCTTTGAACTAGGCAAACTTTCAGCCAAATTCCAAATTTGACCCAAAACTGGCCAAAAGCATGGGTTAACCCCTTTGGGTTTTGGTCAAAATTTCAACTTTGCTGAAATCTTGCACACAGCTCAAATAAGAAGAGAAATAATGTTTTGGGAGTTTTTAGAAGAATTTCAACATCATTTCTAGACTCCTCTTTGAACTAGGCAAACTTTCAGCCAATTTCCAAATTTGAGCCAAAACTGGCCAAAAGCATGGGTTTTGGTCAAAATTTCAACTTTGCTGAAATCTTGCACACAGCTCAAATAAGAAGAGAAATAATGTTTTGGGAGTTTTTAGAAGCATTTCAACATCATTTCTAGACTCCTCTTTGAACTAGGCAAACTTTCAGCCAAATTCCAAATTTGACCCAAAACTGGCCAAAAGCATGGGTTAACCCCTTTGGGTTTTGGTCAAAATTTCAACTTTGCTGAAATCTTGCACACAGCTCAACTAACAAGAGAAATAATGTTTTGGGAGTTTTTAGAAGCATTTCAACATCATTTCTAGACTCTTCTTTGAACTAGGCAAACTTTCAGCCAAATTCCAAATTTGACCCAAAACTGGCCAAAAGCATGCGTTTTGGTCAAAATTTCAACTTTGCTGAAATCTTGCACACAGCTCAAATAAGAAGAGAAATAATGTTTTGGGAGTTTTTAGAAGGATTTTAACATCATTTCTAGACTCCTCTTTGAACTAGGCAAACTTTTAGCCAAATTCCAAATTTGACCCATAACTGGCCAAAAGCATGGGTTAACCCCTTTGGGTTTTGGTCAAAATTTCAACTTTGCTGAAATCTTGCACACAGCTCAAATAAGAAGAGAAATAATGTTTTGGGAGTTTTTAGAAGCATTTCAACGTCATTTCTAGACTCCTCTTTGAACTAGGCAAACTTTCAGCCAAATTCCAAATTTGAGCCAAAACTGGCCAAAAGCATGGGTTAACCCCTTTGGGTTTTGGTCAAAATTTCAACTTTGCTGAAATCTTGCACACAGCTCAAAGAAGAAGAGAAATAATGTTTTGGGAGTTTTTAGAAGCATTTCAACATCATTTCTAGACTCCTCTTTGAACTAGGCAAACTTTTAGCCAAATTCCAAATTTGACCCATAACTGGCCAAAAGCATGGGTTAACCCCTTTGGGTTTTGGTCAAAATTTCAACTTTGCTGAAATCTTGCACACAGCTCAAATAAGAAGAGAAATAATGTTTTGGGAGTTTTTAGAAGCATTTCAACGTCATTTCTAGACTCCTCTTTAAACAAGGCAAACTTTCAGCCAAATTCCAAATTTGAGCCAAAACTGGCCAAAAGCATGGGTTAACCCCTTTGGGTTTTGGTCAAAATTTCAACTTTGCTGAAATCTTGCACACAGCTCAAATAAGAAGAGAAATAATGTTTTGGGAGTTTTTAGAAGCATTTCAACATCATTTCTAGACTCCTCTTTGAACTAGGCAAACTTTCAGCCAAATTCCAAATTTGACCCATAACTGGCCAAAAGCATGGGTTAACCCCTTTGGGTTTTGGTCAAAATTTCAACTTTGCTGAAATCTTGCACACAGCTCAAACAAAAAGAGAAATAATGTTTTGGGAGTTTTTAGAAGCATTTCAACATCATTTCTAGACTCCTCTTTGAACTAGGCAAACTTTCAGCCAAATTCCAAATTTGACCCAAAACTGGCCAAAAGCATGGGTTTTGGTCAAAATTTCAACTTTGCTGAAATCTTGCACACAGCTCAAACAAGAAGAGAAATAATGTTTTGGGAGTTTTTAGAAGCATTTCAACATCATTTCTAGACTCCTCTTTGAACTAGGCAAACTTTCAGCCAAATTCCAAATTTCAGCCAAAACTGGCCAAAAGCATGGGTTAACCCCTTTGGGTTTTGGTCAAAATTTCAACTTTGCTGAAATCTTGCACACAGCTCAAATAAGAAGAGAAATAATGTTTTGGGAGTTTTTAGAAGCATTTCAACATCATTTCTAGACTCCTCTTTGAACTAGGCAAACTTTCAGCCAAATTCCAAATTTGACCCAAAACTGGCCAAAAGCATGGGTTAACCCCTTTGGGTTTTGGTCAAAATTTCAACTTTGCTGAAATCTTGCACACAGCTCAAATAAGAAGAGAAATAATGTTTTGGGAGTTTTTAGAAGCATTTCAACATCATTTCTAGACTCCTCTTTGAACTAGGCACACTTTCAGCCAAATTCCAAATTTGACCCAAAACTGGCCAAAAGCATGGGTTAACCCCTTTGGGTTTTGGTCAAAATTTCAACTTTGCTGAAATCTTGCACACAGCTCAAATAAGAAGAGAAATAATGTTTTGGGAGTTTTTAGAAGCATTTCAACATCATTTCTAGAGTCCTCTTTGAAGTAGGCAAACTTTCAGCCAAATTCCAAATTTGAGCCAAAACTGGCCAAAAGCATGGGTTAACCCCTTTGGGTTTTGGTCAAAATTTCAACTTTGCTGAAATCTTGCACACAGCTCAAATAAGAAGAGAAATAATGTTTTGGGAGTTTTTAGAAGCATTTCAACATCATTTCTAGACTCCTCTTTGAACTAGGCAAACTTTCAGCCAAATTCCAAATTTGACCCAAAACTGGCCAAAAGCATGGGTTAACCCCTTTGGGTTTTGGTCAAAATTTCAACTTTGCTGAAATCTTGCACACAGCTCAAATAAGAAGAGAAATAATGTTTTGGGAGTTTTTAGAAGCATTTCAACATCATTTCTAGACTCCTCTTTGAACTAGGCAAACTTTCAGCCAAATTCCAAATTTGACCCAAAACTGGCCAAAAGCATGGGTTAACCCCTTTGGGTTTTGGTCAAAATTTCAACTTTGCTGAAATCTTGCACACAGCTCAAATAAGAAGAGAAATAATGTTTTGGGAGTTTTTAGAAGGATTTCAACATCATTTCTAGACTCCTCTTTGAACTAGGCAAACTTTCAGCCAAATTCCAAATTTGACCCAAAACTGGCCAAAAGCATGGGTTAACCCCTTTGGGTTTTGGTCAAAATTTCAACTTTGCTGAAATCTTGCACGCAGCTCAACTAACAAGAGAAATAATGTTTTGGGAGTTTTTAGAAGCATTTCAACGTCATTTCTAGACTCCTCTTTGAACTAGGCAAACTTTCAGCCAAATTCCAAATTTGAGCCAAAACTGGCCAAAAGCATGGGTTAACCCCTTTGGGTTTTGGTCAAAATTTCAACTTTGCTGAAATCTTGCACACAGCTCAAATAAGAAGAGAAATAATGTTTTGGGAGTTTTTAGAAGCATTTCAACATCATTTCTAGACTCCTCTTTGAACTAGCCAAACTTTCAGCCAAATTCCAAATTTGAGCCAAAACTGGCCAAAAGCATGGGTTAACCCCGTTGGGTTTTGGTCAAAATTTCAACTTTGCTGAAATCTTGCACACAGCTCAAATAAGAAGAGAAATAATGTTTTGGGAGTTTTTAGAAGCATTTCAACATCATTTCTAGACTCCTCTTTGAACTAGGCAAACTTTCAGCCAAATTCCAAATTTGACCCAAAACTGGCCAAAAGCATGGGTTTTGGTCAAAATTTCAACTTTGCTGAAATCTTGCACACAGCTCAAATAAGAAGAGAAATAATGTTTTGGGAGTTTTTGGAAGCATTTCAACATCATTTCTAGACTCCTCTTTGAACTAGGCAAACTTTCAGCCAAATTCCAAATTTGACCCAAAACTGGCCAAAAGCATGGGTTTTGGTCAAAATTTCAACTTTGCTGAAATCTTGCACACAGCTCAAATAAGAAGAGAAATAATGTTTTGGGAGTTTTTAGAAGCATTTCAACATCATTTCTAGACTCCTCTTTGAACTAGGCAAACTTTTAGCCAAATTCCAAATTTGACCCAAAACTGGCCAAAAGCATGGGTTAACCCCTTTGGGTTTTGGTCAAAATTTCAACTTTGCTGAAATCTTGCACACAGCCCAAATAAGAAGAGAAATAATGTTTTGGGAGTTTTTAGAAGGATTTCAACGTCATTTCTAGACTCCTCTTTGAACTAGGCAAACTTTCAGCCAAATTCCAAATTTGAGCCAAAACTGGCCAAAAGCATGGGTTAACCCCTTTGGGTTTTGGTCAAAATTTCAACTTTGCTGAAATCTTGCACACAGCTCAAATAAGAAGAGAAATAATGTTTTGGGAGTTTTTAGAAGCATTTCAACATCATTTCTAGAGTCCTCTTTGAAGTAGGCAAACTTTCAGCCAAATTCCAAATTTGAGCCAAAACTGGCCAAAAGCATGGGTTAACCCCTTTGGGTTTTGGTCAAAATTTCAACTTTGCTGAAATCTTGCACACAGCTCAAATAAGAAGAGAAATAATGTTTTGGGAGTTTTTAGAAGCATTTCAACATCATTTCTAGACTCCTCTTTGAACTAGGCAAACTTTCAGCCAAATTCCAAAACCCTTTGGGTTTTGGTCAAAATTTCAACTTTGCTGAAATCTTGCACACAGCTCAAATAAGAAGAGAAATAATGTTTTGGGAGTTTTTAGAAGCATTTCAACATCATTTCTAGACTCCTCTTTGAACTAGGCAAACTTTCAGCCAAATTCCAAATTTGACCCATAACTGGCCAAAAGCATGGGTTAACCCCTTTGGGTTTTGGTCAAAATTTCAACTTTGCTGAAATCTTGCACACAGCTCAAATAAGAAGAGAAATAATGTTTTGGGAGTTTTTAGAAGCATTTCAACATCATTTCTAGACTCCTCTTTGAACTAGGCAAACTTTCAGCCAAATTCCAAATTTGAGCCAAAACTGGCCAAAAGCATGGGTTAACCCCGTTTGGGTTTTGGTCAAAATTTCAACTTTGCTGAAATCTTGCACACAGCTCAAATAAGAAGAGAAATAATGTTTTGGGAGTTTTTAGAAGCATTTCAACATCATTTCTAGACTCCTCTTTGAACTAGGCAAACTTTCAGCCAAATTCCAAATTTGACCCAAAACTGGCCAAAAGCATGGGTTAACCCCTTTGGGTTTTGGTCAAAATTTCAACTTTGCTGAAATCTTGCACACAGCTCAAATAAGAAGAGAAATAATGTTTTGGGAGTTTTTAGAAGCATTTCAACATCATTTCTAGACTCCTCTTTGAACTAGGCAAACTTTCAGCCAAATTCCAAATTTGACCCAAAACTGGCCAAAAGCATGGGTTAACCCCGTTGGGTTTTGGTCAAAATTTCAACTTTGCTGAAATCTTGCAAACAGCTCAAATAAGAAGAGAAATAATGTTTTGGGAGTTTTTAGAAGCATTTCAACATCATTTCTAGACTCCTCTTTGAACTAGGCAAACTTTCAGCCAAATTCCAAATTTGACCCAAAACTGGCCAAAAGCATGGGTTAACCCCTTTGGGTTTTGGTCAAAATTTCAACTTTGCTGAAATCTTGCACACAGCTCAAATAAGAAGAGAAATAATGTTTTGGGAGTTTTTAGAAGCATTTCAACATCATTTCTAGACTCCTCTTTGAACTAGGCAAACTTTCAGCCAAATTCCAAATTTGACCCAAAACTGGCCAAAAGCATGGGTTAACCCCTTTGGGTTTTGGTCAAAATTTCAACTTTGCTGAAATCTTGCACACAGCTCAAATAAGAAAAGAAATAATGTTTTGGGAGTTTTTAGAAGCATTTCAACATCATTTCTAGACTCCTCTTTGAACTAGGCAAACTTTCAGCCAAATTCCAAATTTGAGCCAAAACTGGCCAAAAGCATGGGTTAACCCCTTTGGGTTTTGGTCAAAATTTCAACGTTGCTGAAATCTTGCAAACAGCTCAAATAAGAAGAGAAATAATGTTTTGGGAGTTTTTAGAAGCATTTCAACATCATTTCTAGACTCCTCTTTGAACTAGGCAAACTTTCAGCCAAATTCCAAATTTGACCCAAAACTGGCCAAAAGCATGGGTTTTGGTCAAAATTTCAACTTTGCTGAAATCTTGCACACAGCTCAAATAAGAAGATATAATGTTTTGGGAGTTTTTAGAAGCATTTCAACATCATTTCTAGACTCCTCTTTGAACTAGGCAAACTTTCAGCCAAATTCCAAATTTGACCCAAAACTGTCCAAAAGCATGGGTTAACCCCTTTGGGTTTTGGTCAAAATTTCAACTTTGCTGAAATGTTGCACACAGCTCAAAAAAGAAGAGAAATAATGTTTTGGCAATTTTTAGAAGCATTTCAACATCATTTCTAGACTCCTCTTTGAAGTAGGCAAACTTTCAGCCAAATTCCAAATTTGACCCAAAACTGTCTAAAAGCATGGGTTAACCCCTTTGGGTTTTGGTCAAAATTTCAACTTTGCTAAAATCTTGCACACAGCTCAAATAGGAAGAGAAATAATGTTTTGGGAGTTTTTAGAAGCATTTCAACATCATTTCTAGACTCCTCTTTGAACTAGGCAAACTTTCAGCCAAATTCCAAATTTGACCCAAAACTGGCCAAAAGCATGGGTTAACCCCTTTGGGTTTTGGTCAAAATTTCAACGTTGCTGAAATCTTGCAAACAGCTCAAATAAGAAGAGAAATAATGTTTTGGGAGTTTTTAGAAGCATTTCAACATCATTTCTAGACTCCTCTTTGAACTAGGCAAACTTTCAGCCAAATTCCAAATTTCAGCCAAAACTGGCCAAAAGCATGGGTTAACCCCTTTGGGTTTTGGTCAAAATTTCAACTTTGCTGAAATCTTGCAAACAGCTCAAATAAGAAGAGAAATAATGTTTTGGGAGTTTTTAGAAGCATTTCAACATCATTTCTAGACTCCTCTTTGAACTAGGCAAACTTTCAGCCAAATTCCAAATTTGACCCAAAACTGGCCAAAAGCATGGGTTAACCCCTTTGGGTTTTGGTCAAAATTTCAACTTTGCTGAAATCTTGCACACAGCTCAAATAAGAAGAGAAATAATGTTTTGGGAGTTTTTAGAAGCATTTCAACATCATTTCTAGACTCCTCTTTGAACTAGGCAAACTTTCAGCCAAATTCCAAATTTGACCCAAAACTGGCCAAAAGCATGGGTTAACCCCTTTGGGTTTTGGTCAAAATTTCAACTTTGCTGAAATCTTGCACACAGCTCAAATAAGAAAAGAAATAATGTTTTGGGAGTTTTTAGAAGCATTTCAACATCATTTCTAGACTCCTCTTTGAACTAGGCAAACTTTCAGCCAAATTCCAAATTTGACCCAAAACTGGCCAAAAGCATGGGTTTTGGTCAAAATTTCAACTTTGCTGAAATCTTGCACACAGCTCAAATAAGAAGAGAAATAATGTTTTGGGAGTTTTTAGAAGCATTTCAACATCATTTCTAGACTCCTCTTTGAACTAGGCAAACTTTCAGCCAAATTCCAAATTTGACCCAAAACTGGCCAAAAGCATGGGTTAACCCCTTTGGGTTTTGGTCAAAATTTCAACTTTGCTGAAATCTTGCACACAGCTCAAATAAGAAAAGAAATAATGTTTTGGGAGTTTTTAGAAGCATTTCAACATCATTTCTAGACTCCTCTTTGAACTAGGCAAACTTTCAGCCAAATTCCAAATTTGACCCAAAACTGGCCAAAAGCATGGGTTAACCCCTTTGGGTTTTGGTCAAAATTTCAACTTTGCTGAAATCTTGCACGCAGCTCAACTAACAAGAGAAATAATGTTTTGGGATTTTTTAGAAGCATTTCAACGTCATTTCTAGACTCCTCTTTGAACTAGGCAAACTTTCAGCCAAATTCCAAATTTGACCCAAAACTGGCCAAAAGCATGGGTTAACCCCTTTGGGTTTTGGTCAAAATTTCAACTTTGCTGAAATCTTGCACACAGCTCAAATAAGAAGAGAAATAATGTTTTGGGAGTTTTTAGAAGCATTTCAACATCATTTCTAGACTCCTCTTTGAACTAGCCAAACTTTCAGCCAAATTCCAAATTTGAGCCAAAACTGGCCAAAAGCATGGGTTAACCCCGTTGGGTTTTGGTCAAAATTTCAACTTTGCTGAAATCTTGCACACAGCTCAAATAAGAAGAGAAATAATGTTTTGGGAGTTTTTAGAAGCATTTCAACATCATTTCTAGACTCCTCTTTGAACTAGGCAAACTTTCAGCCAAATTCCAAATTTGACCCAAAACTGGCCAAAAGCATGGGTTTTGGTCAAAATTTCAACTTTGCTGAAATCTTGCACACAGCTAAAATAAGAAGAGAAATAATGTTTTGGGAGTTTTTAGAAGCATTTCAACATCATTTCTAGACTCCTCTTTGAACTAGGCAAACTTTCAGCCAAATTCCAAATTTGACCCAAAACTGGCCAAAAGCATGGGTTTTGGTCAAAATTTCAACTTTGCTGAAATCTTGCACACAGCTCAAATAAGAAGAGAAATAATGTTTTGGGAGTTTTTAGAAGCATTTCAACATCATTTCTAGACTCCTCTTTGAACTAGGCAAACTTTTAGCCAAATTCCAAATTTGACCCAAAACTGGCCAAAAGCATGGGTTAACCCCTTTGGGTTTTGGTCAAAATTTCAACTTTGCTGAAATCTTGCACACAGCTCAAATAAGAAGAGAAATAATGTTTTGGGAGTTTTTAGAAGGATTTCAACGTCATTTCTAGACTCCTCTTTGAACTAGGCAAACTTTCAGCCAAATTCCAAATTTGAGCCAAAACTGGCCAAAAGCATGGGTTAACCCCTTTGGGTTTTGGTCAAAATTTCAACTTTGCTGAAATCTTGCACACAGCTCAAATAAGAAGAGAAATAATGTTTTGGGAGTTTTTAGAAGCATTTCAACATCATTTCTAGACTCCTCTTTGAACTAGGCAAACTTTCAGCCAAATTCCAAATTTAACCCAAAACTGGCCAAAAGCATGGGTTAACCCCTTTGGGTTTTGGTCAAAATTTCAACTTTGCTGAAATCTTGCACACAGCTCAAATAAGAAGAGAAATAATGTTTTGGGAGTTTTTAGAAGCATTTCAACATCATTTCTAGACTCCTCTTTGAACTAGGCAAACTTTCAGCCAAATTCCAAAACCCTTTGGGTTTTGGTCAAAATTTCAACTTTGCTGAAATCTTGCACACAGCTCAAATAAGAAGAGAAATAATGTTTTGGGAGTTTTTAGAAGCATTTCAACATCATTTCTAGACTCCTCTTTGAACTAGGCAAACTTTCAGCCAAATTCAAAATTTGACCCATAACTGGCCAAAAGCATGGGTTAACCCCTTTGGGTTTTGGTCAAAATTTCAACTTTGCTGAAATCTTGCACACAGCTCAAATAAGAAGAGAAATAATGTTTTGGGAGTTTTTAGAAGCATTTCAACATCATTTCTAGACTCCTCTTTGAACTAGGCAAACTTTCAGCCAAATTCCAAATTTGAGCCAAAACTGGCCAAAACCATGGGTTAACCCCTTTGGGTTTTGGTCAAAATTTCAACTTTGCTGAAATCTTGCACACAGCTCAAATAAGAAGAGAAATAATGTTTTGGGAGTTTTTAGAAGCATTTCAACATCATTTCTAGACTCCTCTTTGAACTAGGCAAACTTTCAGCCAAATTCCAAATTTGACCCAAAACTGGCCAAAAGCATGGGTTAACCCCTTTGGGTTTTGGTCAAAATTTCAACTTTGCTGAAATCTTGCACACAGCTCAAATAAGAAGAGAAATAATGTTTTGGGAGTTTTTAGAAGCATTTCAACATCATTTCTAGACTCCTCTTTGAACTAGGCAAACTTTCAGCCAAATTCCAAATTTGACCCAAAACTGGCCAAAAGCATGGGTTAACCCCTTTGGGTTTTGGTCAAAATTTCAACTTTGCTGAAATCTTGCAAACAGCTCAAATAAGAAGAGAAATAATGTTTTGGGAGTTTTTAGAAGCATTTCAACATCATTGCTAGACTCCTCTTTGAACTAGGCAAACTTTCAGCCAAATTCCAAATTTGACCCAAAACTGGCCAAAAGCATGGGTTAACCCCGTTGGGTTTTGGTCAAAATTTCAACTTTGCTGAAATCTTGCACACAGCTCAAATAAGAAGAGAAATAATGTTTTGGGAGTTTTTAGAAGCATTTCAACATCATTTCTAGACTCCTCTTTGAACTAGGCAAACTTTCAGCCAAATTCCAAATTTGACCCAAAACTGGCCAAAAGCATGGGTTAACCCCTTTGGGTTTTGGTCAAAATTTCAACTTTGCTGAAATCTTGCACACAGCTCAAATAAGAAGAGAAATAATGTTTTGGGAGTTTTTAGAAGCATTTCAACATCATTTCTAGACTCCTCTTTGAACTAGGCAAACTTTCAGCCAAATTCCAAATTTGACCCAAAACTGGCCAAAAGCATGGGTTAACCCCTTTGGGTTTTGGTCAAAATTTCAACGTTGCTGAAATCTTGCAAACAGCTCAAATAAGAAGAGAAATAATGTTTTGGGAGTTTTTAGAAGCATTTCAACATCATTTCTAGACTCCTCTTTGAACTAGGCAAACTTTCAGCCAAATTCCAAATTTGACCCAAAACTGGCCAAAAACATAGGTTAACCCCTTTGGGTTTTGGTCAAAATTTCAACTTTGCTGAAATCTTGCACACAGCTCAAATAAGAAGAGAAATAATGTTTTGGGAGTTTTTAGAAGCATTTCAACATCATTTCTAGACTCCTCTTTGAATTAGGCAAAGTTTTAGCCAAATTTCAAATTTGACCCAAAACTGGCCAAAAGCATGGGTTAACCCCTTTGGGTTTTGGTCAAAATTTCAACTTTGCTGAAATCTTGCACACAGCTCAAATAAGAAGAGAAATAATGTTTTGGGAGTTTTTAGAAGCATTTCAACATCATTTCTAGACTCCTCTTTGAACTAGGCAAACTTTCAGCCAAATTCCAAATTTGACCCAAAACTGTCCAAAAGCATGGGTTAACCCCTTTGGGTTTTGGTCAAAATTTCAACTTTGCTGAAATCTTGCACACAGCTCAAAAAAGAAGAGAAATAATGTTTTGGCAATTTTTAGAAGCATTTCAACATCATTTCTAGACTCCTCTTTGAAGTAGGCAAACTTTCAGCCAAATTCCAAATTTGACCCAAAACTGTCTAAAAGCATGGGTTAACCCCTTTGGGTTTTGGTCAAAATTTCAACTTTGCTGAAATCTTGCACACAGCTCAAATAGGAAGAGAAATAATGTTTTGGGAGTTTTTAGAAGCATTTCAACATCATTTCTAGACTCCTCTTTGAACTAGGCAAACTTTCAGCCAAATTCCAAATTTGACCCAAAACTGGCCAAAAGCATGGGTTAACCCCTTTGGGTTTTGGTCAAAATTTCAACGTTGCTGAAATCTTGCAAACAGCTCAAATAAGAAGAGAAATAATGTTTTGGGAGTTTTTAGAAGCATTTCAACATCATTTCTAGACTCCTCTTTGAACTAGGCAAACTTTCAGCCAAATTCCAAATTTCAGCCAAAACTGGCCAAAAGCATGGGTTAACCCCTTTGGGTTTTGGTCAAAATTTCAACTTTGCTGAAATCTTGGAAACAGCTCAAATAAGAAGAGAAATAATGTTTTGGGAGTTTTTAGAAGCATTTCAACATCATTTCTAGACTCCTCTTTGAACTAGGCAAACTTTCAGCCAAATTCCAAATTTGACCCAAAACTGGCCAAAAGCATGGGTTAACCCCTTTGGGTTTTGGTCACAATTTCAACTTTGCTGAAATCTTGCACACAGCTCAAATAAGAAGAGAAATAATGTTTTGGGAGTTTTTAGAAGCATTTCAACATCATTTCTAGACTCCTCTTTGAACTAGGCAAACTTTCAGCCAAATTCCAAATTTGACCCAAAACTGGCCAAAAGCATGGGTTAACCCCTTTGGGTTTTGGTCAAAATTTCAACTTTGCTGAAATCTTGCACACAGCTCAAATAAGAAAAGAAATAATGTTTTGGGAGTTTTTAGAAGCATTTCAACATCATTTCTAGACTCCTCTTTGAACTAGGCAAACTTTCAGCCAAATTCCAAATTTGACCCAAAACTGGCCAAAAGCATGGGTTAACCCATTTGGGTTTTGGTCAAAATTTCAACTTTGCTGAAATCTTGCAAACAGCTCAAATAAGAAGAGAAATAATGTTTTGGGAGTTTTTAGAAGCATTTCAACATCATTTCTAGACTCCTCTTTGAACTAGGCAAACTTTCAGCCAAATTCCAAATTTGACCCATAACTGGCCAAAAGCATGGGTTAACCCCTTTGGGTTTTGGTCAAAATTTCAACTTTGCTGAAATCTTGCACACAGCTCAAATAAGAAGAGAAATAATGTTTTGGGAGTTTTTAGAAGCATTTCAACATCATTTCTAGACTCCTCTTTGAACTAGGCAAACTTTCAGCCAAATTCCAAATTTGACCCAAAACTGGCCAAAAGCATGGGTTAACCCCTTTGGGTTTTGGTCAAAATTTCAACTTTGCTGAAATCTTGCACACAGCTCAAATAAGAAGAGAAATAATGTTTTGGGAGTTTTTAGAAGCATTTCAACATCATTTCTAGACTCCTCTTTGAACTAGGCAAACTTTCAGCCAAATTCCAAATTTGACCCAAAACTGGCCAAAAGCATGGGTTAACCCCTTTGGGTTTTGGTCAAAATTTCAACTTTGCTGAAATCTTGCAAACAGCTCAAATAAGAAGAGAAATAATGTTTTGGGAGTTTTTAGAAGCATTTCAACATCATTTCTAGACTCCTCTTTGAACTAGGCAAACTTTCAGCCAAATTCCAAATTTGACCCAAAACTGGCCAAAAGCATGGGTTAACCCCTTTGGGTTGTGGTCAAAATTTCAACTTTGCTGAAATCTTGCACACAGCTCAAATAAGAAGAGAAATAATGTTTTGGGAGTTTTTAGAAGCATTTCAACATCATTTCTAGACTCCTCTTTGAACTAGGCAAACTTTCAGCCAAATTCCAAATTTGACCCAAAACTATCCAAAAGCATGGGTTAACCCCTTTGGGTTTTGGTCAAAATTTCAACGTTGCTGAAATCTTGCAAACAGCTCAAATAAGAAGAGAAATAATGTTTTGGGAGTTTTTAGAAGCATTTCAACATCATTTCTAGACTCCTCTTTGAACTAGGCAAACTTTCAGCCAAATTCCAAATTTGACCCAAAACTGTCCAAAAGCATGGGTTAACCCCTTTGGGTTTTGGTCAAAATTTCAACTTTGCTGAAATCTTGCACACAGCTCAAATAAGAAGAGAAATAATGTTTTCGGAGTTTTTAGAAGGATTTCAACATCATTTCTAGACTCCTCTTTGAACTAGGCAAACTTTCAGCCAAATTCCAAATTTGACCCAAAACTGGCCAAAAGCATGGGTTAACCCCTTTGGGTTTTGGTCAAAATTTCAACGTTGCTGAAATCTTGCACACAGCTCAAATAAGAAGAGAAATAATGTTTTGGGAGTTTTTAGAAGCATTTCAACATCATTTCTAGACTCCTCTTTGAACTAGGCAAACTTTCAGCCAAATTCCAAATATGACCCAAAACTGGCCAAAAGCATGGGTTAACCTCTTTGGGTTTTGGTCAAAATTTCAACTTTGCTGAAATCTTGCACACAGCTCAAATAAGAAGAGAAATAATGTTTTGGGAGTTTTTAGAAGCATTTCAACATCATTTCTAGACTCCTCTTTGAACTAGGCAAACTTTCAGCCAAATTCCAAATTTGACCCAAAACTGGCCAAAAGCATGGGTTAACCCCTTTGGGTTTTGGTCAAAATTTCAACTTTGCTGAAATCTTGCACACAGCTCAAATAAGAAGAGAAATAATGTTTTGGGAGTTTTTAGAAGCATTTCAACATCATTTCTAGACTCCTCTTTGAACTAGGCAAACTTTCAGCCAAATTCCAAATTTGACCCAAAACTGGCCAAAAGCATGGGTTAACCCCTTTGGGTTTTGGTCAAAATTTCAACTTTGCTGAAATCTTGCACACAGCTCAAATAAGAAGAGAAATAATGTTTTGGGAGTTTTTAGAAGCATTTCAACATCATTTCTAGACTCCTCTTTGAACTAGGCAAACTTTCAGCCAAATTCCAAATTTGACCCAAAACTGGCCAAAAGCATGGGTTAACCCCTTTGGGTTTTGGTCAAAATTTCAACTTTGCTGAAATCTTGCACACAGCTCAAATAAGAAGAGAAATAATGTTTTGGGAGTTTTTAGAAGCATTTCAACATCATTTCTAGACTCCTCTTTGAACTAGGCAAACTTTCAGCCAAATTCCAAATTTGACCCAAAACTGGCCAAAAGCATGGGTTAACCCCTTTGGGTTTTGGTCAAAATTTCAACGTTGCTGAAATCTTGCACACAGCTCAAATAAGAAGAGAAAAAATGTTTTGGGAGTTTTTAGAAGCATTTCAACATCATTTCTAGACTCCTCTTTGAACTAGGCAAACTTTCAGCCAAATTCCAAATTTGACCCAAAACTGGCCAAAAGCATGGGTTAACCCCTTTGGGTTTTGGTCAAAATTTCAACGTTGCTGAAATCTTGCAAACAGCTCAAATAAGAAGAGAAATAATGTTTTGGGAGTTTTTAGAAGCATTTCAACATCATTTCTAGACTCCTCTTTGAACTAGGCAAACTTTCAGCCAAATTCCAAATTTGACCCAAAACTGGCCAAAAGCATGGGTTAACCCCTTTGGGTTTTGGTCAAAATTTCAACTTTGCTGAAATCTTGGAAACAGCTCAAATAAGAAGAGAAATAATGTTTTGGGAGTTTTTAGAAGCATTTCAACATCATTTCTAGACTCCTCTTTGAACTAGGCAAACTTTCAGCCAAATTCCAAATTTGACCCAAAACTGGCCAAAAGCATGGGTTAACCCCTTTGGGTTTTGGTCAAAATTTCAACTTTGCTGAAATCTTGCACACAGCTCAAATAAGAAGAGAAATAATTTTTTGGGAGTTTTTAGAAGCATTTCAACATCATTTCTAGACTCCTCTTTGAACTAGGCAAACTTTCAGCCAAATTCCAAATTTGACCCAAAACTGGCCAAAAGCATGGGTTAACCCCTTTGGGTTTTGGTCAAAATTTCAACGTTGCTGAAATCTTGCACACAGCTCAAATAAGAAGAGAAATAATGTTTTGGGAGTTTTTAGAAGCATTTCAACATCATTTCTAGACTCCTCTTTGAACTAGGCAAACTTTCAGCCAAATTCCAAATTTGACCCAAAACTGGCCAAAAGCATGGGTTAACCCCTTTGGGTTTTGGTCAAAATTTCAACTTTGCTGAAATCTTGCACACAGCTCAAATAAGAAGAGAAATAATGTTTTGGGAGTTTTTAGAAGCATTTCAACATCATTTCTAGACTCCTCTTTGAACTAGGCAAACTTTCAGCCAAATTCCAAATTTGACCCAAAACTGGCCAAAAGCATGGGTTAACCCCTTTGGGTTTTGGTCAAAATTTCAACTTTGCTGAAATCTTGCACACAGCTCAAATAAGAAGAGAAATAATGTTTTGGGAGTTTTTAGAAGCATTTCAACATCATTTCTAGACTCCTCTTTGAACTAGGCAAACTTTCAGCCAAATTCCAAATTTGACCCAAAACTGGCCAAAAGCATGGGTTAACCCCTTTGGGTTTTGGTCAAAATTTCAACGTTGCTGAAATCTTGCACACAGCTCAAATAAGAAGAGAAATAATGTTTTGGGAGTTTTTAGAAGCATTTCAACATCATTTCTAGACTCCTCTTTGAACTAGGCAAACTTTCAGCCAAATTCCAAATTTGACCCAAAACTGGCCAAAAGCATGGGTTAACCCCTTTGGGTTTTGGTCAAAATTTCAACTTTGCTGAAATCTTGCACACAGCTCAAATAAGAAGAGAAATAATGTTTTGGGAGTTTTTAGAAGCATTTCAACATCATTTCTAGACTCCTCTTTGAACTAGGCAAACTTTCAGCCAAATTCCAAATTTGACCCAAAACTGGCCAAAAGCATGGGTTAACCCCTTTGGGTTTTGGTCAAAATTTCAACTTTGCTGAAATCTTGCACACAGCTCAAATAAGAAGAGAAATAATGTTTTGGGAGTTTTTAGAAGCATTTCAACATCATTTCTAGACTCCTCTTTGAACTAGGCAAACTTTCAGCCAAATTCCAAATTTGACCCAAAACTGGCCAAAAGCATGGGTTAACCCCTTTGGGTTTTGGTCAAAATTTCAACGTTGCTGAAATCTTGCACACAGCTCAAATAAGAAGAGAAATAATGTTTTGGGAGTTTTTAGAAGCATTTCAACATCATTTCTAGACTCCTCTTTGAACTAGGCAAACTTTCAGCCAAATTCCAAATTTGACCCAAAACTGGCCAAAAGCATGGGTTAACCCCTTTGGGTTTTGGTCAAAATTTCAACTTTGCTGAAATCTTGCACACAGCTCAAATAAGAAGAGAAATAATGTTTTGGGAGTTTTTAGAAGCATTTCAACATCATTTCTAGACTCCTCTTTGAACTAGGCAAACTTTCAGCCAAATTCCAAATTTGACCCAAAACTGGCCAAAAGCATGGGTTAACCCCTTTGGGTTTTGGTCAAAATTTCAACTTTGCTGAAATCTTGCACACAGCTCAAATAAGAAGAGAAATAATGTTTTGGGAGTTTTTAGAAGCATTTCAACATCATTTCTAGACTCCTCTTTGAACTAGGCAAACTTTCAGCCAAATTCCAAATTTGACCCAAAACTGGCCAAAAGCATGGGTTAACCCCTTTGGGTTTTGGTCAAAATTTCAACTTTGCTGAAATCTTGCAAACAGCTCAAATAAGAAGAGAAATAATGTTTTGGGAGTTTTTAGAAGCATTTCAACATCATTGCTAGACTCCTCTTTGAACTAGGCAAACTTTCAGCCAAATTCCAAATTTGACCCAAAACTGGCCAAAAGCATGGGTTAACCCCTTTGGGTTTTGGTCAAAATTTCAACTTTGCTGAAATCCTGCACACAGCTCAAATAAGAAGAGAAAAAATGTTTTGGGAGTTTTTAGAAGCATTTCAACATCATTTCTAGACTCCTCTTTGAACTAGGCAAACTTTCAGCCAAATTCCAAATTTGACCCAAAACTGGCCAAAAGCATGGGTTAACCCCTTTGGGTTTTGGTCAAAATTTCAACTTTGCTGAAATCTTGCACACAGCTCAAATAAGAAGAGAAATAATGTTTTGGGAGTTTTTAGAAGCATTTCAACATCATTTCTAGACTCCTCTTTGAACTAGGCAAACTTTCAGCCAAATTCCAAATTTGACCCAAAACTGGCCAAAAGCATGGGTTAACCCCTTTGGGTTTTGGTCAAAATTTCAACTTTGCTGAAATCTTGCACACAGCTCAAATAAGAAGAGAAATAATGTTTTGGGAGTTTTTAGAAGCATTTCAACATCATTGCTAGACTCCTCTTTGAACTAGGCAAACTTTCAGCCAAATTCCAAATTTGACCCAAAACTGGCCAAAAGCATGGGTTAACCCCTTTGGGTTTTGGTCAAAATTTCAACTTTGCTGAAATCTTGCACACAGCTCAAATAAGAAGAGAAATAATGTTTTGGGAGTTTTTAGAAGCATTTCAACATCATTTCTAGACTCCTCTTTGAACTAGGCAAACGTTCAGCCAAATTCCAAATTTGACCCAAAACTGGCCAAAAGCATGGGTTAACCCCTTTGGGTTTTGGTCAAAATTTCAACTTTGCTGAAATCTTGCACACAGCTCAAATAAGAAGAGAAATAATGTTTTGGGAGTTTTTAGAAGCATTTCAACATCATTTCTAGACTCCTCTTTGAACTAGGCAAACTTTCAGCCAAATTCCAAATTTGACCCAAAACTGGCCAAAAGCATGGGTTAACCCCTTTGGGTTTTGGTCAAAATTTCAACTTTGCTGAAATCTTGCACACAGCTCAAATAAGAAGAGAAATAATGTTTTGGGAGTTTTTAGAAGCATTTCAACATCATTTCTAGACTCCTCTTTGAACTAGGCAAACTTTCAGCCAAATTCCAAATTTGACCCAAAACTGGCCAAAAGCATGGGTTAACCCCTTTGGGTTTTGGTCAAAATTTCAACGTTGCTGAAATCTTGCACACAGCTCAAATAAGAAGAGAAATAATGTTTTGGGAGTTTTTAGAAGCATTTCAACATCATTTCTAGACTCCTCTTTGAACTAGGCAAACTTTCGGCCAAATTCCAAATTTGACCCAAAACTGGCCAAAAGCATGGGTTAGCCCCTTTGGGTTTTGGTCAAAATTTCAACTTTGCTGAAATCTTGCACACAGCTCAAATAAGAAGAGAAATAATGTTTTGGGAGTTTTTAGAAGCATTTCAACATCATTTCTAGACTCCTCTTTGAACTAGGCAAACTTTCAGCCAAATTCCAAATTTGACCCAAAACTGGCCAAAAGCATGGGTTAACCCCTTTGGGTTTTGGTCAAAATTTCAACTTTGCTGAAATCTTGCACACAGCTCAAATAAGAAGAGAAATAATGTTTTGGGAGTTTTTAGAAGCATTTCAACATCATTTCTAGACTCCTCTTTGAACTAGGCAAACTTTCAGCCAAATTCCAAATTTGACCCAAAACTGGCCAAAAGCATGGGTTAACCCCTTTGGGTTTTGGTCAAAATTTCAACTTTGCTGAAATCTTGCACACAGCTCAAATAAGAAGAGAAATAATGTTTTGGGAGTTTTTAGAAGCATTTCAACATCATTTCTAGACTCCTCTTTGAACTAGGCAAACTTTCAGCCAAATTCCAAATTTGACCCAAAACTGGCCAAAAGCATGGGTTAACCCCTTTGGGTTTTGGTCAAAATTTCAACTTTGCTGAAATCTTGCACACAGCTCAAATAAGAAGAGAAATAATGTTTTGGGAGTTTTTAGAAGCATTTCAACATCATTTCTAGACTCCTCTTTGAACTAGGCAAACTTTCAGCCAAATTCCAAATTTGACCCAAAACTGGCCAAAAGCATGGGTTAACCCCTTTGGGTTTTGGTCAAAATTTCAACGTTGCTGAAATCTTGCACACAGCTCAAATAAGAAGAGAAATAATGTTTTTGGAGTTTTTAGAAGCATTTCAACATCATTTCTAGACTCCTCTTTGAACTAGGCAAACTTTCAGCCAAATTCCAAATTTGACCCAAAACTGGCCAAAAGCATGGGTTAACCCCTTTGGGTTTTGGTCAAAATTTCAACTTTGCTGAAATCTTGCACACAGCTCAAATAAGAAGAGAAATAATGTTTTGGGAGTTTTTAGAAGCATTTCAACATCATTTCTAGACTCCTCTTTGAACTAGGCAAACTTTCAGCCAAATTCCAAATTTGACCCAAAACTGGCCAAAAGCATGGGTTAACCCCTTTGGGTTTTGGTCAAAATTTCAACGTTGCTGAAATCTTGCACACAGCTCAAATAAGAAGAGAAATAATGTTTTGGGAGTTTTTAGAAGCATTTCAACATCATTTCTAGACTCCTCTTTGAACTAGGCAAACTTTCAGCCAAATTCCAAATTTGACCCAAAACTGGCCAAAAGCATGGGTTAACCCCTTTGGGTTTTGGTCAAAATTTCAACTTTGCTGAAATCTTGCAAACAGCTCAAATAAGAAGAGAAATAATGTTTTGGGAGTTTTTAGAAGCATTTCAACATCATTTCTAGACTCCTCTTAGAACTAGGCAAACTTTCAGCCAAATTCCAAATTTGACCCAAAACTGGCCAAAAGCATGGGTTAACCCCTTTGGGTTTTGGTCAAAATTTCAACGTTGCTGAAATCTTGCAAACAGCTCAAATAAGAAGAGAAATAATGTTTTGGGAGTTTTTAGAAGCATTTCAACATCATTTCTAGACTCCTCTTTGAACTAGGCAAACTTTCGGCCAAATTCCAAATTTGACCCAAAACTGGCCAAAAGCATGGGTTAACCCCTTTGGGTTTTGGTCAAAATTTCAACTTTGCTGAAATCTTGCCCACAGCTCAAATAAGAAGAGAAATAATGTTTTGGGAGTTTTTAGAAGCATTTCAACATCATTTCTAGACTCCTCTTTGAACTAGGCAAAGTTTCGGCCAAATTCCAAATTTGACCCAAAACTGGCCAAAAGCATGGGTTAACCCCTTTGGGTTTTGGTCAAAATTTCAACTTTGCTGAAATCTTGCACACAGCTCAAATAAGAAGAGAAAAAATGTCTTGGGAGTTTTTAGAAGCATTTCAACATCATTTCTAGACTCCTCTTTGAACTAGGCAAACTTTCAGCCAAATTCCAAATTTGACCCAAAACTGGCCAAAAGCATGGGTTAACCCCTTTGGGTTTTGGTCAAAATTTCAACTTTGCTGAAATCTTGCACACAGCTCAAATAAGAAGAGAAATAATGTTTTGGGAGTTTTTAGAAGCATTTCAACATCATTTCTAGACTCCTCTTTGAACTAGGCAAACTTTCAGCCAAATTCCAAATTTGACCCAAAACTGGCCAAAAGCATGGGTTAACCCCTTTGGGTTTTGGTCAAAATTTCAACGTTGCTGAAATCTTGCACACAGCTCAAATAAGAAGAGAAAAAATGTTTTGGGAGTTTTTAGAAGCATTTCAACATCATTTCTAGACTCCTCTTTGAACTAGGCAAACTTTCAGCCAAATTCCAAATTTGACCCAAAACTGGCCAAAAGCATGGGTTAACCCCTTTGGGTTTTGGTCAAAATTTCAACGTTGCTGAAATCTTGCAAACAGCTCAAATAAGAAGAGAAATAATGTTTTGGGAGTTTTTAGAAGCATTTCAACATCATTTCTAGACTCCTCTTTGAACTAGGCAAACTTTCAGCCAAATTCCAAATTTGACCCAAAACTGGCCAAAAGCATGGGTTAACCCCTTTGGGTTTTGGTCAAAATTTCAACGTTGCTGAAATCTTGCACACAGCTCAAATAAGAAGAGAAATAATGTTTTGGGAGTTTTTAGAAGCATTTCAACATCATTTCTAGACTCCTCTTTGAACTAGGCAAACTTTCAGCCAAATTCCAAATTTGACCCAAAACTGGCCAAAAGCATGGGTTAACCCCTTTGGGTTTTGGTCAAAATTTCAACTTTGCTGAAATCTTGCACACAGCTCAAATAAGAAGAGAAATAATGTTTTGGGAGTTTTTAGAAGCATTTCAACATCATTTCTAGACTCCTCTTTGAACTAGGCAAACTTTCAGCCAAATTCCAAATTTGACCCAAAACTGGCCAAAAGCATGGGTTAACCCCTTTGGGTTTTGGTCAAAATTTCAACGTTGCTGAAATCTTGCACACAGCTCAAATAAGAAGAGAAAAAATGTTTTGGGAGTTTTTAGAAGCATTTCAACATCATTTCTAGACTCCTCTTTGAACTAGGCAAACTTTCAGCCAAATTCCAAATTTGACCCAGAAGCATTTCAACATCATTTCTAGACTCCTCTTTGAACTAGGCAAACTTTCAGCCAAATTCCAAATTTGACCCAAAACTGGCCAAAAGCATGGGTTAACCCCTTTGGGTTTTGGTCAAAATTTCAACTTTGCTGAAATCTTGCAAACAGCTCAAATAAGAAGAGAAATAATGTTTTGGGAGTTTTTAGAAGCATTTCAACATCATTTCTAGACTCCTCTTTGAACTAGGCAAACTTTCAGCCAAATTCCAAATTTGACCCATGGGTTAACCCCTTTGGGTTTTGGTCAAAATTTCAACTTTGCTGAAATCTTGCACACAGCTCAAATAAGAAGAGAAATAATGTTTTGGGAGTTTTTAGAAGCATTTCAACATCATTTCTAGACTCCTCTTTGAACTAGGCAAACTTTCAGCCAAATTCCAAATTTGACCCAAAACTGGCCAAAAGCATGGGTTAACCCCTTTGGGTTTTGGTCAAAATTTCAACTTTGCTGAAATCTTGCACACAGCTCAAATAAGAAGAGAAATAATGTTTTGGGAGTTTTTAGAAGCATTTCAACATCATTTCTAGACTCCTCTTTGAACTAGGCAAACGTTCAGCCAAATTCCAAATTTGACCCAAAACTGGCCAAAAGCATGGGTTAACCCCTTTGGGTTTTGGTCAAAATTTCAACTTTGCTGAAATCTTGGACACAGCTCAAATAAGAAGAGAAATAATGTTTTGGGAGTTTTTAGAAGCATTTCAACATCATTTCTAGACTCCTCTTTGAACTAGGCAAACTTTCAGCCAAATTCCAAATTTGACCCAAAACTGGCCAAAAGCATGGGTTAACCCCTTTGGGTTTTGGTCAAAATTTCAACTTTGCTGAAATCTTGCACACAGCTCAAATAAGAAGAGAAATAATGTTTTGGGAGTTTTTAGAAGCATTTCAACATCATTTCTAGACTCCTCTTTGAACTAGGCAAACTTTCAGCCAAATTCCAAATTTGACCCAAAACTGGCCAAAAGCATGGGTTAACCCCTTTGGGTTTTGGTCAAAATTTCAAGGTTGCTAAAATCTTGCACACAGCTCAAATAAGAAGAGAAATAATGTTTTGGGAGTTTTTAGAAGCATTTCAACATCATTTCTAGACTCCTCTTTGAACTAGGCAAACTTTCGGCCAAATTCCAAATTTGACCCAAAACTGGCCAAAAGCATGGGTTAGCCCCTTTGGGTTTTGGTCAAAATTTCAACTTTGCTGAAATCTTGCACACAGCTCAAATAAGAAGAGAAATAATGTTTTGGGAGTTTTTAGAAGCATTTCAACATCATTTCTAGACTCCTCTTTGAACTAGGCAAACTTTCAGCCAAATTCCAAATTTGACCCAAAACTGGCCAAAAGCATGGGTTAACCCCTTTGGGTTTTGGTCAAAATTTCAACTTTGCTGAAATCTTGCACACAGCTCAAATAAGAAGAGAAATAATGTTTTGGGAGTTTTTAGAAGCGTTTCAACATCATTTCTAGACTCCTCTTTGAACTAGGCAAACTTTCAGCCAAATTCCAAATTTGACCCAAAACTGGCCAAAAGCATGGGTTAACCCCTTTGGGTTTTGGTCAAAATTTCAACTTTGCTGAAATCTTGCACACAGCTCAAATAAGAAGAGAAATAATGTTTTGGGAGTTTTTAGAAGCATTTCAACATCATTTCTAGACTCCTCTTTGAACTAGGCAAACTTTCAGCCAAATTCCAAATTTGACCCAAAACTGGCCAAAAGCATGGGTTAACCCCTTTGGGTTTTGGTCAAAATTTCAACGTTGCTGAAATCTTGCACACAGCTCAAATAAGAAGAGAAATAATGTTTTTGGAGTTTTTAGAAGCATTTCAACATCATTTCTAGACTCCTCTTTGAACTAGGCAAACTTTCAGCCAAATTCCAAATTTGACCCAAAACTGGCCAAAAGCATGGGTTAACCCCTTTGGGTTTTGGTCAAAATTTCAACTTTGCTGAAATCTTGCACACAGCTCAAATAAGAAGAGAAATAATGTTTTGGGAGTTTTTAGAAGCATTTCAACATCATTTCTAGACTCCTCTTTGAACTAGGCAAACTTTCAGCCAAATTCCAAATTTGACCCAAAACTGGCCAAAAGCATGGGTTAACCCCTTTGGGTTTTGGTCAAAATTTCAACGTTGCTGAAATCTTGCAAACAGCTCAAATAAGAAGAGAAATAATGTTTTGGGAGTTTTTAGAAGCATTTCAACATCATTTCTAGACTCCTCTTTGAACTAGGCAAACTTTCAGCCAAATTCCAAATTTGACCCAAAACTGGCCAAAAGCATGGGTTAACCCCTTTGGGTTTTGGTCAAAATTTCAACGTTGCTGAAATCTTGCAAACAGCTCAAATAAGAAGAGAAATAATGTTTTGGGAGTTTTTAGAAGCATTTCAACATCATTTCTAGACTCCTCTTTGAACTAGGCAAACTTTCAGCCAAATTCCAAATTTGACCCAAAACTGGCCAAAAGCATGGGTTAACCCCTTTGGGTTTTGGTCAAAATTTCAACTTTGCTGAAATCTTGCACACAGCTCAAATAAGAAGAGAAATAATGTTTTGGGAGTTTTTAGAAGCATTTCAACATCATTTCTAGACTCCTCTTTGAACTAGGCAAACTTTCAGCCAAATTCCAAATTTGACCCAAAACTGGCCAAAAGCATGGGTTAACCCCTTTGGGTTTTGGTCAAAATTTCAACTTTGCTGAAATCTTGCACACAGCTCAAATAAGAAGAGAAATAATGTTTTGGGAGTTTTTAGAAGCATTTCAACATCATTTCTAGACTCCTCTTTGAACTAGGCAAACTTTCAGCCAAATTCCAAATTTGACCCAAAACTGGCCAAAAGCATGGGTTAACCCCTTTGGGTTTTGGTCAAAATTTCAACTTTGCTGAAATCTTGCACACAGCTCAAATAAGAAGAGAAATAATGTTTTGGGAGTTTTTAGAAGCATTTCAACATCATTTCTAGACTCCTCTTTGAACTAGGCAAACTTTCAGCCAAATTCCAAATTTGACCCAAAACTGGCCAAAAGCATGGGTTAACCCCTTTGGGTTTTGGTCCAAATTTCAACTTTGCTGAAATCTTGCACACAGCTCAAATAAGAAGAGAAATAATGTTTTGGGAGTTTTTAGAAGCATTTCAACATCATTTCTAGACTCCTCTTTGAACTAGGCAAACTTTCAGCCAAATTCCAAATTTGACCCAAAACTGGCCAAAAGCATGGGTTAACCCCTTTGGGTTTTGGTCAAAATTTCAACGTTGCTGAAATCTTGCACACAGCTCAAATAAGAAGAGAAATAATGTTTTGGGAGTTTTTAGAAGCATTTCAACATCATTTCTAGACTCCTCTTTGAACTAGGCAAACTTTCGGCCAAATTCCAAATTTGACCCAAAACTGGCCAAAAGCATGGGTTAACCCCTTTGGGTTTTGGTCCAAATTTCAACTTTGCTGAAATCTTGCACACAGCTCAAATAAGAAGAGAAATAATGTTTTTGGAGTTTTTAGAAGCATTTCAACATCATTTCTAGACTCCTCTTTGAACTAGGCAAACTTTCAGCCAAATTCCAAATTTGACCCAAAACTGGCCAAAAGCATGGGTTAACCCCTTTGGGTTTTGGTCAAAATTTCAACTTTGCTGAAATCTTGCACACAGCTCAAATAAGAAGAGAAATAATGTTTTGGGAGTTTTTAGAAGCATTTCAACATCATTTCTAGACTCCTCTTTGAACTAGGCAAACTTTCAGCCAAATTCCAAATTTGACCCAAAACTGGCCAAAAGCATGGGTTAACCCCTTTGGGTTTTGGTCAAAATTTCAACGTTGCTGAAATCTTGGACACAGCTCAAATAAGAAGAGAAATAATGTTTTGGGAGTTTTTAGAAGCATTTCAACATCATTTCTAGACTCCTCTTTGAACTAGGCAAACTTTCAGCCAAATTCCAAATTTGACCCAAAACTGGCCAAAAGCATGGGTTAACCCCTTTGGGTTTTGGTCAAAATTTCAACGTTGCTGAAATCTTGCAAACAGCTCAAATAAGAAGAGAAATAATGTTTTGGGAGTTTTTAGAAGCATTTCAACATCATTTCTAGACTCCTCTTTGAACTAGGCAAACTTTCAGCCAAATTCCAAATTTGACCCAAAACTGGCCAAAAGCATGGGTTAACCCCTTTGGGTTTTGGTCAAAATTTCAACGTTGCTGAAATCTTGCAAACAGCTCAAATAAGAAGAGAAATAATGTTTTGGGAGTTTTTAGAAGCATTTCAACATCATTTCTAGACTCCTCTTTGAACTAGGCAAACTTTCAGCCAAATTCCAAATTTGACCCAAAACTGGCCAAAAGCATGGGTTAACCCCTTTGGGTTTTGGTCAAAATTTCAACTTTGCTGAAATCTTGCACACAGCTCAAATAAGAAGAGAAATAATGTTTTGGGAGTTTTTAGAAGCATTTCAACATCATTTCTAGACTCCTCTTTGAACTAGGCAAACTTTCAGCCAAATTCCAAATTTGACCCAAAACTGGCCAAAAGCATGGGTTAACCCCTTTGGGTTTTGGTCAAAATTTCAACTTTGCTGAAATCTTGCACACAGCTCAAATAAGAAGAGAAATAATGTTTTGGGAGTTTTTAGAAGCATTTCAACATCATTTCTAGACTCCTCTTTGAACTAGGCAAACTTTCAGCCAAATTCCAAATTTGACCCAAAACTGGCCAAAAGCATGGGTTAACCCCTTTGGGTTTTGGTCAAAATTTCAACTTTGCTGAAATCTTGCACACAGCTCAAATAAGAAGAGAAATAATGTTTTGGGAGTTTTTAGAAGCATTTCAACATCATTTCTAGACTCCTCTTTGAACTAGGCAAACTTTCAGCCAAATTCCAAATTTGACCCAAAACTGGCCAAAAGCATGGGTTAACCCCTTTGGGTTTTGGTCAAAATTTCAACTTTGCTGAAATCTTGCACACAGCTCAAATAAGAAGAGAAATAATGTTTTGGGAGTTTTTAGAAGCATTTCAACATCATTTCTAGACTCCTCTTTGAACTAGGCAAACTTTCAGCCAAATTCCAAATTTGACCCAAAACTGGCCAAAAGCATGGGTTAACCCCTTTGGGTTTTGGTCAAAATTTCAACGTTGCTGAAATCTTGCACACAGCTCAAATAAGAAGAGAAATAATGTTTTGGGAGTTTTTAGAAGCATTTCAACATCATTTCTAGACTCCTCTTTGAACTAGGCAAACTTTCGGCCAAATTCCAAATTTGACCCAAAACTGGCCAAAAGCATGGGTTAACCCCTTTGGGTTTTGGTCAAAATTTCAACTTTGCTGAAATCTTGCACACAGCTCAAATAAGAAGAGAAATAATGTTTTGGGAGTTTTTAGAAGCATTTCAACATCATTTCTAGACTCCTCTTTGAACTAGGCAAACTTTCAGCCAAATTCCAAATTTGACCCAAAACTGGCCAAAAGCATGGGTTAACCCCTTTGGGTTTTGGTCAAAATTTCAACTTTGCTGAAATCTTGCACACAGCTCAAATAAGAAGAGAAATAATGTTTTGGGAGTTTTTAGAAGCATTTCAACATCATTTCTAGACTCCTCTTTAAACTAGGCAAACTTTCAGCCAAATTCCAAATTTGACCCAAAACTGGCCAAAAGCATGGGTTAACCCCTTTGGGTTTTGGTCAAAATTTCAACTTTGCTGAAATCTTGCACACAGCTCAAATAAGAAGAGAAATAATGTTTTGGGAGTTTTTAGAAGCATTTCAACATCATTTCTAGACTCCTCTTTGAACTAGGCAAACTTTCAGCCAAATTCCAAATTTGACCCAAAACTGGCCAAAAGCATGGGTTAACCCCTTTGGGTTTTGGTCAAAATTTCAACTTTGCTGAAATCTTGCAAACAGCTCAAATAAGAAGAGAAATAATGTTTTGGGAGTTTTTTGAAGCATTTCAACATCATTTCTAGACTCCTCTTTGAACTAGGCAAACTTTCAGCCAAATTCCAAATTTGACCCAAAACTGGCCAAAAGCATGCGTTAACCCCTTTGGGTTTTGGTCAAAATTTCAACGTTGCTGAAATCTTGCAAACAGCTCAAATAAGAAGAGAAATAATGTTTTGGGAGTTTTTAGAAGCATTTCAACATCATTTCTAGACTCCTCTTTGAACTAGGCAAACTTTCGGCCAAATTCCAAATTTGACCCAAAACTGGCCAAAAGCATGGGTTAACCCCTTTGGGTTTTGGTCAAAATTTCAACTTTGCTGAAATCTTGCACACAGCTCAAATAAGAAGAGAAATAATGTTTTGGGAGTTTTTAGAAGCATTTCAACATCATTTCTAGACTCCTCTTTGAACTAGGCAAACTTTCAGCCAAATTCCAAATTTGACCCAAAACTGGCCAAAAGCATGGGTTAACCCCTTTGGGTTTTGGTCAAAATTTCAACTTTGCTGAAATCTTGCACACAGCTCAAATAAGAAGAGAAATAATGTTTTGGGAGTTTTTAGAAGCATTTCAACATCATTTCTAGACTCCTCTTTAAACTAGGCAAACTTTCAGCCAAATTCCAAATTTGACCCAAAACTGGCCAAAAGCATGGGTTAACCCCTTTGGGTTTTGGTCAAAATTTCAACTTTGCTGAAATCTTGCACACAGCTCAAATAAGAAGAGAAATAATGTTTTGGGAGTTTTTAGAAGCATTTCAACATCATTTCTAGACTCCTCTTTGAACTAGGCAAACTTTCAGCCAAATTCCAAATTTGACCCAAAACTGGCCAAAAGCATGGGTTAACCCCTTTGGGTTTTGGTCAAAATTTCAACTTTGCTGAAATCTTGCAAACAGCTCAAATAAGAAGAGAAATAATGTTTTGGGAGTTTTTTGAAGCATTTCAACATCATTTCTAGACTCCTCTTTGAACTAGGCAAACTTTCAGCCAAATTCCAAATTTGACCCAAAACTGGCCAAAAGCATGCGTTAACCCCTTTGGGTTTTGGTCAAAATTTCAACGTTGCTGAAATCTTGCAAACAGCTCAAATAAGAAGAGAAATAATGTTTTGGGAGTTTTTAGAAGCATTTCAACATCATTTCTAGACTCCTCTTTGAACTAGGCAAACTTTCGGCCAAATTCCAAATTTGACCCAAAACTGGCCAAAAGCATGGGTTAACCCCTTTGGGTTTTGGTCAAAATTTCAACTTTGCTGAAATCTTGCACACAGCTCAAATAAGAAGAGAAATAATGTTTTGGGAGTTTTTAGAAGCATTTCAACATCATTTCTAGACTCCTCTTTGAACTAGGCAAAGTTTCGGCCAAATTCCAAATTTGACCCAAAACTGGCCAAAAGCATGGGTTAACCCCTTTGGGTTTTGGTCAAAATTTCAACTTTGCTGAAATCTTGCACACAGCTCAAATAAGAAGAGAAAAAATGTTTTGGGAGTTTTTAGAAGCATTTCAACATCATTTCTAGACTCCTCTTTGAACTAGGCAAACTTTCAGCCAAATTCCAAATTTGACCCAAAACTGGCCAAAAGCATGGGTTAACCCCTTTGGGTTTTGGTCAAAATTTCAACTTTGCTGAAATCTTGCACACAGCTCAAATAAGAAGAGAAATAATGTTTTGGGAGTTTTTAGAAGCATTTCAACATCATTTCTAGACTCCTCTTTGAACTAGGCAAACTTTCAGCCAAATTCCAAATTTGACCCAAAACTGGCCAAAAGCATGGGTTAACCCCTTTGGGTTTTGGTCAAAATTTCAACTTTGCTGAAATCTTGCACACAGCTCAAATAAGAAGAGAAATAATGTTTTGGGAGTTTTTAGAAGCATTTCAACATCATTTCTAGACTCCTCTTTGAACTAGGCAAACGTTCAGCCAAATTCCAAATTTGACCCAAAACTGGCCAAAAGCATGGGTTAACCCCTTTGGGTTTTGGTCAAAATTTCAACTTTGCTGAAATCTTGCACACAGCTCAAATAAGAAGAGAAATAATGTTTTGGGAGTTTTTAGAAGCATTTCAACATCATTTCTAGACTCCTCTTTGAAGTAGGCAAACTTTCAGCCAAATTCCAAATTTGACCCAAAACTGGCCAAAAGCATGGGTTAACCCCTTTGGGTTTTGGTCAAAATTTCAACTTTGCTGAAATCTTGCACACAGCTCAAATAAGAAGAGAAATAATGTTTTGGGAGTTTTTAGAAGCATTTCAACATCATTTCTAGACTCCTCTTTGAACTAGGCAAACTTTCAGCCAAATTCCAAATTTGACCCAAAACTGGCCAAAAGCATGGGTTAACCCCTTTGGGTTTTGGTCAAAATTTCAACTTTGCTGAAATCTTGCACACAGCTCAAATAAGAAGAGAAATAATGTTTTGGGAGTTTTTAGAAGCATTTCAACATCATTTCTAGACTCCTCTTTGAACTAGGCAAACTTTCAGCCAAATTCCAAATTTGACCCAAAACTGGCCAAAAGCATGGGTTAACCCCTTTGGGTTTTGGTCAAAATTTCAACTTTGCTGAAATCTTGCACACAGCTCAAATAAGAAGAGAAATAATGTTTTGGGAGTTTTTAGAAGCATTTCAACATCATTTCTAGACTCCTCTTTGAACTAGGCAAACTTTCAGCCAAATTCCAAATTTGACCCAAAACTGGCCAAAAGCATGGGTTAACCCCTTTGGGTTTTGGTCAAAATTTCAACTTTGCTGAAATCTTGCACACAGCTCAAATAAGAAGAGAAATAATGTTTTGGGAGTTTTTAGAAGCATTTCAACATCATTTCTAGACTCCTCTTTGAACTAGGCAAACTTTCAGCCAAATTCCAAATTTGACCCAAAACTGGCCAAAAGCATGGGTTAACCCCTTTGGGTTTTGGTCAAAATTTCAACGTTGCTGAAATCTTGCACACAGCTCAAATAAGAAGAGAAATAATGTTTTGGGAGTTTTTAGAAGCATTTCAACATCATTTCTAGACTCCTCTTTGAACTAGGCAAACTTTCGGCCAAATTCCAAATTTGACCCAAAACTGGCCAAAAGCATGGGTTAACCCCTTTGGGTTTTGGTCAAAATTTCAACTTTGCTGAAATCTTGCACACAGCTCAAATAAGAAGAGAAATAATGTTTTGGGAGTTTTTAGAAGCATTTCAACATCATTTCTAGACTCCTCTTTGAACTAGGCAAACTTTCAGCCAAATTCCAAATTTGACCCAAAACTGTCCAAAAGCATGGGTTAACCCCTTTGGGTTTTGGTCAAAATTTCAACTTTGCTGAAATCTTGCACACAGCTCAAATAAGAAGAGAAATAATGTTTTGGGAGTTTTTAGAAGCATTTCAACATCATTTCTAGACTCCTCTTTAAACTAGGCAAACTTTCAGCCAAATTCCAAATTTGACCCAAAACTGGCCAAAAGCATGGGTTAACCCCTTTGGGTTTTGGTCAAAATTTCAACTTTGCTGAAATCTTGCACACAGCTCAAATAAGAAGAGAAATAATGTTTTGGGAGTTTTTAGAAGCATTTCAACATCATTTCTAGACTCCTCTTTGAACTAGGCAAACTTTCAGCCAAATTCCAAATTTGACCCAAAACTGGCCAAAAGCATGGGTTAACCCCTTTGGGTTTTGGTCAAAATTTCAACGTTGCTGAAATCTTGCACACAGCTCAAATAAGAAGAGAAATAATGTTTTGGGAGTTTTTAGAAGCATTTCAACATCATTTCTAGACTCCTCTTTGAACTAGGCAAACTTTCGGCCAAATTCCAAATTTGACCCAAAACTGGCCAAAAGCATGGGTTAACCCCTTTGGGTTTTGGTCAAAATTTCAACTTTGCTGAAATCTTGCACACAGCTCAAATAAGAAGAGAAATAATGTTTTGGGAGTTTTTAGAAGCATTTCAACATCATTTCTAGACTCCTCTTTGAACTAGGCAAACTTTCAGCCAAATTCCAAATTTGACCCAAAACTGGCCAAAAGCATGGGTTAACCCCTTTGGGTTTTGGTCAAAATTTCAACGTTGCTGAAATCTTGCACACAGCTCAAATAAGAAGAGAAATAATGTTTTGGGAGTTTTTAGAAGCATTTCAACATCATTTCTAGACTCCTCTTTGAACTAGGCAAACTTTCAGCCAAATTCCAAATTTGACCCAAAACTGGCCAAAAGCATGGGTTAACCCCTTTGGGTTTTGGTCAAAATTTCAACTTTGCTGAAATCTTGCACACAGCTCAAATAAGAAGAGAAATAATGTTTTGGGAGTTTTTAGAAGCATTTCAACATCATTGCTAGACTCCTCTTTGAACTAGGCAAACTTTCAGCCAAATTCCAAATTTGACCCAAAACTGGCCAAAAGCATGGGTTAACCCCTTTGGGTTTTGGTCAAAATTTCAACTTTGCTGAAATCTTGCACACAGCTCAAATAAGAAGAGAAATAATGTTTTGGGAGTTTTTAGAAGCATTTCAACATCATTTCTAGACTCCTCTTTGAACTAGGCAAACGTTCAGCCAAATTCCAAATTTGACCCAAAACTGGCCAAAAGCATGGGTTAACCCCTTTGGGTTTTGGTCAAAATTTCAACTTTGCTGAAATCTTGCACACAGCTCAAATAAGAAGAGAAATAATGTTTTGGGAGTTTTTAGAAGCATTTCAACATCATTTCTAGACTCCTCTTTGAACTAGGCAAACTTTCAGCCAAATTCCAAATTTGACCCAAAACTGGCCAAAAGCATGGGTTAACCCCTTTGGGTTTTGGTCAAAATTTCAACTTTGCTGAAATCTTGCACACAGCTCAAATAAGAAGAGAAATAATGTTTTGGGAGTTTTTAGAAGCATTTCAACATCATTTCTAGACTCCTCTTTGAACTAGGCAAACTTTCAGCCAAATTCCAAATTTGACCCAAAACTGGCCAAAAGCATGGGTTAACCCCTTTGGGTTTTGGTCAAAATTTCAACTTTGCTGAAATCTTGCACACAGCTCAAATAAGAAGAGAAATAATGTTTTGGGAGTTTTTAGAAGCATTTCAACATCATTTCTAGACTCCTCTTTGAACTAGGCAAACTTTCAGCCAAATTCCAAATTTGACCCAAAACTGGCCAAAAGCATGGGTTAACCCCTTTGGGTTTTGGTCAAAATTTCAACGTTGCTGAAATCTTGCACACAGCTCAAATAAGAAGAGAAATAATGTTTTGGGAGTTTTTAGAAGCATTTCAACATCATTTCTAGACTCCTCTTTGAACTAGGCAAACTTTCAGCCAAATTCCAAATTTGACCCAAAACTGGCCAAAAGCATGGGTTAACCCCTTTGGGTTTTGGTCAAAATTTCAACGTTGCTGAAATCTTGCACACAGCTCAAATAAGAAGAGAAATAATGTTTTTGGAGTTTTTAGAAGCATTTCAACATCATTTCTAGACTCCTCTTTGAACTAGGCAAACTTTCAGCCAAATTCCAAATTTGACCCAAAACTGGCCAAAAGCATGGGTTAACCCCTTTGGGTTTTGGTCAAAATTTCAACTTTGCTGAAATCTTGCACACAGCTCAAATAAGAAGAGAAATAATGTTTTGGGAGTTTTTAGAAGCATTTCAACATCATTTCTAGACTCCTCTTTGAACTAGGCAAACTTTCAGCCAAATTCCAAATTTGACCCAAAACTGGCCAAAAGCATGGGTTAACCCCTTTGGGTTTTGGTCAAAATTTCAACGTTGCTGAAATCTTGCACACAGCTCAAATAAGAAGAGAAATAATGTTTTGGGAGTTTTTAGAAGCATTTCAACATCATTTCTAGACTCCTCTTTGAACTAGGCAAACTTTCGGCCAAATTCCAAATTTGACCCAAAACTGGCCAAAAGCATGGGTTAACCCCTTTGGGTTTTGGTCCAAATTTCAACGTTGCTTAAATCTTGCAAACAGCTCAAATAAGAAGAGAAATAATGTTTTGGGAGTTTTTAGAAGCATTTCAACATCATTTCTAGACTCCTCTTTGAACTAGGCAAACTTTCAGCCAAATTCCAAATTTGACCCAAAACTGGCCAAAAGCATGGGTTAACCCCTTTGGGTTTTGGTCAAAATTTCAACGTTGCTGAAATCTTGCAAACAGCTCAAATAAGAAGAGAAATAATGTTTTGGGAGTTTTTAGAAGCATTTCAACATCATTTCTAGACTCCTCTTTGAACTAGGCAAACTTTCGGCCAAATTCCAAATTTGACCCAAAACTGGCCAAAAGCATGGGTTAACCCCTTTGGGTTTTGGTCAAAATTTCAACTTTGCTGAAATCTTGCACACAGCTCAAATAAGAAGAGAAATAATGTTTTGGGAGTTTTTAGAAGCATTTCAACATCATTTCTAGACTCCTCTTTGAACTAGGCAAACTTTCAGCCAAATTCCAAATTTGACCCAAAACTGGCCAAAAGCATGGGTTAACCCCTTTGGGTTTTGGTCAAAATTTCAACTTTGCTGAAATCTTGCACACAGCTCAAATAAGAAGAGAAATAATGTTTTGGGAGTTTTTAGAAGCATTTCAACATCATTTCTAGACTCCTCTTTAAACTAGGCAAACTTTCAGCCAAATTCCAAATTTGACCCAAAACTGGCCAAAAGCATGGGTTAACCCCTTTGGGTTTTGGTCAAAATTTCAACTTTGCTGAAATCTTGCACACAGCTCAAATAAGAAGAGAAATAATGTTTTGGGAGTTTTTAGAAGCATTTCAACATCATTTCTAGACTCCTCTTTGAACTAGGCAAACTTTCAGCCAAATTCCAAATTTGACCCAAAACTGGCCAAAAGCATGGGTTAACCCCTTTGGGTTTTGGTCAAAATTTCAACGTTGCTGAAATCTTGCAAACAGCTCAAATAAGAAGAGAAATAATGTTTTGGGAGTTTTTAGAAGCATTTCAACATCATTTCTAGACTCCTCTTTGAACTAGGCAAACTTTCAGCCAAATTCCAAATTTGACCCAAAACTGGCCAAAAGCATGGGTTAACCCCTTTGGGTTTTGGTCAAAATTTCAACGTTGCTGAAATCTTGCAAACAGCTCAAATAAGAAGAGAAATAATGTTTTGGGAGTTTTTAGAAGCATTTCAACATCATTTCTAGACTCCTCTTTGAACTAGGCAAACTTTCGGCCAAATTCCAAATTTGACCCAAAACTGGCCAAAAGCATGGGTTAACCCCTTTGGGTTTTGGTCAAAATTTCAACTTTGCTGAAATCTTGCACACAGCTCAAATAAGAAGAGAAATAATGTTTTGGGAGTTTTTAGAAGCATTTCAACATCATTTCTAGACTCCTCTTTGAACTAGGCAAAGTTTCGGCCAAATTCCAAATTTGACCCAAAACTGGCCAAAAGCATGGGTTAACCCCTTTGGGTTTTGGTCAAAATTTCAACTTTGCTGAAATCTTGCACACAGCTCAAATAAGAAGAGAAAAAATGTTTTGGGAGTTTTTAGAAGCATTTCAACATCATTTCTAGACTCCTCTTTGAACTAGGCAAACTTTCAGCCAAATTCCAAATTTGACCCAAAACTGGCCAAAAGCATGGGTTAACCCCTTTGGGTTTTGGTCAAAATTTCAACTTTGCTGAAATCTTGCACACAGCTCAAATAAGAAGAGAAATAATGTTTTGGGAGTTTTTAGAAGCATTTCAACATCATTTCTAGACTCCTCTTTGAACTAGGCAAACTTTCAGCCAAATTCCAAATTTGACCCAAAACTGGCCAAAAGCATGGGTTAACCCCTTTGGGTTTTGGTCAAAATTTCAACTTTGCTGAAATCTTGCACACAGCTCAAATAAGAAGAGAAATAATGTTTTGGGAGTTTTTAGAAGCATTTCAACATCATTTCTAGACTCCTCTTTGAACTAGGCAAACTTTCAGCCAAATTCCAAATTTGACCCAAAACTGGCCAAAAGCATGGGTTAACCCCTTTGGGTTTTGGTCAAAATTTCAACGTTGCTGAAATCTTGCAAACAGCTCAAATAAGAAGAGAAATAATGTTTTGGGAGTTTTTAGAAGCATTTCAACATCATTTCTAGACTCCTCTTTGAACTAGGCAAACTTTCGGCCAAATTCCAAATTTGACCCAAAACTGGCCAAAAGCATGGGTTAACCCCTTTGGGTTTTGGTCAAAATTTCAACTTTGCTGAAATCTTGCACACAGCTCAAATAAGAAGAGAAATAATGTTTTGGGAGTTTTTAGAAGCATTTCAACATCATTTCTAGACTCCTCTTTGAACTAGGCAAAGTTTCGGCCAAATTCCAAATTTGACCCAAAACTGGCCAAAAGCATGGGTTAACCCCTTTGGGTTTTGGTCAAAATTTCAACTTTGCTGAAATCTTGCACACAGCTCAAATAAGAAGAGAAATAATGTTTTGGGAGTTTTTAGAAGCATTTCAACATCATTTCTAGACTCCTCTTTGAACTAGGCAAACTTTCAGCCAAATTCCAAATTTGACCCAAAACTGGCCAAAAGCATGGGTTAACCCCTTTGGGTTTTGGTCAAAATTTCAACGTTGCTGAAATCTTGCAAACAGCTCAAATAAGAAGAGAAATAATGTTTTGGGAGTTTTTAGAAGCATTTCAACATCATTTCTAGACTCCTCTTTGAACTAGGCAAACTTTCGGCCAAATTCCAAATTTGACCCAAAACTGGCCAAAAGCATGGGTTAACCCCTTTGGGTTTTGGTCAAAATTTCAACTTTGCTGAAATCTTGCACACAGCTCAAATAAGAAGAGAAATAATGTTTTGGGAGTTTTTAGAAGCATTTCAACATCATTTCTAGACTCCTCTTTGAACTAGGCAAAGTTTCGGCCAAATTCCAAATTTGACCCAAAACTGGCCAAAAGCATGGGTTAACCCCTTTGGGTTTTGGTCAAAATTTCAACTTTGCTGAAATCTTGCACACAGCTCAAATAAGAAGAGAAAAAATGTTTTGGGAGTTTTTAGAAGCATTTCAACATCATTTCTAGACTCCTCTTTGAACTAGGCAAACTTTCAGCCAAATTCCAAATTTGACCCAAAACTGGCCAAAAGCATGGGTTAACCCCTTTGGGTTTTGGTCAAAATTTCAACTTTGCTGAAATCTTGCACACAGCTCAAATAAGAAGAGAAATAATGTTTTGGGAGTTTTTAGAAGCATTTCAACATCATTTCTAGACTCCTCTTTGAACTAGGCAAACTTTCAGCCAAATTCCAAATTTGACCCAAAACTGGCCAAAAGCATGGGTTAACCCCTTTGGGTTTTGGTCAAAATTTCAACTTTGCTGAAATCTTGCACACAGCTCAAATAAGAAGAGAAATAATGTTTTGGGAGTTTTTAGAAGCATTTCAACATCATTTCTAGACTCCTCTTTGAACTAGGCAAACTTTCAGCCAAATTCCAAATTTGACCCAAAACTGGCCAAAAGCATGGGTTAACCCCTTTGGGTTTTGGTCAAAATTTCAACGTTGCTGAAATCTTGCAAACAGCTCAAATAAGAAGAGAAATAATGTTTTGGGAGTTTTTAGAAGCATTTCAACATCATTTCTAGACTCCTCTTTGAACTAGGCAAACTTTCGGCCAAATTCCAAATTTGACCCAAAACTGGCCAAAAGCATGGGTTAACCCCTTTGGGTTTTGGTCAAAATTTCAACTTTGCTGAAATCTTGCACACAGCTCAAATAAGAAGAGAAATAATGTTTTGGGAGTTTTTAGAAGCATTTCAACATCATTTCTAGACTCCTCTTTGAACTAGGCAAAGTTTCGGCCAAATTCCAAATTTGACCCAAAACTGGCCAAAAGCATGGGTTAACCCCTTTGGGTTTTGGTCAAAATTTCAACTTTGCTGAAATCTTGCACACAGCTCAAATAAGAAGAGAAAAAATGTTTTGGGAGTTTTTAGAAGCATTTCAACATCATTTCTAGACTCCTCTTTGAACTAGGCAAACTTTCAGCCAAATTCCAAATTTGACCCAAAACTGGCCAAAAGCATGGGTTAACCCCTTTGGGTTTTGGTCAAAATTTCAACTTTGCTGAAATCTTGCACACAGCTCAAATAAGAAGAGAAAAAATGTTTTGGGAGTTTTTAGAAGCATTTCAACATCATTTCTAGACTCCTCTTTGAACTAGGCAAACTTTCAGCCAAATTCCAAATTTGACCCAAAACTGGCCAAAAGCATGGGTTAACCCCTTTGGGTTTTGGTCAAAATTTCAACTTTGCTGAAATCTTGCACACAGCTCAAATAAGAAGAGAAATAATGTTTTGGGAGTTTTTAGAAGCATTTCAACATCATTTCTAGACTCCTCTTTGAACTAGGCAAACTTTCAGCCAAATTCCAAATTTGACCCAAAACTGGCCAAAAGCATGGGTTAACCCCTTTGGGTTTTGGTCAAAATTTCAACTTTGCTGAAATCTTGCACACACCTCAAATAAGAAGAGAAATAATGTTTTGGGAGTTTTTAGAAGCATTTCAACATCATTTCTAGACTCCTCTTTGAAGTAGGCAAACTTTCAGCCAAATTCCAAATTTGACCCAAAACTGGCCAAAAGCATGGGTTAACCCCTTTGGGTTTTGGTCAAAATTTCAACTTTGCTGAAATCTTGCACACAGCTCAAATAAGAAGAGAAATAATGTTTTGGGAGTTTTTAGAAGCATTTCAACATCATTTCTAGACTCCTCTTTGAACTAGGCAAACTTTCAGCCAAATTCCAAATTTGACCCAAAACTGGCCAAAAGCATGGGTTAACCCCTTTGGGTTTTGGTCAAAATTTCAACGTTGCTGAAATCTTGCACACAGCTCAAATAAGAAGAGAAATAATGTTTTGGGAGTTTTTAGAAGCATTTCAACATCATTTCTAGACTCCTCTTTGAACTAGGCAAACTTTCAGCCAAATTCCAAATTTGACCCAAAACTGGCCAAAAGCATGGGTTAACCCCTTTGGGTTTTGGTCAAAATTTCAACTTTGCTGAAATCTTGCACACAGCTCAAATAAGAAGAGAAATAATGTTTTGGGAGTTTTTAGAAGCATTTCAACATCATTTCTAGACTCCTCTTTGAACTAGGCAAACTTTCAGCCAAATTCCAAATTTGACCCAAAACTGGCCAAAAGCATGGGTTAACCCCTTTGGGTTTTGGTCAAAATTTCAACTTTGCTGAAATCTTGCACACAGCTCAAATAAGAAGAGAAATAATGTTTTGGGAGTTTTTAGAAGCATTTCAACATCATTTCTAGACTCCTCTTTGAACTAGGCAAACTTTCAGCCAAATTCCAAATTTGACCCAAAACTGGCCAAAAGCATGGGTTAACCCCTTTGGGTTTTGGTCAAAATTTCAACGTTGCTGAAATCTTGCACACAGCTCAAATAAGAAGAGAAATAATGTTTTGGGAGTTTTTAGAAGCATTTCAACATCATTTCTAGACTCCTCTTTGAACTAGGCAAACTTTCGGCCAAATTCCAAATTTGACCCAAAACTGGCCAAAAGCATGGGTTAACCCCTTTGGGTTTTGGTCAAAATTTCAACTTTGCTGAAATCTTGCACACAGCTCAAATAAGAAGAGAAATAATGTTTTGGGAGTTTTTAGAAGCATTTCAACATCATTTCTAGACTCCTCTTTGAACTAGGCAAACTTTCAGCCAAATTCCAAATTTGACCCAAAACTGTCCAAAAGCATGGGTTAACCCCTTTGGGTTTTGGTCAAAATTTCAACTTTGCTGAAATCTTGCACACAGCTCAAATAAGAAGAGAAATAATGTTTTGGGAGTTTTTAGAAGCATTTCAACATCATTTCTAGACTCCTCTTTAAACTAGGCAAACTTTCAGCCAAATTCCAAATTTGACCCAAAACTGGCCAAAAGCATGGGTTAACCCCTTTGGGTTTTGGTCAAAATTTCAACTTTGCTGAAATCTTGCACACAGCTCAAATAAGAAGAGAAATAATGTTTTGGGAGTTTTTAGAAGCATTTCAACATCATTTCTAGACTCCTCTTTGAACTAGGCAAACTTTCAGCCAAATTCCAAATTTGACCCAAAACTGGCCAAAAGCATGGGTTAACCCCTTTGGGTTTTGGTCAAAATTTCAACGTTGCTGAAATCTTGCACACAGCTCAAATAAGAAGAGAAATAATGTTTTGGGAGTTTTTAGAAGCATTTCAACATCATTTCTAGACTCCTCTTTGAACTAGGCAAACTTTCAGCCAAATTCCAAATTTGACCCAAAACTGGCCAAAAGCATGGGTTAACCCCTTTGGGTTTTGGTCAAAATTTCAACTTTGCTGAAATCTTGCACACAGCTCAAATAAGAAGAGAAATAATGTTTTGGGAGTTTTTAGAAGTATTTCAACATCATTTTTTAGACTCCTCTTTGAACTAGGCAAACTTTCAGCCATATTCCAAATTTGACCCAAAACTGGCCAAAAGCATGGGTTAACCCCTTTGGGTTTTGGTCAAAATTTCAACTTTGCTGAAATCTTGCACACAGCTCAAATAAGAAGAGAAATAATGTTTTGGGAGTTTTTAGAAGCATTTCAACATCATTTCTAGACTCCTCTTTGAACTAGGCAAACTTTCAGCCAAATTCCAAATTTGACCCAAAACTGGCCAAAAGCATGGGTTAACCCCTTTGGGTTTTGGTCAAAATTTCAACTTTGCTGAAATCCTGCACACAGCTCAAATAAGAAAAGAAATAATGTTTTGGGAGTTTTTAGAAGCATTTCAACATCATTGCTAGACTCCTCTTTGAACTAGGCAAACTTTCAGCCAAATTCCAAATTTGAGCCAAAACTGGCCAAAAGCATGGGTTAACCCCTTTGGGTTTTGGTCAAAATTTCAACTTTGCTGAAATCTTGCACACAGCTCAAATAAGAAGAGAAATAATGTTTTGGGAGTTTTTAGAAGCATTTCAACATCATTTCTAGACTCCTCTTTGAACTAGGCAAACTTTCAGCCAAATTCCAAATTTGACCCAAAACTGGCCAAAAGCATGGGTTAACCCCTTTGGGTTTTGGTCAAAATTTCAACTTTGCTGAAATCTTGCACACAGCTCAAATAAGAAGAGAAATAATGTTTTTGGAGTTTTTAGAAGCATTTCAACATCATTTCTAGACTCCTCTTTGAACTAGGCAAACTTTCAGCCAAATTCCAAATTTGACCCAAAACTGGCCAAAAGCATGGGTTAACCCCTTTGGGTTTTGGTCAAAATTTCAACTTTGCTGAAATCTTGCACACAGCTCAAATAAGAAGAGAAATAATGTTTTGGGAGTTTTTAGAAGCATTTCAACATCATTTCTAGACTCCTCTTTGAACTAGGCAAACTTTCAGCCAAATTCCAAATTTGACCCAAAACTGGCCAAAAGCATGGGTTAACCCCTTTGGGTTTTGGTCAAAATTTCAACGTTGCTGAAATCTTGCACACAGCTCAAATAAGAAGAGAAATAATGTTTTGGGAGTTTTTAGAAGCATTTCAACATCATTTCTAGACTCCTCTTTGAACTAGGCAAACTTTCAGCCAAATTCCAAATTTGACCCAAAACTGGCCAAAAGCATGGGTTAACCCCTTTGGGTTTTGGTCAAAATTTCAACTTTGCTGAAATCTTGCACACAGCTCAAATAAGAAGAGAAATAATGTTTTGGGAGTTTTTAGAAGCATTTCAACATCATTTCTAGACTCCTCTTTGAACTAGGCAAACTTTCAGCCAAATTCCAAATTTGACCCAAAACTGTCCAAAAGCATGGGTTAACCCCTTTGGGTTTTGGTCAAAATTTCAACTTTGCTGAAATCTTGCACACAGCTCAAATAAGAAGAGAAATAATGTTTTGGGAGTTTTTAGAAGCATTTCAACATCATTTCTAGACTCCTCTTTGAAGTAGGCAAACTTTCAGCCAAATTCCAAATTTGACCCAAAACTGGCCAAAAGCATGGGTTAACCCCTTTGGGTTTTGGTCAAAATTTCAACTTTGCTGAAATCTTGCACACAGCTCAAATAAGAAGAGAAATAATGTTTTGGGAGTTTTTAGAAGCATTTCAGCATCATTTCTAGACTCCTCTTTGAACTAGGCAAACTTTCAGCCAAATTCCAAATTTGACCCAAAACTGGCCAAAAGCATGGGTTAACCCCTTTGGGTTTTGGTCAAAATTTCAACGTTGCTGAAATCTTGCAAACAGCTCAAATAAGAAGAGAAATAATGTTTTGGGAGTTTTTAGAAGCATTTCAACATCATTTCTAGACTCCTCTTTGAACTAGGCAAACTTTCAGCCAAATTCCAAATTTGACCCAAAACTGGCCAAAAGCATGGGTTAACCCCTTTGGGTTTTGGTCAAAATTTCAACTTTGCTGAAATCTTGCACACAGCTCAAATAAGAAGAGAAATAATGTTTTGGGAGTTTTTAGAAGCATTTCAACATCATTTCTAGACTCCTCTTTGAACTAGGCAAACTTTCAGCCAAATTCCAAATTTGACCCAAAACTGGCCAAAAGCATGGGTTAACCCCTTTGGGTTTTGGTCAAAATTTCAACTTTGCTGAAATCTTGCACACAGCTCAAATAAGAAGAGAAATAATGTTTTGGGAGTTTTTAGAAGCATTTCAACATCATTTCTAGACTCCTCTTTGAACTAGGCAAACTTTCAGCCAAATTCCAAATTTGACCCAAAACTGGCCAAAAGCATGGGTTAACCCCTTTGGGTTTTGGTCAAAATTTCAACTTTGCTGAAATCTTGCACACAGCTCAAATAAGAAGAGAAATAATGTTTTGGGAGTTTTTAGAAGCATTTCAACATCATTTCTAGACTCCTCTTTGAACTAGGCAAACTTTCAGCCAAATTCCAAATTTGACCCAAAACTGGCCAAAAGCATGGGTTAACCCCTTTGGGTTTTGGTCAAAATTTCAACTTTGCTGAAATCTTGCACACAGCTCAAATAAGAAGAGAAATAATGTTTTGGGAGTTTTTAGAAGCATTTCAACATCATTTCTAGACTCCTCTTTGAACTAGGCAAACTTTCAGCCAAATTCCAAATTTGACCCAAAACTGGCCAAAAGCATGGGTTAACCCCTTTGGGTTTTGGTCAAAATTTCAACTTTGCTGAAATCTTGCACACAGCTCAAATAAGAAGAGAAATAATGTTTTGGGAGTTTTTAGAAGCATTTCAACATCATTTTTTAGACTCCTCTTTGAACTAGGCAAACTTTCAGCCAAATTCCAAATTTGACCCAAAACTGGCCAAAAGCATGGGTTAACCCCTTTGGGTTTTGGTCAAAATTTCAACTTTGCTGAAATCTTGCACACAGCTCAAATAAGAAGAGAAATAATGTTTTTGGAGTTTTTAGAAGCATTTCAACATCATTTCTAGACTCCTCTTTGAACTAGGCAAACTTTCAGCCAAATTCCAAATTTGACCCAAAACTGGCCAAAAGCATGGGTTAACCCCTTTGGGTTTTGGTCAAAATTTCAACTTTGCTGAAATCTTGCACACAGCTCAAATAAGAAGAGAAATAATGTTTTGGGAGTTTTTAGAAGCATTTCAACCTCATTTCTAGACTCCTCTTTGAACTAGGCAAACTTTCAGCCAAATTCCAAATTTGACCCAAAACTGGCCAAAAGCATGGGTTAACCCCTTTGGGTTTCGGTCAAAATTTCAACTTTGCGGAAATCTTGCACACAGCTCAAATAAGAAGAGAAATAATGTTTTGGGAGTTTTTAGAAGCATTTCAACATCATTTCTAGACTCCTCTTTGAACTAGGCAAACTTTCAGCCAAATTCCAAATTTGACCCAAAACTGGCCAAAAGCATGGGTTGACCCCTTTGGGTTTTGGTCAAAATTTCAACTTTGCTGAAATCTTGCACACAGCTCAAATAAGAAGAGAAATAATGTTTTGGGAGTTTTTAGAAGCATTTCAACATCATTTCTAGACTCCTCTTTGAACTAGGCAAACTTTCAGCCAAATTCCAAATTTGACCCAAAACTGGCCAAAAGCATGGGTTAACCCCTTTGGGTTTTGGTCAAAATTTCAACTTTGCTGAAATCTTGCACACAGCTCAAATAAGAAGAGAAATAATGTTTTGGGAGTTTTTAGAAGCATTTCAACATCATTTTTTAGACTCCTCTTTGAACTAGGCAAACTTTCAGCCAAATTCCAAATTTGACCCAAAACTGGCCAAAAGCATGGGTTAACCCCTTTGGGTTTTGGTCAAAGTTTCAACTTTGCTGAAATCTTGCACACAGCTCAAATAAGAAGAGAAATAATGTTTTGGGAGTTTTTAGAAGCATTTCAACATCATTTCTAGACTCCTCTTTGAAGTAGGCAAACTTTCAGCCAAATTCCAAATTTGACCCAAAACTTGCCAAAAGCATGGGTTAACCCCTTTGGGTTTTGGTCAAAATTTCAACTTTGCTGAAATCTTGCACACAGCTCAAATAAGAAGAGAAATAATGTTTTGGGAGTTTTTAGAAGCATTTCAACATCATTTCTAGACTCCTCTTTGAACTAGGCAAACTTTCAGCCAAATTCCAAATTTGACCCAAAACTGGCCAAAAGCATGGGTTAACCCCTTTGGGTTTTGGTCAAAATTTCAACTTTGCTGAAATCTTGCACACAGCTCAAATAAGAAGAGAAATAATGTTTTGGGAGTTTTTAGAAGCATTTCAACATCATTTCTAGACTCCTCTTTGAACTAGGCAAACTTTCAGCCAAATTCCAAATTTGACCCAAAACTGGCCAAAAGCATGGGTTAACCCCTTTGGGTTTTGGTCAAAATTTCAACTTTGCTGAAATCTTGCACACAGCTCAAATAAGAAGAGAAATAATGTTTTGGGAAATTTTAGAAGTATTTCAACATCATTTTTTAGACTCCTCTTTGAACTAGGCAAACTTTCAGCCATATTCCAAATTTGACCCAAAACTGGCCAAAAGCATGGGTTAACCCCTTTGGGTTTTGGTCAAAATTTCAACTTTGCTGAAATCTTGCACACAGCTCAAATAAGAAGAGAAATAATGTTTTGGGAGTTTTTAGAAGCATTTCAACATCATTTCTAGACTCCTCTTTGAACTAGGCAAACTTTCAGCCAAATTCCAAATTTGACCCAAAACTGGCCAAAAGCATGGGTTAACCCCTTTGGGTTTTGGTCAAAATTTCAACGTTGCTGAAATCTTGCACACAGCTCAAATAAGAAGAGAAATAATGTTTTGGGAGTTTTTAGAAGCATTTCAACATCATTTCTAGACTCCTCTTTGAACTAGGCAAACTTTCAGCCAAATTCCAAATTTGACCCAAAACTGGCCAAAAGCATGGGTTAACCCCTTTGGGTTTTGGTCAAAATTTCAACTTTGCTGAAATCTTGCACACAGCTCAAATAAGAAGAGAAATAATGTTTTGGGAGTTTTTAGAAGTATTTCAACATCATTTTTTAGACTCCTCTTTGAACTAGGCAAACTTTCAGCCATATTCCAAATTTGACCCAAAACTGGCCAAAAGCATGGGTTAACCCCTTTGGGTTTTGGTCAAAATTTCAACTTTGCTGAAATCTTGCACACAGCTCAAATAAGAAGAGAAATAATGTTTTGGGAGTTTTTAGAAGCATTTCAACATCATTTCTAGACTCCTCTTTGAACTAGGCAAACTTTCAGCCAAATTCCAAATTTGACCCAAAACTGGCCAAAAGCATGGGTTAACCCCTTTGGGTTTTGGTCAAAATTTCAACTTTGCTGAAATCCTGCACACAGCTCAAATAAGAAAAGAAATAATGTTTTGGGAGTTTTTAGAAGCATTTCAACATCATTGCTAGACTCCTCTTTGAACTAGGCAAACTTTCAGCCAAATTCCAAATTTGACCCAAAACTGGCCAAAAGCATGGGTTAACCCCTTTGGGTTTTGGTCAAAATTTCAACTTTGCTGAAATCTTGCACACAGCTCAAATAAGAAGAGAAATAATGTTTTGGGAGTTTTTAGAAGCATTTCAACATCATTTCTAGACTCCTCTTTGAACTAGGCAAACTTTCAGCCAAATTCCAAATTTGACCCAAAACTGGCCAAAAGCATGGGTTAACCCCTTTGGGTTTTGGTCAAAATTTCAACTTTGCTGAAATCTTGCACACAGCTCAAATAAGAAGAGAAATAATGTTTTTGGAGTTTTTAGAAGCATTTCAACATCATTTCTAGACTCCTCTTTGAACTAGGCAAACTTTCAGCCAAATTCCAAATTTGACCCAAAACTGGCCAAAAGCATGGGTTAACCCCTTTGGGTTTTGGTCAAAATTTCAACTTTGCTGAAATCTTGCACACAGCTCAAATAAGAAGAGAAATAATGTTTTGGGAGTTTTTAGAAGCATTTCAACATCATTTCTAGACTCCTCTTTGAACTAGGCAAACTTTCAGCCAAATTCCAAATTTGACCCAAAACTGGCCAAAAGCATGGGTTAACCCCTTTGGGTTTTGGTCAAAATTTCAACGTTGCTGAAATCTTGCACACAGCTCAAATAAGAAGAGAAATAATGTTTTGGGAGTTTTTAGAAGCATTTCAACATCATTTCTAGACTCCTCTTTGAACTAGGCAAACTTTCAGCCAAATTCCAAATTTGACCCAAAACTGGCCAAAAGCATGGGTTAACCCCTTTGGGTTTTGGTCAAAATTTCAACTTTGCTGAAATCTTGCACACAGCTCAAATAAGAAGAGAAATAATGTTTTGGGAGTTTTTAGAAGCATTTCAACATCATTTCTAGACTCCTCTTTGAACTAGGCAAACTTTCAGCCAAATTCCAAATTTGACCCAAAACTGTCCAAAAGCATGGGTTAACCCCTTTGGGTTTTGGTCAAAATTTCAACTTTGCTGAAATCTTGCACACAGCTCAAATAAGAAGAGAAATAATGTTTTGGGAGTTTTTAGAAGCATTTCAACATCATTTCTAGACTCCTCTTTGAAGTAGGCAAACTTTCAGCCAAATTCCAAATTTGACCCAAAACTGGCCAAAAGCATGGGTTAACCCCTTTGGGTTTTGGTCAAAATTTCAACTTTGCTGAAATCTTGCACACAGCTCAAATAAGAAGAGAAATAATGTTTTGGGAGTTTTTAGAAGCATTTCAACATCATTTCTAGACTCCTCTTTGAACTAGGCAAACTTTCAGCCAAATTCCAAATTTGACCCAAAACTGGCCAAAAGCATGGGTTAACCCCTTTGGGTTTTGGTCAAAATTTCAACGTTGCTGAAATCTTGCAAACAGCTCAAATAAGAAGAGAAATAATGTTTTGGGAGTTTTTAGAAGCATTTCAACATCATTTCTAGACTCCTCTTTGAACTAGGCAAACTTTCAGCCAAATTCCAAATTTGACCCAAAACTGGCCAAAAGCATGGGTTAACCCCTTTGGGTTTTGGTCAAAATTTCAACTTTGCTGAAATCTTGCACACAGCTCAAATAAGAAGAGAAATAATGTTTTGGGAGTTTTTAGAAGCATTTCAACATCATTTCTAGACTCCTCTTTGAACTAGGCAAACTTTCAGCCAAATTCCAAATTTGACCCAAAACTGGCCAAAAGCATGGGTTAACCCCTTTGGGTTTTGGTCAAAATTTCAACTTTGCTGAAATCTTGCACACAGCTCAAATAAGAAGAGAAATAATGTTTTGGGAGTTTTTAGAAGCATTTCAACATCATTTCTAGACTCCTCTTTGAACTAGGCAAACTTTCAGCCAAATTCCAAATTTGACCCAAAACTGGCCAAAAGCATGGGTTAACCCCTTTGGGTTTTGGTCAAAATTTCAACTTTGCTGAAATCTTGCACACAGCTCAAATAAGAAGAGAAATAATGTTTTGGGAGTTTTTAGAAGCATTTCAACATCATTTCTAGACTCCTCTTTGAACTAGGCAAACTTTCAGCCAAATTCCAAATTTGACCCAAAACTGGCCAAAAGCATGGGTTAACCCCTTTGGGTTTTGGTCAAAATTTCAACTTTGCTGAAATCTTGCACACAGCTCAAATAAGAAGAGAAATAATGTTTTGGGAGTTTTTAGAAGCATTTCAACATCATTTCTAGACTCCTCTTTGAACTAGGCAAACTTTCAGCCAAATTCCAAATTTGACCCAAAACTGGCCAAAAGCATGGGTTAACCCCTTTGGGTTTTGGTCAAAATTTCAACTTTGCTGAAATCTTGCACACAGCTCAAATAAGAAGAGAAATAATGTTTTGGGAGTTTTTAGAAGCATTTCAACATCATTTTTTAGACTCCTCTTTGAACTAGGCAAACTTTCAGCCAAATTCCAAATTTGACCCAAAACTGGCCAAAAGCATGGGTTAACCCCTTTGGGTTTTGGTCAAAATTTCAACTTTGCTGAAATCTTGCACACAGCTCAAATAAGAAGAGAAATAATGTTTTTGGAGTTTTTAGAAGCATTTCAACATCATTTCTAGACTCCTCTTTGAACTAGGCAAACTTTCAGCCAAATTCCAAATTTGACCCAAAACTGGCCAAAAGCATGGGTTAACCCCTTTGGGTTTTGGTCAAAATTTCAACTTTGCTGAAATCTTGCACACAGCTCAAATAAGAAGAGAAATAATGTTTTGGGAGTTTTTAGAAGCATTTCAACCTCATTTCTAGACTCCTCTTTGAACTAGGCAAACTTTCAGCCAAATTCCAAATTTGACCCAAAACTGGCCAAAAGCATGGGTTAACCCCTTTGGGTTTCGGTCAAAATTTCAACTTTGCGGAAATCTTGCACACAGCTCAAATAAGAAGAGAAATAATGTTTTGGGAGTTTTTAGAAGCATTTCAACATCATTTCTAGACTCCTCTTTGAACTAGGCAAACTTTCAGCCAAATTCCAAATTTGACCCAAAACTGGCCAAAAGCATGGGTTGACCCCTTTGGGTTTTGGTCAAAATTTCAACTTTGCTGAAATCTTGCACACAGCTCAAATAAGAAGAGAAATAATGTTTTGGGAGTTTTTAGAAGCATTTCAACATCATTTCTAGACTCCTCTTTGAACTAGGCAAACTTTCAGCCAAATTCCAAATTTGACCCAAAACTGGCCAAAAGCATGGGTTAACCCCTTTGGGTTTTGGTCAAAATTTCAACTTTGCTGAAATCTTGCACACAGCTCAAATAAGAAGAGAAATAATGTTTTGGGAGTTTTTAGAAGCATTTCAACATCATTTTTTAGACTCCTGTTTGAACTAGGCAAACTTTCAGCCAAATTCCAAATTTGACCCAAAACTGGCCAAAAGCATGGGTTAACCCCTTTGGGTTTTGGTCAAAGTTTCAACTTTGCTGAAATCTTGCACACAGCTCAAATAAGAAGAGAAATAATGTTTTGGGAGTTTTTAGAAGCATTTCAACATCATTTCTAGACTCCTCTTTGAAGTAGGCAAACTTTCAGCCAAATTCCAAATTTGACCCAAAACTTGCCAAAAGCATGGGTTAACCCCTTTGGGTTTTGGTCAAAATTTCAACTTTGCTGAAATCTTGCACACAGCTCAAATAAGAAGAGAAATAATGTTTTGGGAGTTTTTAGAAGCATTTCAACATCATTTCTAGACTCCTCTTTGAACTAGGCAAACTTTCAGCCAAATTCCAAATTTGACCCAAAACTGGCCAAAAGCATGGGTTAACCCCTTTGGGTTTTGGTCAAAATTTCAACTTTGCTGAAATCTTGCACACAGCTCAAATAAGAAGAGAAATAATGTTTTGGGAGTTTTTAGAAGCATTTCAACATCATTTCTAGACTCCTCTTTGAACTAGGCAAACTTTCAGCCAAATTCCAAATTTGACCCAAAACTGGCCAAAAGCATGGGTTAACCCCTTTGGGTTTTGGTCAAAATTTCAACTTTGCTGAAATCTTGCACACAGCTCAAATAAGAAGAGAAATAATGTTTTGGGAAATTTTAGAAGTATTTCAACATCATTTTTTAGACTCCTCTTTGAACTAGGCAAACTTTCAGCCATATTCCAAATTTGACCCAAAACTGGCCAAAAGCATGGGTTAACCCCTTTGGGTTTTGGTCAAAATTTCAACTTTGCTGAAATCTTGCACACAGCTCAAATAAGAAGAGAAATAATGTTTTGGGAGTTTTTAGAAGCATTTCAACATCATTTCTAGACTCCTCTTTGAACTAGGCAAACTTTCAGCCAAATTCCAAATTTGACCCAAAACTGGCCAAAAGCATGGGTTAACCCCTTTGGGTTTTGGTCAAAATTTCAACTTTGCTGAAATCTTGCACACAGCTCAAATAAGAAGAGAAATAATGTTTTGGGAGTTTTTAGAAGCATTTCAACATCATTGCTAGACTCCTCTTTGAACTAGGCAAACTTTCAGCCAAATTCCAAATTTGACCCAAAACTGGCCAAAAGCATGGGTTAACCCCTTTGGGTTTTGGTCAAAATTTCAACTTTGCTGAAATCTTGCACACAGCTCAAATAAGAAGAGAAATAATGTTTTGGGAGTTTTTAGAAGCATTTCAACCTCATTTCTAGACTCCTCTTTGAACTAGGCAAACTTTCAGCCAAATTCCAAATTTGACCCAAAACTGGCCAAAAGCATGGGTTAACCCCTTTGGGTTTTGGTCAAAATTTCAACTTTGCTGAAATCTTGCACACAGCTCAAATAAGAAGAGAAATAATGTTTTGGGAGTTTTTAGAAGCATTTCAACATCATTTCTAGACTCCTCTTTGAACTAGGCAAACTTTCAGCCAAATTCCAAATTTGACCCAAAACTGGCCAAAAGCATGGGTTAACCCCTTTGGGTTTTGGTCAAAATTTCAACTTTGCTGAAATCTTGCACACAGCTCAAATAAGAAGAGAAATAATGTTTTGGGAGTTTTTAGAAGCATTTCAACCTCATTTCTAGACTCCTCGTTGAACTAGGCAAACTTTCAGCCAAATTCCAAATTTGACCCAAAACTGGCCAAAAGCATGGGTTAACCCCTTTGGGTTTCGGTCAAAATTTCAACTTTGCGGAAATCTTGCACACAGCTTAAATAAGAAGAGAAATAATGTTTTGGGAGTTTTTATAAGCATTTCAACATAATTTCTAGACTCCTTTTTGAACTAGGCAAACTTTCAGCCAAATTCTAAATTTGACCCAAAACTGGCCAAAAGCATGGGTTAGCCCCTTTGGGTTTTGGTCAAAATTTCAACTTTGCTGAAATCTTGCACACAGCTCAAATAAGAAGAGAAATAATGTTTTGGGAGTTTTTAGGAGCATTTCAACCTCATTTCTAGACTCCTCTTTGAACTAGGCAAACTTTCAGCCAAATTCCAAATTTGACCCAAAACTGGCCAAAAGCATGGGTTGACCCCTTTGGGTTTTGGTCAAAATTTCAACTTTGCTGAAATCTTGCACACAGCTCAAATAAGAAGAGAAATAATGTTTTGGGAGTTTTTAGAAGCATTTTAACATCATTTCTAGACTCCTCTTTGAACTAGGCAAACTTTCAGCCAAATTCCAAATTTGACCCAAAACTGGCCAAAAGCATGGGTTAACCCCTTTGGGTTTTGGTCAAAATTTCAACTTTGCTGAAATCTTGCACACAGCTCAAATAAGAAGAGAAATAATGTTTTGGGAGTTTTTAGAAGCATTTCAACATCATTTCTAGACTCCTCTTTGAACTAGGCAAACTTTCAGCCAAATTCCAAATTTGACCCAAAACTGGCCAAAAGCATGGGTTAACCCCTTTGGGTTTTGGTCAAAATTTCAACTTTGCTGAAATCTTGCACACAGCTCAAATAAGAAGAGAAATAATGTTTTGGGAGTTTTTAGAAGCATTTCAACATCATTTCTAGACTCCTCTTTGAACTAGGCAAACTTTCAGCCAAATTCCAAATTTGACCCAAAACTGGCCAAAAGCATGGGTTAACCCCTTTGGGTTTTGGTCAAAATTTCAACTTTGCTGAAATCTTGCACACAGCTCAAATAAGAAGAGAAATAATGTTTTGGGAGTTTTTAGAAGCATTTCAACCTCATTTCTAGACTCCTCGTTGAACTAGGCAAACTTTCAGCCAAATTCCAAATTTGACCCAAAACTGGCCAAAAGCATGGGTTAACCCCTTTGGGTTTCGGTCAAAATTTCAACTTTGCGGAAATCTAGCACACAGCTTAAATAAGAAGAGAAATAATGTTTTGGGAGTTTTTATAAGCATTTCAACATCATTTCTAGACTCCTCTTTGAACTAGGCAAACTTTCAGCCAAATTCTAAATTTGACCTAAAACTGGCCAAAAGCATGGGTTAGCCCCTTTGGGTTTTGGTCAAAATTTCAACTTTGCTGAAATCTTGCACACAGCTCAAATAAGAAGAGAAATAATGTTTTGGGAGTTTTTAGGAGCATTTCAACCTCATTTCTAGACTCCTCTTTGAACTAGGCAAACTTTCAGCCAAATTCCAAATTTGACCCAAAACTGGCCAAAAGCATGGGTTGACCCCTTTGGGTTTTGGTCAAAATTTCAACTTTGCTGAAATCTTGCACACAGCTCAAATAAGAAGAGAAATAATGTTTTGGGAGTTTTTAGAAGCATTTTAACATCATTTCTAGACTCCTCTTTGAACTAGGCAAACTTTCAGCCAAATTCCAAATTTGACCCAAAACTGGCCAAAAGCATGGGTTAACCCCTATGGGTTTTGGTCAAAATTTCAACTTTGCTGAAATCTTGCACACAGCTCAAATAAGAAGAGAAATAATGTTTTGGGAGTTTTTAGAAGCATTTCAACATCATTTCTAGACTCCTCTTTGAACTAGGCAAACTTTCAGCCAAATTCCAAATTTGACCCAAAACTGGCCAAAAGCATGGGTTAACCCCTTTGGGTTTTGGTCAAAATTTCAACTTTGCTGAAATCTTGCACACAGCTCAAATAAGAAGAGAAATAATGTTTTGGGAGTTTTTAGAAGCATTTCAACATCATTTCTAGACTCCTCTTTGAACTAGGCAAACTTTCAGCCAAATTCCAAATTTGACCCAAAACTGGCCAAAAGCATGGGTTAACCCCTTTGGGTTTTGGTCAAAATTTCAACTTTGCTGAAATCTTGCACACAGCTCAAATAAGAAGAGAAATAATGTTTTGGGAGTTTTTAGAAGCATTTCAACCTCATTTCTAGACTCCTCGTTGAACTAGGCAAACTTTCAGCCAAATTCCAAATTTGACCCAAAACTGGCCAAAAGCATGGGTTAACCCCTTTGGGTTTCGGTCAAAATTTCAACTTTGCGGAAATCTAGCACACAGCTTAAATAAGAAGAGAAATAATGTTTTGGGAGTTTTTATAAGCATTTCAACATCATTTCTAGACTCCTTTTTGAACTAGGCAAACTTTCAGCCAAATTCTAAATTTGACCTAAAACTGGCCAAAAGCATGGGTTAGCCCCTTTGGGTTTTGGTCAAAATTTCAACTTTGCTGAAATCTTGCACACAGCTCAAATAAGAAGAGAAATAATGTTTTGGGAGTTTTTAGGAGCATTTCAACCTCATTTCTAGACTCCTCTTTGAACTAGGCAAACTTTCAGCCAAATTCCAAATTTGACCCAAAACTGGCCAAAAGCATGGGTTGACCCCTTTGGGTTTTGGTCAAAATTTCAACTTTGCTGAAATCTTGCACACAGCTCAAATAAGAAGAGAAATAATGTTTTGGGAGTTTTTAGAAGCATTTTAACATCATTTCTAGACTCCTCTTTGAACTAGGCAAACTTTCAGCCAAATTCCAAATTTGACCCAAAACTGGCCAAAAGCATGGGTTAACCCCTATGGGTTTTGGTCAAAATTTCAACTTTGCTGAAATCTTGCACACAGCTCAAATAAGAAGAGAAATAATGTTTTGGGAGTTTTTAGAAGCATTTCAACATCATTTCTAGACTCCTCTTTGAACTAGGCAAACTTTCAGCCAAATTCCAAATTTGACCCAAAACTGGCCAAAAGCATGGGTTAACCCCTTTGGGTTTTGGTCAAAATTTCAACTTTGCTGAAATCTTGCACACAGCTCAAATAAGAAGAGAAATAATGTTTTGGGAGTTTTTAGAAGCATTTCAACATCATTTCTAGACTCCTCTTTGAACTAGGCAAACTTTCAGCCAAATTCCAAATTTGACCCAAAACTGGCCAAAAGCCTGGGTTAACCCCTTTGGGTTTTGGTCAAAATTTCAACTTTGCTGAAATCTTGCACACAGCTCAAATAAGAAGAGAAATAATGTTTTGGGAGTTTTTAGAAGCATTTCAACATCATTTCTAGACTCCTCTTTGAACTTTTTCAAACTTTCAGCCAAATTCCAAATTTGACCCAAAACTGGCCAAAAGCATGGGTTAACCCCTTTGGGTTTTGGTCAAAATTTCAACTTTGCTGAAATCTTGCACACAGCTCAAAAAAGAAGAGAAATAATGTTTTAGGAGTTTTTAGAAGCATTTCAACATCATTTCTAGACTCCTCTTTGAACTAGGCAAACTTTCAGCCAAATTCCAAATTTGACCCAAAACTGGCCAAAAGCATGGGTTAACCCCTTTGGGTTTTGGTCAAAATTTCAACTTTGCTGAAATCTTGCACACAGCTCAAATAAGAAGAGAAATAATTTTTTTGGGAGTTTTTAGAAGCATTTCAACATCATTTCTAGACTCCTCTTTGAACTAGGCAAACTTTCAGCCAAATTCCAAATTTGACCCAAAACTGGCCAAAAGCATGGGTTAACCCCTTTGGGTTTTGGTCAAAATTTCAACTTTGCTGAAATCTTGCACACAGCTCAAATAAGAAGAGAAATAATGTTTTGGGAGTTTTTAGAAGCATTTCAACATCATTTCTAGACTCCTCTTTGAACTAGGCAAACTTTCAGCCAAATTCCAAATTTGACCCAAAACTGGCCAAAAGCATGGGTTAACCCCTTTGGGTTTTGGTCAAAATTTCAACTTTGCTGAAATCTTGCACACAGCTCAAATAAGAAGAGAAATAATGTTTTGGGAGTTTTTAGAAGCATTTCAACATCATTTCTAGACTCCTCTTTGAACTAGGCAAACTTTCAGCCAAATTCCAAATTTGACCCAAAACTGGCCAAAAGCATGGGTTAACCCCTTTGGGTTGTGGTCAAAATTTCAACTTTGCTGAAATCTTGCACACAGCTCAAATAAGAAGAGAAATAATGTTTTGGGAGTTTTTAGAAGCATTTCAACATCATTTCTAGACTCCTCTTTGAACTAGGCAAACTTTCAGCCAAATTCCAAAATTGACTTAAAACTGGCCAAAAGCCTGGGTTAACCCCTTTGGGTTTTGGTCAAAATTTCAACTTTGCTGAAATCTTGCACACAGCTCAAATAAGAAGAGAAATAATGTTTTGGGAGTTTTTAGAAGCATTTCAACATCATTTCTAGACTCCTCTTTGAACTAGGCAAACTTTCAGCCAAATTCCAAATTTGACCCAAAACTGGCCAAAAGCATGGGTTAACCCCTTTGGGTTTTGGTCAAAATTTCAACTTTGCTGAAATCTTGCACACAGCTCAAATCAGAAGAGAAATAATGTTTTGGGAGTTTTTAGAAGCATTTCAACATCATTTCTAGACTCCTCTTTGAACTAGGCAAACTTTCAGCCAAATTCCAAAATTGACTTAAAACTGGCCAAAAGCCTGGGTTAACCCCTTTGGGTTTTAGTCAAAATTTCAACTTTGCTGAAATCTTGCACACAGCTCAACTAAGAAGAGAAATAATGTTTTGGGAGTTTTTAGAAGCATTTCAACATCATTTCTAGACTCCTCTTTGAACTAGGCAAACTTTCAGCCAAATTCCAAATTTGACCCAAAACTGGCCAAAAGCATGGGTTAACCCCTTTGGGTTTTGGTCAAAATTTCAACTTTGCTGAAATCTTGCACACAGCTCAAATAAGAAGAGAAATAATGTTTTGGGAGTTTTTAGAAGCATTTCAACATCATTTCTAGACTCCTCTTTGAACTAGGCAAACTTTCAGCCAAATTCCAAATTTGACCCAAAACTGGCCAAAAGCATGGGTTAACCCCTTTGGGTTTTGGTCAAAATTTCAACTTTGCTGAAATCTTGCACACAGCTCAAATAAGAAGAGAAATAATGTTTTGGGAGTTTTTAGAAGCATTTCAACATCATTTCTAGACTCCTCTTTGAACTAGGCAAACTTTCAGCCAAATTCCAAATTTGACCCAAAACTGGCCAAAAGCATGGGTTAACCCCTTTGGGTTTTGGTCAAAATTTCAACTTTGCTGAAATCTTGCACACAGCTCAAATAAGAAGAGAAATAATGTTTTGGGAGTTTTTAGAAGCATTTCAACATCATTTCTAGACTCCTCTTTGAACTAGGCAAACTTTCAGCCAAATTCCAAATTTGACCCAAAACTGGCCAAAAGCATGGGTTAACCCCTTTGGGTTTTGGTCAAAATTTCAACTTTGCTGAAATCTTGCACACAGCTCAAATAAGAAGAGAAATAATGTTTTGGGAGTTTTTAGAAGCATTTCAACATCATTTCTAGACTCCTCTTTGAACTAGGCAAACTTTCAGCCAAATTCCAAATTTGACCCAAAACTGGCCAAAAGCATGGGTTAACCCCTTTGGGTTTTGGTCAAAATTTCAACGTTGCTCAAAAATCTTGCAAACAGCTCAAATAAGAAGAGAAATAATGTTTTGGGAGTTTTTAGAAGCATTTCAACATCATTTCTAGACTCCTCTTTGAACTAGGCAAACTTTCAGCCAAATTCCAAATTTGACCCAAAACTGGCCAAAAGCATGGGTTAACCCCTTTGGGTTTTGGTCAAAATTTCAACTTTGCTGAAATCTTGCACACAGCTCAAATAAGAAGAGAAATAATGTTTTGGGAGTTTTTAGAAGCATTTCAACATCATTTCTAGACTCCTCTTTGAACTAGGCAAACTTTCAGCCAAATTCCAAATTTGACCCAAAACTGGCCAAAAGCATGGGTTAACCCCTTTGGGTTTTGGTCAAAATTTCAACTTTGCTGAAATCTTGCACACAGCTCAAATAAGAAGAGAAATAATGTTTTGGGAGTTTTTAGAAGCATTTCAACATCATTTCTGGACTCCTCTTTGAACTAGGCAAACTTTCAGCCAAATTCCAAATTTGACCCAAAACTGGCCAAAAGCATGGGTTAACCCCTTTGGGTTTTGGTCAAAATTTCAACTTTGCTGAAATCTTGCACACAGCTCAAATAAGAAAAGAAATAATTTTTTTGGGAGTTTTTAGAAGCATTTCAACATCATTTCTAGACTCCTCTTTGAACTAGGCAAACTTTCAGCCAAATTCCAAATTTGACCCAAAACTGGCCAAAAGCCTGGGTTAACCCCTTTGGGTTTTGGTCAAAATTTCAACTTTGCTGAAATCTTGCACACAGCTCAAATAAGAAGAGAAATAATGTTTTGGGAGTTTTTAGAAGCATTTCAACATCATTTCTAGACTCCTCTTTGAACTTTTTCAAACTTTCAGCCAAATTCCAAATTTGACCCAAAACTGGCCAAAAGCCTGGGTTAACCCCTTTGGGTTTTGGTCAAAATTTCAACTTTGCTGAAATCTTGCACACAGCTCAAATAAGAAGAGAAATAATTTTTTTGGGAGTTTTTAGAAGCATTTCAACATCATTTCTAGACTCCTCTTTGAACTAGGCAAACTTTCAGCCAAATTCCAAATTTGACCCAAAACTGGCCAAAAGCATGGGTTAACCCCTTTGGGTTTTGGTCAAAATTTCAACTTTGCTGAAATCTTGCACACAGCTCAAATAAGAAGAGAAATAATGTTTTGGGAGTTTTTAGAAGCATTTCAACATCATTTCTAAACTCCTCTTTAAACTAGGCAAACTTTCAGCCAAATTCCAAATTTGACCCAAAACTGGCCAAAAGCATGGGTTAACCCCTTTGGGTTTTGGTCAAAATTTCAACTTTGCTGAAATCTTGCACACAGCTCAAATAAGAAGAGAAATAATGTTTTGGGAGTTTTTAGAAGCATTTCAACATCATTTCTAGACTCCTCTTTGAACTAGGCACACTTTCAGCCAAATTCCAAATTTGACCCAAAACTGGCCAAAAGCATGGGTTAACCCCTTTGGGTTTTGGTCAAAATTTCAACTTTGCTGAAATCTTGCACACAGCTCAAATAAGAAGAGAAATAATGTTTTGGGAGTTTTTAGAAGCATTTCAACATCATTTCTAGACTCCTCTTTGAACTTGGGAAACTTTCAGCCAAATTCCAAATTTGACCCAAAACTGGCCAAAAGCATGGGTTAACCCCTTTGGGTTTTGGTCAAAATTTCAACTTTGCTGAAATCTTGCACACAGCTCAAATAAGAAGAGAAATAATGTTTTGGGAGTTTTTAGAAGCATTTCAACATCATTTCTAGACTCCTCTTTGAACTAGGCAAACTTTCAGCCAAATTCCAAATTTGACCCAAAACTGGCCAAAAGCATGGGTTAACCCCTTTGGGTTTTGGTCAAAATTTCAACTTTGCTGAAATCTTGCACACAGCTCAAATAAGAAGAGAAATAATGTTTTGGGAGTTTTTAGAAGCATTTCAACATCATTTCTAGACTCCTCTTTGAACTAGGCAAACTTTCAGCCAAATTCCAAATTTGACCCAAAACTGGCCAAAAGCATGGGTTAACCCCTTTGGGTTTTGGTCAAAATTTCAACTTTGCTGAAATCTTGCACACAGCTCAAATAAGAAGAGAAATAATGTTTTGGGAGTTTTTAGAAGCATTTCAACATCATTTCTAGACTCCTCTTTGAACTAGGCAAACTTTCAGCCAAATTCCAAATTTGACCCAAAACTGGCCAAAAGCATGGGTTAACCCCTTTGGGTTTTGGTCAAAATTTCAACTTTGCTGAAATCTTGCACACAGCTCAAATAAGAAGAGAAATAATGTTTTGGGAGTTTTTAGAAGCATTTCAACATCATTTCTAGACTCCTCTTTGAACTAGGCAAACTTTCAGCCAAATTCCAAATTTGACCCAAAAGTGGCCAAAAGCATGGGTTAACCCCTTTGGGTTTTGGTCAAAATTTCAACTTTGCTGAAATCTTGCACACAGCTCAAATAAGAAGAGAAATAATGTTTTGGGAGTTTTTAGAAGCATTTCAACATCATTTCTAGACTCCTCTTTGAACTAGGCAAACTTTCAGCCAAATTCCAAATTTGACCCAAAACTGGCCAAAAGCATGGGTTAACCCCTTTGGGTTTTGGTCAAAATTTCAACGTTGCTGAAATCTTGCACACAGCTCAAACAAGAAGAGAAATAATTTTTTGGGAGTTTTTAGAAGCATTTTAACATCATTTCTAGACTCCTCTTTGAACTAGGCACACTTTTAGCCAAATTCCAAATTTGACCCAAAACTGGCCAAAAGCATGGGTTAACCCCTTTGGGTTTTGGTCAAAATTTCAACTTTGCTGAAATCTTGCACACAGCTCAAATAAGAAGAGAAATAATGTTTTGGGAGTTTTTAGAAGCATTTCAACATCATTTCTAGACTCCTCTTTGAACTAGGCAAACTTTCAGCCAAATTCCAAATTTGACCCAAAACTGGCCAAAAGCATGGGTTAACCCCTTTGGGTTTTGGTCAAAATTTCAACTTTGCTGAAATCTTGCACACAGCTCAAATAAGAAGAGAAATAATGTTTTGGGAGTTTTTAGAAGCATTTCAACATCATTTCTGGACTCCTCTTTGAACTAGGCAAACTTTCAGCCAAATTCCAAATTTGACCCAAAACTGGCCAAAAGCATGGGTTAACCCTTTTGGGTTTTGGTCAAAATTTCAACTTTGCTGAAATCTTGCACACAGCTCAAATAAGAAGAGAAATAATGTTTTGGGAGTTTTTAGAAGCATTTCAACATCATTTCTAGACTCCTCTTTGAACTAGGCAAACTTTCAGCCAAATTCCAAATTTGACCCAAAACTGGCCAAAAGCATGGGTTAACCCCTTTGGGTTTTGGTCAAAATTTCAACTTTGCTGAAATCTTGCACACAGCTCAAATAAGAAGAGAAATAATGTTTTGGGAGTTTTTAGAAGCATTTCAACATCATTTCTAGACTCCTCTTTGAACTAGGCAAACTTTCAGCCAAATTCCAAATTTGACCCAAAACTGGCCAAAAGCCTGGGTTAACCCCTTTGGGTTTTGGTCAAAATTTCAACTTTGCTGAAATCTTGCACACAGCTCAAATAAGAAGAGAAATAATGTTTTGGGAGTTTTTAGAAGCATTTCAACATCATTTCTAGACTCCTCTTTGAACTTTTTCAAACTTTCAGCCAAATTCCAAATTTGACCCAAAACTGGCCAAAAGCCTGGGTTAACCCCTTTGGGTTTTGGTCAAAATTTCAACTTTGCTGAAATCTTGCACACAGCTCAAATAAGAAGAGAAATAATTTTTTTGGGAGTTTTTAGAAGCATTTCAACATCATTTCTAGACTCCTCTTTGAACTAGGCAAACTTTCAGCCAAATTCCAAATTTGACCCAAAACTGGCCAAAAGCATGGGTTAACCCCTTTGGGTTTTGGTCAAAATTTCAACTTTGCTGAAATCTTGCACACAGCTCAAATAAGAAGAGAAATAATGTTTTGGGAGTTTTTAGAAGCATTTCAACATCATTTCTAAACTCCTCTTTAAACTAGGCAAACTTTCAGCCAAATTCCAAATTTGACCCAAAACTGGCCAAAAGCATGGGTTAACCCCTTTGGGTTTTGGTCAAAATTTCAACTTTGCTGAAATCTTGCACACAGCTCAAATAAGAAGAGAAATAATGTTTTGGGAGTTTTTAGAAGCATTTCAACATCATTTCTAGACTCCTCTTTGAACTAGGCACACTTTCAGCCAAATTCCAAATTTGACCCAAAACTGGCCAAAAGCATGGGTTAACCCCTTTGGGTTTTGGTCAAAATTTCAACTTTGCTGAAATCTTGCACACAGCTCAAATAAGAAGAGAAATAATGTTTTGGGAGTTTTTAGAAGCATTTCAACATCATTTCTAGACTCCTCTTTGAACTTGGGAAACTTTCAGCCAAATTCCAAATTTGACCCAAAACTGGCCAAAAGCATGGGTTAACCCCTTTGGGTTTTGGTCAAAATTTCAACTTTGCTGAAATCTTGCACACAGCTCAAATAAGAAGAGAAATAATGTTTTGGGAGTTTTTAGAAGCATTTCAACATCATTTCTAGACTCCTCTTTGAACTAGGCAAACTTTCAGCCAAATTCCAAATTTGACCCAAAACTGGCCAAAAGCATGGGTTAACCCCTTTGGGTTTTGGTCAAAATTTCAACTTTGCTGAAATCTTGCACACAGCTCAAATAAGAAGAGAAATAATGTTTTGGGAGTTTTTAGAAGCATTTCAACATCATTTCTAGACTCCTCTTTGAACTAGGCAAACTTTCAGCCAAATTCCAAATTTGACCCAAAACTGGCCAAAAGCATGGGTTAACCCCTTTGGGTTTTGGTCAAAATTTCAACTTTGCTGAAATCTTGCACACAGCTCAAATAAGAAGAGAAATAATGTTTTGGGAGTTTTTAGAAGCATTTCAACATCATTTCTAGACTCCTCTTTGAACTAGGCAAACTTTCAGCCAAATTCCAAATTTGACCCAAAACTGGCCAAAAGCATGGGTTAACCCCTTTGGGTTTTGGTCAAAATTTCAACTTTGCTGAAATCTTGCACACAGCTCAAATAAGAAGAGAAATAATGTTTTGGGAGTTTTTAGAAGCATTTCAACATCATTTCTAGACTCCTCTTTGAACTAGGCAAACTTTCAGCCAAATTCCAAATTTGACCCAAAACTGGCCAAAAGCATGGGTTAACCCCTTTGGGTTTTGGTCAAAATTTCAACTTTGCTGAAATCTTGCACACAGCTCAAATAAGAAGAGAAATAATGTTTTGGGAGTTTTTAGAAGCATTTCAACATCATTTCTAGACTCCTCTTTGAACTAGGCAAACTTTCAGCCAAATTCCAAATTTGACCCAAAACTGGCCAAAAGCATGGGTTAACCCCTTTGGGTTTTGGTCAAAATTTCAACTTTGCTGAAATCTTGCACACAGCTCAAATAAGAAGAGAAATAATGTTTTGCGAGTTTTTAAAAGCATTTCAACATCATTTCTAGACTCCTCTTTGAACTAGGCAAACTTTCAGCCAAATTCCAAATTTGACCCAAAACTGGCCAAAAGCATGGGTTAACCCCTTTGGGTTTTGGTCAAAATTTCAACTTTGCTGAAATCTTGCACACAGCTCAAATAAGAAGAGAAATAATGTTTTGGGAGTTTTTAGAAGCATTTCAACATCATTTCTAGACTCCTCTTTGAACTTGGGAAACTTTCAGCCAAATTCCAAATTTGACCCAAAACTGGCCAAAAGCATGGGTTAACCCCTTTGGCTTTTGGTCAAAATTTCAACTTTGCTGAAATCTTGCACACAGCTCAAATAAGAAGAGAAATAATGTTTTGGGAGTTTTTAGAAGCATTTCAACATCATTTCTAGACTCCTCTTTGAACTAGGCAAACTTTCAGCCAAATTCCAAATTTGACCCAAAACTGGCCAAAAGCATGGGTTAACCCCTTTGGGTTTTGGTCAAAATTTCAACTTTGCTGAAATCTTGCACACAGCTCAAATAAGAAGGGAAATAATTTTTTTGGGAGTTTTTAGAAGCATTTCAACATCATTTCTAGACTCCTCTTTGAACTAGGCAAACTTTCAGCCAAATTCCAAATTTGACCCAAAACTGGCCAAAAGCATGGGTTAACCCCTTTGGGTTTTGGTCAAAATTTCAACTTTGCTGAAATCTTGCACACAGCTCAAATAAGAAGAGAAATAATGTTTTGGGAGTTTTTAGAAGCATTTCAACATCATTTCTAGACTCCTCTTTGAACTAGGCAAACTTTCAGCCAAATTCCAAATTTGACCCAAAACTGGCCAAAAGCATGGGTTAACCCCTTTGGGTTTTGGTCAAAATTTCAACTTTGCTGAAATCTTGCACACAGCTCAAATAAGAAGAGAAATAATGTTTTGGGAGTTTTTAGAAGCATTTCAACATCATTTCTAGACTCCTCTTTGAACTAGGCAAACTTTCAGCCAAATTCCAAATTTGACCCAAAACTGGCCAAAAGCATGGGTTAACCCCTTTGGGTTTTGGTCAAAATTTCAACTTTGCTGAAATCTTGCACACAGCTCAAATAAGAAGAGAAATAATGTTTTGGGAGTTTTTAGAAGCATTTCAACATCATTTCTAGACTCCTCTTTGAACTTGGGAAACTTTCAGCCAAATTCCAAATTTGACCCAAAACTGGCCAAAAGCATGGGTTAACCCCTTTGGGTTTTGGTCAAAATTTCAACTTTGCTGAAATCTTGCACACAGCTCAAATAAGAAGAGAAATAATGTTTTGGGAGTTTTTAGAAGCATTTCAACATCATTTCTAGACTCCTCTTTGAACTAGGCAAACTTTCAGCCAAATTCCAAATTTGACCCAAAACTGGCCAAAAGCATGGGTTAACCCCTTTGGGTTTTGGTCAAAATTTCAACTTTGCTGAAATCTTGCACACAGCTCAAATAAGAAGAGAAATAATTTTTTTGGGAGTTTTTAGAAGCATTTCAACATCATTTCTAGACTCCTCTTTGAACTAGGCAAACTTTCAGCCAAATTCCAAATTTGACCCAAAACTGGCCAAAAGCATGGGTTAACCCCTTTGGGTTTTGGTCAAAATTTCAACTTTGCTGAAATCTTGCACACAGCTCAAATAAGAAGAGAAATAATGTTTTGGGAGTTTTTAGAAGCATTTCAACATCATTTCTAGACTCCTCTTTGAACTAGGCAAACTTTCAGCCAAATTCCAAATTTGACCCAAAACTGGCCAAAAGCATGGGTTAACCCCTTTGGGTTTTGGTCAAAATTTCAACTTTGCTGAAATCTTGCACACAGCTCAAATAAGAAGAGAAATAATGTTTTGGGAGTTTTTAGAAGCATTTCAACATCATTTCTAGACTCCTCTTTGAACTAGGCAAACTTTCAGCCAAATTCCAAATTTGACCCAAAACTGGCCAAAAGCATGGGTTAACCCCTTTGGGTTTTGGTCAAAATTTCAACTTTGCTGAAATCTTGCACACAGCTCAAATAAGAAGAGAAATAATGTTTTGGGAGTTTTTAGAAGCATTTCAACATCATTTCTAGACTCCTCTTTGAACTAGGCAAACTTTCAGCCAAATTCCAAATTTGACCCAAAACTGGCCAAAAGCATGGGTTAACCCCTTTGGGTTTTGGTCAAAATTTCAACTTTGCTGAAATCTTGCACACAGCTCAAATAAGAAGAGAAATAATGTTTTGGGAGTTTTTAGAAGCATTTCAACATCATTTCTAGACTCCTCTTTGAACTAGGCAAACTTTCAGCCAAATTCCAAATTTGACCCAAAACTGGCCAAAAGCATGGGTTAACCCCTTTGGGTTTTGGTCAAAATTTCAACTTTGCTGAAATCTTGCACACAGCTCAAATAAGAAGAGAAATAATGTTTTGGGAGTTTTTAGAAGCATTTCAACATCATTTCTAGACTCCTCTTTGAACTAGGCAAACTTTCAGCCAAATTCCAAATTTGACCCAAAACTGGCCAAAAGCATGGGTTAACCCCTTTGGGTTTTGGTCAAAATTTCAACTTTGCTGAAATCTTGCACACAGCTCAAATAAGAAGAGAAATAATGTTTTGGGAGTTTTTAGAAGCATTTCAACATCATTTCTAGACTCCTCTTTGAACTAGGCAAACTTTCAGCCAAATTCCAAATTTGACCCAAAACTGGCCAAAAGCATGGGTTAACCCCTTTGGGTTTTGGTCAAAATTTCAACTTTGCTGAAATCTTGCACACAGCTCAAATAAGAAGAGAAATAATGTTTTGGGAGTTTTTAGAAGCATTTCAACATCATTTCTAGACTCCTCTTTGAACTAGGCAAACTTTCAGCCAAATTCCAAATTTGACCCAAAACTGGCCAAAAGCATGGGTTAACCCCTTTGGGTTTTGGTCAAAATTTCAACTTTGCTGAAATCTTGCACACAGCTCAAATAAGAAGAGAAATAATGTTTTGGGAGTTTTTAGAAGCATTTCAACATCATTTCTAGACTCCTCTTTGAACTAGGCAACCTTTCAGCCAAATTCCAAATTTGACCCAAAACTGGCCAAAAGCATGGGTTAACCCCTTTGGGTTTTGGTCAAAATTTCAACGTTGCTGAAATCTTGCAAACAGCTCAAATAAGAAGAGAAATAATGTTTTGGGAGTTTTTAGAAGCATTTCAACATCATTTCTAGACTCCTCTTTGAACTAGGCAAACTTTCAGCCAAATTCCAAATTTGACCCAAAACTGGCCAAAAGCATGGGTTAACCCCTTTGGGTTTTGGTCAAAATTTCAACTTTGCTGAAATCTTGCACACAGCTCAAATAAGAAGAGAAATAATGTTTTGGGAGTTTTTAGAAGCATTTTAACATCATTTCTAGACTCCTCTTTGAACTAGGCAAACTTTCAGCCAAATTCCAAATTTGACCCAAAACTGGCCAAAAGCATGGGTTAACCCCTTTGGGTTTTGGTCAAAATTTCAACTTTGCTGAAATCTTGCACACAGCTCAAATAAGAAGAGAAATAATGTTTTGGGAGTTTTTAGAAGCATTTCAACATCATTTCTAGACTCCTCTTTGAACTAGGCAAACTTTCAGCCAAATTCCAAATTTGACCCAAAACTGGCCAAAAGCATGGGTTAACCCCTTTGGGTTTTGGTCAAAATTTCAACTTTGCTGAAATCTTGCACACAGCTCAAATAAGAAGAGAAATAATGTTTTGGGAGTTTTTAGAAGCATTTCAACATCATTTCTAGACTCCTCTTTGAACTAGGCAAACTTTCAGCCAAATTCCAAATTTGACCCAAAACTGGCCAAAAGCATGGGTTAACCCCTTTGGGTTTTGGTCAAAATTTCAACTTTGCTGAAATCTTGCACACAGCTCAAATAAGAAGAGAAATAATGTTTTGGGAGTTTTTAGAAGCATTTCAACATCATTTCTAGACTCCTCTTTGAACTAGGCAAACTTTCAGCCAAATTCCAAATTTGACCCAAAACTGGCCAAAAGCATGGGTTAACCCCTTTGGGTTTTGGTCAAAATTTCAACTTTGCTGAAATCTTGCACACAGCTCAAATAAGAAGAGAAATAATGTTTTGGGAGTTTTTAGAAGCATTTCAACATCATTTCTAGACTCCTCTTTGAACTAGGCAAACTTTCAGCCAAATTCCAAATTTGACCCAAAACTGGCCAAAAGCATGGGTTAACCCCTTTGGGTTTTCGTGAAAATTTCAACTTTGCTGAAATCTTGCACACAGCTCAAATAAGAAGAGAAATAATGTTTTGGGAGTTTTTAGAAGCATTTCAACATCATTTCTAGACTCCTCTTTGAACTAGGCAAACTTTCAGCCAAATTCCAAATTTGACCCAAAACTGGCCAAAAGCATGGGTTAACCCCTTTGGGTTTTGGTCAAAATTTCAACTTTGCTGAAATCTTGCACACAGCTCAAATAAGAAGAGAAATAATGTTTTGGGAGTTTTTAGAAGCATTTCAACATCATTTCTAGACTCCTCTTTGAACTAGGCAAACTTTCAGCCAAATTCCAAATTTGACCCAAAACTGGCCAAAAGCATGGGTTAACCCCTTTGGGTTTTGGTCAAAATTTCAACTTTGCTGAAATCTTGCACACAGCTCAAATAAGAAGAGAAATAATGTTTTGGGAGTTTTTAGAAGCATTTCAACATCATTTCTAGACTCCTCTTTGAACTAGGCAAACTTTCAGCCAAATTCCAAATTTGACCCAAAACTGGCCAAAAGCATGGGTTAACCCCTTTGGGTTTTGGTCAAAATTTCAACGTTGCTGAAATCTTGCACACAGCTCAAATAAGAAGAGAAATAATGTTTTGGGAGTTTTTAGAAGCATTTCAACATCATTTCTAGACTCCTCTTTGAACTAGGCAAACTTTCAGCCAAATTCCAAATTTGACCCAAAACTGGCCAAAAGCATGGGTTAACCCCTTTGGGTTTTGGTCAAAATTTCAACTTTGCTGAAATCTTGCACACAGCTCAAATAAGAAGAGAAATAATGTTTTGGGAGTTTTTAGAAGCATTTCAACATCATTTCTAGACTCCTCTTTGAACTAGGCAAACTTTCAGCCAAATTCCAAATTTGACCCAAAACTGGCCAAAAGCATGAGTTAACCCCTTTGGGTTTTGGTCAAAATTTCAACGTTGCTGAAATCTTGCAAACAGCTCAAATAAGAAGAGAAATAATGTTTTGGGAGTTTTTAGAAGCATTTCAACATCATTTCTAGACTCCTCTTTGAACTAGGCAAACTTTCAGCCAAATTCCAAATTTGACCCAAAACTGGCCAAAAGCATGGGTTAACCCCTTTGGGTTTTGGTCAAAATTTCAACTTTGCTGAAATCTTGCACACAGCTCAAATAAGAAGAGAAATAATGTTTTGGGAGTTTTTAGAAGCATTTTAACATCATTTCTAGACTCCTCTTTGAACTAGGCAAACTTTCAGCCAAATTCCAAATTTGACCCAAAACTGGCCAAAAGCATGGGTTAACCCCTTTGGGTTTTGGTCAAAATTTCAACTTTGGTGAAATCTTGCACACAGCTCAAATAAGAAGAGAAATAATGTTTTGGGAGTTTTTAGAAGCATTTCAACATCATTTCTAGACTGCTCTTTGAACTAGGCAAACTTTCAGCCAAATTCCAAATTTGACCCAAAACTGGCCAAAAGCATGGGTTAACCCCTTTGGGTTTTGGTCAAAATTTCAACTTTGCTGAAATCTTGCACACAGCTCAAATAAGAAGAGAAATAATGTTTTGGGAGTTTTTAGAAGCATTTCAACATCATTTCTAGACTCCTCTTTGAACTAGGCAAACTTTCAGCCAAATTCCAAATTTGACCCAAAACTGGCCAAAAGTATGGGTTAACCCCTTTGGGTTTTGGTCAAAATTTCAACTTTGCTGAAATCTTGCACACAGCTCAAATAAGAAGAGAAATAATGTTTTGGGAGTTTTTAGAAGCATTTCAACATCATTTCTAGACTCCTCTTTGAACTAGGCACACTTTCAGCCAAATTCCAACTTTGACCCAAAACTGGCCAAAAGCATGGGTTAACCCCTTTGGGTTTTGGTCAAAATTTCAACTTTGCTGAAATCTTGCACACAGCTCAAATAAGAAGAGAAATAATGTTTTGGGAGTTTTTAGAAGCATTTCAACATCATTTCTAGACTCCTCTTTGAACTAGGCACACTTTCAGCCAAATTCCAAATTTGACCCAAAACTGGCCAAAAGCATGGGTTAACCCCTTTGGGTTTTGGTCAAAATCTCAACTTTGCTGAAATCTTGCACACAGCTCAAATAAGAAGAGAAATAATGTTTTGGGAGTGTTTAGAAGCATTTCAACATCATTTCTAGACTCCTCTTTGAACTAGGCAAACTTTCAGCCAAATTCCAAATTTGACCCAAAACTGGCCAAAAGCATGGGTTAACCCCTTTGGGTTTTGGTCAAAATTTCAACTTTGCTGAAATCTTGCACACAGCTCAAATAAGAAGAGAAATAATGTTTTGGGAGTTTTTAGAAGCATTTCAACATCATTTCTAGACTCCTCTTTGAACTAGGCAAACTTTCAGCCAAATTCCAAATTTGACCCAAAACTGGCCAAAAGCATGGGTTAACCCCTTTGGGTTTTGGTCAAAATTTCAACTTTGCTGAAATCTTGCACACAGCTCAAATAAGAAGAGAAATAATGTTTTGGGAGTTTTTAGAAGCATTTCAACATCATTTCTAGACTCCTCTTTGAACTAGGCAAACTTTCAGCCAAATTCCAAATTTGACCCAAAACTGGCCAAAAGCATGGGTTAACCCCTTTGGGTTTTGGTCAAAATTTCAACTTTGCTGAAATCTTGCACACAGCTCAAATAAGAAGAGAAATAATGTTTTGGGAGTTTTTAGAAGCATTTCAACATCATTTCTAGACTCCTCTTTGAACTAGGCAAACTTTCAGCCAAATTCCAAATTTGACCCAAAACTGGCCAAAAGCATGGGTTAACCCCTTTGGGTTTTGGTCAAAATTTCAACTTTGCTGAAATCTTGCACACAGCTCAAATAAGAAGAGAAATAATGTTTTGGGAGTTTTTAGAAGCATTTCAACATCATTTCTAGACTCCTCTTTGAACTAGGCAAACTTTCAGCCAAATTCCAAATTTGACCCAAAACTGGCAAAAAGCATGGGTTAACCCCTTTGGGTTTTGGTCAAAATCTCAACTTTGCTGAAATCTTGCACACAGCTCAAATAAGAAGAGAAATAATGTTTTGGGAGTTTTTAGAAGCATTTCAACATCATTTCTAGACTCCTCTTTGAACTAGGCAAACTTTCAGCCAAATTCCAAATTTGACCCAAAACTGGCCAAAAGCATGGGTTAACCCCTTTGGGTTTTGGTCAAAATTTCAACTTTGCTGAAATCTTGCACACAGCTCAAATAAGAAGAGAAATAATGTTTTGGGAGTTTTTAGAAGCATTTCAACATCATTTCTAGACTCCTCTTTGAACTAGGCAAACTTTCAGCCAAATTCCAAATTTGACCCAAAACTGGCCAAAAGCATGGGTTAACCCCTTTGGGTTTTGGTCAAAATCTCAACTTTGCTGAAATCTTGCACACAGCTCAAATAAGAAGAGAAATAATGTTTTGGGAGTTTTTAGAAGCATTTCAACATCATTTCTAGACTCCTCTTTGAACTAGGCACACTTTCAGCCAAATTCCAAATTTGACCCAAAACTGGCCAAAAGCATGGGTTAACCCCTTTGGGTTTTGGTCAAAATTTCAACTTTGCTGAAATCTTGCACACAGCTCAAATAAGAAGAGAAATAATGTTTTGGGAGTTTTTAGAAGCATTTCAACATCATTTCTAGACTCCTCTTTGAACTAGGCAAACTTTCAGCCAAATTCCAAATTTGACCCAAAACTGGCCAAAAGCCTGGGTTAACCCCTTTGGGTTTTGGTCAAAATTTCAACTTTGCTGAAATCTTGCACACAGCTCAAATAAGAAGAGAAATAATGTTTTGGGAGTTTTTAGAAGCATTTCAACATCATTTCTAGACTCCTCTTTGAACTAGGCAAACTTTCAGCCAAATTCCAAATTTGACCCAAAACTGGCCAAAAGCATGGGTTAACCCCTTTGGGTTTTGGTCAAAATTTCAACTTTGCTGAAATCTTGCACACAGCTCAAATAAGAAGAGAAATAATGTTTTGGGAGTTTTTAGAAGCATTTCAACATCATTTCTAGACTCCTCTTTGAACTAGGCAAACTTTCAGCCAAATTCCAAATTTGACCCAAAACTGGCCAAAAGCATGGGTTAACCCCTTTGGGTTTTGGTCAAAATTTCAACTTTGCTGAAATCTTGCACACAGCTCAAATAAGAAGAGAAATAATGTTTTGGGAGTTTTTAGAAGCATTGCAACATCATTTCTAGACTCCTCTTTGAACTAGGCACACTTTCAGCCAAATTCCAAATTTGACCCAAAACTGGCCAAAAGCATGGGTTAACCCCTTTGGGTTTTGGTCAAAATTTCAACTTTGCTGAAATCTTGCACACAGCTCAAATAAGAAGAGAAATAATGTTTTGGGAGTTTTTAGAATCATGTCAACATCATTTCTAGACTCCTCTTTGAACTAGGCAAACTTTCAGCCAAATTCCAATTTTGACCCAAAACTGGCCAAAAGCATGGGTTAACCCCTTTGGGTTTTGGTCAAAATTCAACTTTGCTGAAATCTTGCACACAGCTCAAAGAAGAAGAGAAATAATGTTTTGGGAGTTTTTAGAAGCATTTGAACATTATTTCTAGACTCCTCTTTGAACTAGGCAAACTTTCAGCCAAATTCCAAATTTGACCCAAAACTGGCCAAAAGCATGGGTTAACCCCTTTGGGTTTTGGTCAAAATTTCAACTTTGCTGAAATCTTGCACACAGCTTAAATAAGAAGAGAAATAATGTTTTGGGAGTTTTTAGAAGCATTTGAACATCATTTCTAGACTCCTCTTTGAACTAGGCAAACTTTCAGCCAAATTCCAAATTTGACCCAAAACTGGCCAAAAGCATGGGTTAACCCCTTTGGGTTTTGGTCAAAATTTCAACTTTGCTGAAATCTTGCACACAGCTCAAATAAGAAGAGAAATAATGTTTTGGGAGTTTTTAGAAGCATTTCAACATCATTTCTAGACTCCTCTTTGAACTAGGCACACTTTCAGCCAAATTCCAAATTTGACCCAAAACTGGCCAAAAGCATGGGTTAACCCCTTTGGGTTTTGGTCAAAATTCAACTTTGCTGAAATCTTGCACACAGCTCAAATAAGAAGAGAAATAATGTTTTGGGAGTTTTTAGAAGCATTTCAACATCATTTCTAGACTCCTCTTTGAACTAGGCAAACTTTCAGCCAAATTCCAAATTTGACCCAAAACTGGCCAAAAGCATGGGTTAACCCCTTTGGGTTTTGGTCAAAATTTCAACTTTGCTGAAATCTTGCACACAGCTCAAATAAGAAGAGAAATAATGTTTTGGGAGTTTTTAGAAGCATTTCAACATCATTTCTAGACTGCTCTTTGAACTAGGCACACTTTCAGCCAAATTCCAAATTTGACCCAAAACTGGCCAAAAGCATGGGTTAACCCCTTTGGGTTTTGGTCAAAATTTCAACTTTGCTGAAATCTTGCACACAGCTCAAATAAGAAGAGAAATAATGTTTTGGGAGTTTTTAGAAGCATTTCAACATCATTTCTAGACTCCTCTTTGAACTAGGCAAACTTTCAGCCAAATTCCAAATTTGACCCAAAACTGGCCAAAAGCATGGGTTAACCCCTTTGGGTTTTGGTCAAAATTTCAACTTTGCTGAAATCTTGCACACAGCTCAAATAAGAAGAGAAATAATGTTTTGGGAGTTTTTAGAATCATGTCAACATCATTTCTAGTCTCCTCTTTGAACTAGGCACACTTTCAGCCAAATTCCAATTTTGACCCAAAACTGGCCAAAAGCATGGGTTAACCCCTTTGGGTTTTGGTCAAAATTCAACTTTGCTGAAATCTTGCACACAGCTCAAAGAAGAAGAGAAATAATGTTTTGGGAGTTTTTAGAAGCATTTGAACATTATTTCTAGACTCCTCTTTGAACTAGGCACACTTTCAGCCAAATTCCAAATTTGACCCAAAACTGGCCAAAAGCATGGGTTAACCCCTTTGGGTTTTGGTCAAAATTTCAACTTTGCTGAAATCTTGCACACAGCTCAAATAAGAAGAGAAATAATGTTTTGGGAGTTTTTAGAATCATGTCAACATCATTTCTAGACTCCTCTTTGAACTAGGCACACTTTCAGCCAAATTCCAATTTTGACCCAAAACTGGCCAAAAGCATGGGTTAACCCCTTTGGGTTTTGGTCAAAATTCAACTTTGCTGAAATCTTGCACACAGCTCAAATAAGAAGAGAAATAATGTTTTGGGAGTTTTTAGAAGCATTTGAACATTATTTCTAGACTCCTCTTTGAACTAGGCAAACTCTCAGCCAAATTCCAAATTTGACCCAAAACTGGCCAAAAGCATGGGTTAACCCCTTTGGGTTTTGGTCAAAATTTCAACTTTGCTGAAATCTTGCACACAGCTCAAATAAGAAGAGAAATAATGTTTTGGGAGTTTTTAGAAGCATTTCAACATCATTTCTAGACTCCTCTTTGAACTAGGCACACTTTCAGCCAAATTCCAAATTCGACCCAAAACTGGCCAAAAGCATGGGTTAACCCCTTTGGGTTTTGGTCAAAATTCAACTTTGCTGAAATCTTGCACACAGCTCAAATAAGAAGAGAAATAATGTTTTGGGAGTTTTTAGAAGCATTTCAACATTATTTCTAGACTCCTCTTTGAACTAGGCAAACTTTCAGCCAAATTCCAAATTTGACCCAAAACTGGCCAAAAGCATGGGTTAACCCCTTTGGGTTTTGGTCAAAATTTCAACTTTGCTGAAATCTTGCACACAGCTCAAATAAGAAGAGAAATAATGTTTTGGGAGTTTTTAGAAGCATTTCAACATCATTTCTAGACTCCTCTTTGAACTAGGCACACTTTCAGCCAAATTCCAAATTTGACCCAAAACTGGCCAATAGCATGGGTTAACCCCTTTGGGTTTTGGTCAAAATTTCAACTTTGCTGAAATCTTGCACACAGCTCAAATAAGAAGAGAAATAATGTTTTGGGAGTTTTTAGAAGCATTTCAACATCATTTCTAGACTCCTCTTTGAACTAGGCAAACTTTCAGCCAAATTCCAAATTTGACCCAAAACTGGCCAAAAGCATGGGTTAACCCCTTTGGGTTTTGGTCAAAATTTCAACTTTGCTGAAATCTTGCACACAGCTCAAATAAGAAGAGAAATAATGTTTTGGGAGTTTTTAGAAGCATTTCAACATCATTTCTAGACTCCTCTTTGAACTAGGCAAACTTTCAGCCAAATTCCAAATTTGACCCAAAACTGGCCAAAAGCATGGGTTAACCCCTTTGGGTTTTGGTCAAAATTTCAACTTTGCTGAAATCTTGCACACAGCTCAAATAAGAAGAGAAATAATGTTTTGGGAGTTTTTAGAAGCATTTCAACATCATTTCTAGACTCCTCTTTGAACTAGGCAAACTTTCAGCCAAATTCCAAATTTGACCCAAAACTGGCCAAAAGCATGGGTTAACCCCTTTGGGTTTTGGTCAAAATTTCAACTTTGCTGAAATCTTGCACACAGCTCAAATAAGAAGAGAAATAATGTTTTGGGAGTTTTTAGAAGCATTTCAACATCATTTCTAGACTCCTCTTTGAACTAGGCAAACTTTCAGCCAAATTCCAAATTTGACCCAAAACTGGCCAAAAGCATGGGTTAACTCCTTTGGGTTTTGGTCCAAATTTCAACTTTGCTGAAATCTTGCACACAGCTCAAATAAGAAGAGAAATAATGTTTTGGGAGTTTTTAGAAGCATTTCAACATCATTTCTAGACTCCTCTTCGAACTAGGCAAACTTTAAGCCAAATTCCAAATTTGACCCAAAACTGGCCAAAAGCATGGGTTAACCCCTTTGGGTTTTGGTCAAAATTTCAACTTTGCTGAAATCTTGCACACAGCTCAAATAAGAAGAGAAATAATGTTTTGGGAGTTTTTAGAAGCATTTCAACATCATTTCTAGACTCCTCTTTGAACTAGGCACACTTTCAGCCAAATTCCAAATTTGACCCAAAACTGGCCAAAAGCATGGGTTAACCCCTTTGGGTTTTGGTCAAAATTCAACTTTGCTGAAATCTTGCACACAGCTCAAATAAGAAGAGAAATAATGTTTTGGGAGCTTTTAGAAGCATTTGAACATTATTTCTAGACTCCTCTTTGAACTAGGCACACTTTCAGCCAAATTCCAAATTTGACCCAAAACTGGCCAAAAGCATGGGTTAACCCCTTTGGGTTTTGGTCAAAATTTCAACTTTGCTGAAATCTTGCACACAGCTCAAATAAGAAGAGAAATAATGTTTTGGGAGTTTTTAGAAGCATTTCAACATCATTTCTAGACTCCTCTTTGAACTAGGCACACTTTCAGCCAAATTCCAAATTTGACCCAAAACTGGCCAAAAGCATGGGTTAACCCCTTTGGGTTTTGGTCAAAATTCAACTTTGCTGAAATCTTGCACACAGCTCAAATAAGAAGAGAAATAATGTTTTGGGAGTTTTTAGAAGCATTTCAACATTATTTCTAGACTTCTCTTTGAACTAGGCAAACTTTCAGCCAAATTCCAAATTTGACCCAAAACTGGCCAAAAGCATGGGTTAACCCCTTTGGGTTTTGGTCAAAATTTCAACTTTGCTGAAATCTTGCACACAGCTCAAATAAGAAGAGAAATAATGTTTTGGGAGTTTTTAGAAGCATTTCAACATCATTTCTAGACTCCTCTTTGAACTAGGCACACTTTCAGCCAAATTCCAAATTTGACCCAAAACTGGCCAAAAGCATGGGTTAACCCCTTTGGGTTTTGGTCAAAATTTCAACTTTGCTGAAATCTTGCACACAGCTCAAATAAGAAGAGAAATAATGTTTTGGGAGTTTTTAGAAGCATTTCAACATCATTTCTAGACTCCTCTTTGAACTAGGCACACTTTCACCCAAATTCCAAATTTGACCCAAAACTGGCCAAAAGCATGGGTTAACCCCTTTGGGTTTTGGTCAAAATTTCAACTTTGCTGAAATCTTGCACACAGCTCAAATAAGAAGAGAAATAATGTTTTGGGAGTTTTTAGAAGCATTTCAACATCATTTCTAGACTCCTCTTTGAACTAGGCACACTTTCAGCCAAATTCCAAATTTGACCCAAAACTGGCCAAAAGCATGGGTTAACCCCTTTGGGTTTTGGTCAAAATTTCAACTTTGCTGAAATCTTGCACACAGCTCAAATAAGAAGAGAAATAATGTTTTGGGAGTTTTTAGAAGCATTTCAACATCATTTCTAGACTCCTCTTTGAACTAGGCAAACTTTCAGCCAAATTCCAAATTTGACCCAAAACTGGCCAAAAGCATGGGTTAACCCCTTTGGGTTTTGGTCAAAATTTCAACTTTGCTGAAATCTTGCACACAGCTCAAATAAGAAGAGAAATAATGTTTTGGGAGTTTTTAGAAGCATTTCAACATCATTTCTAGACTCCTCTTTGAACTAGGCAAACTTTCAGCCAAATTCCAAATTTGACCCAAAACTGGCCAAAAGCATGGGTTAACCCCTTTGGGTTTTGGTCAAAATTTCAACTTTGCTGAAATCTTGCACACAGCTCAAATAAGAAGAGAAATAATGTTTTGGGAGTTTTTAGAAGCATTTCAACATCATTTCTAGACTCCTCTTTGAACTAGGCACACTTTCAGCCAAATTCCAAATTTGACCCAAAACTGGCCAAAAGCATGGGTTAACCCCTTTGGGTTTTGGTCAAAATTCAACTTTGCTAAAATCTTGCACACAGCTCAAATAAGAAGAGAAATAATGTTTTGGGAGTTTTTAGAAGCATTTCAACATTATTTCTAGACTTCTCTTTGAACTAGGCAAACTTTCAGCCAAATTCCAAATTTGACCCAAAACTGGCCAAAAGCATGGGTTAACCCCTTTGGGTTTTGGTCAAAATTTCAACTTTGCTGAAATCTTGCACACAGCTCAAATAAGAAGAGAAATAATGTTTTGGGAGTTTTTAGAAGCATTTCAACATCATTTCTAGACTCCTCTTTGAACTAGGCACACTTTCAGCCAAATTCCAAATTTGACCCAAAACTGGCCAAAAGCATGGGTTAACCCCTTTGGGTTTTGGTCAAAATTTCAACTTTGCTGAAATCTTGCACACAGCTCAAATAAGAAGAGAAATAATGTTTTGGGAGTTTTTAGAAGCATTTCAACATCATTTCTAGACTCCTCTTTGAACTAGGCACACTTTCACTTAAATTCCAAATTTGACCCAAAACTGGCCAAAAGCATGGGTTAACCCCTTTGGGTTTTGGTCAAAATTTCAACTTTGCTGAAATCTTGCACACAGCTCAAATAAGAAGAGAAATAATGTTTTGGGAGTTTTTAGAAGCATTTCAACATCATTTCTAGACTCCTCTTTGAACTAGGCACACTTTCACCCAAATTCCAAATTTGACCCAAAACTGGCCAAAAGCATGGGTTAACCCCTTTGGGTTTTGGTCAAAATTTCAACTTTGCTGAAATCTTGCACACAGCTCAAATAAGAAGAGAAATAATGTTTTGGGAGTTTTTAGAAGCATTTCAACATCATTTCTAGACTCCTCTTTGAACTAGGCAAACTTTCAGCCAAATTCCAAATTTGACCCAAAACTGGCCAAAAGCATGGGTTAACCCCTTTGGGTTTTGGTCAAAATTTCAACTTTGCTGAAATCTTGCACACAGCTCAAATAAGAAGAGAAATAATGTTTTGGGAGTTTTTAGAAGCATTTCAACATCATTTCTAGACTCCTCTTTGAACTAGGCAAACTTTCAGCCAAATTCCAAATTTGACCCAAAACTGGCCAAAAGCATGGGTTAACCCCTTTGGGTTTTGGTCAAAATTTCAACTTTGCTGAAATCTTGCACACAGCTCAAATAAGAAGAGAAATAATGTTTTGGGAGTTTTTAGAAGCATTTCAACATCATTTCTAGACTCCTCTTTGAACTAGGCAAACTTTCAGCCAAATTCCAAATTTGACCCAAAACTGGCCAAAAGCATGGGTTAACCCCTTTGGGTTTTGGTCAAAATTTCAACTTTGCTGAAATCTTGCACACAGCTCAAATAAGAAGAGAAATAATGTTTTGGGAGTTTTTAGAAGCATTTCAACATCATTTCTAGACTCCTCTTTGAACTAGGCACACTTTCACTTAAATTCCAAATTTGGCCCAAAACTGGCCAAAAGCATGGGTTAACCCCTTTGGGTTTTGGTCAAAATTTCAACTTTGCTGAAATCTTGCACACAGCTCAAATAAGAAGAGAAATAATGTTTTGGGAGTTTTTAGAAGCATTTCAACATCATTTCTAGACTCCTCTTTGAACTAGGCACACTTTCACCCAAATTCCAAATTTGACCCAAAACTGGCCAAAAGCATGGGTTAACCCCTTTGGGTTTTGGTCAAAATTTCAACTTTGCTGAAATCTTGCACACAGCTCAAATAAGAAGAGAAATAATGTTTTGGGAGTTTTTAGAAGCATTTCAACATCATTTCTAGACTCCTCTTTGAACTAGGCAAACTTTCAGCCAAATTCCAAATTTGACCCAAAACTGGCCAAAAGCATGGGTTAACCCCTTTGGGTTTTGGTCAAAATTTCAACTTTGCTGAAATCTTGCACACAGCTCAAATGAGAAGAGAAATAATGTTTTGGGAGTTTTTAGAAGCATTTCAACATCATTTCTAGACTCCTCTTTGAACTAGGCAAACTTTCAGCCAAATTCCAAATTTGACCCAAAACTGGCCAAAAGCATGGGTTAACCCCTTTGGGTTTTGGTCAAAATTTCAACTTTGCTGAAATCTTGCACACAGCTCAAATAAGAAGAGAAATAATGTTTTGGGAGTTTTTAGAAGCATTTCAACATCATTTCTAGACTCCTCTTTGAACTAGGCAAACTTTCAGCCAAATTCCAAATTTGACCCAAAACTGGCCAAAAGCATGGGTTAACCCCTTTGGGTTTTGGTCAAAATTTCAACTTTGCTGAAATCTTGCACACAGCTCAAATAAGAAGAGAAATAATGTTTTGGGAGTTTTTAGAAGCATTTCAACATCATTTCTAGACTCCTCTTTGAACTAGGCAAACTTTCAGCCAAATTCCAAATTTGACCCAAAACTGGCCAAAAGCATGGGTTAACTCCTTTGGGTTTTGGTCCAAATTTCAACTTTGCTGAAATCTTGCACACAGCTCAAATAAGAAGAGAAATAATGTTTTGGGAGTTTTTAGAAGCATTTCAACATCATTTCTAGACTCCTCTTCGAACTAGGCAAACTTTAAGCCAAATTCCAAATTTGACCCAAAACTGGCCAAAAGCATGGGTTAACCCCTTTGGGTTTTGGTCAAAATTTCAACTTTGCTGAAATCTTGCACACAGCTCAAATAAGAAGAGAAATAATGTTTTGGGAGTTTTTAGAAGCATTTCAACATCATTTCTAGACTCCTCTTTGAACTAGGCACACTTTCAGCCAAATTCCAAATTTGACCCAAAACTGGCCAAAAGCATGGGTTAACCCCTTTGGGTTTTGGTCAAAATTTCAACTTTGCTGAAATCTTGCACACAGCTCAAATAAGAAGAGAAATAATGTTTTGGGAGTTTTTAGAATCATGTCAACATCATTTCTAGACTCCTCTTTGAACTAGGCACACTTTCAGCCAAATTCCAATTTTGACCCAAAACTGGCCAAAAGCATGGGTTAACCCCTTTGGGTTTTGGTCAAAATTTCAACTTTGCTGAAATCTTGCACACAGCTCAAATAAGAAGAGAAATAATGTTTTGGGAGTTTTTAGAAGCATTTCAACATCATTTCTAGACTCCTCTTTGAACTAGGCACACTTTCACTTAAATTCCAAATTTGACCCAAAACTGGCCAAAAGCATGGGTTAACCCCTTTGGGTTTTGGTCAAAATTTCAACTTTGCTGAAATCTTGCACACAGCTCAAATAAGAAGAGAAATAATGTTTTGGGAGTTTTTAGAAGCATTTCAACATCATTTCTAGACTCCTCTTTGAACTAGGCACACTTTCACCCAAATTCCAAATTTGACCTAAAACTGGCCAAAAGCATGGGTTAACCCCTTTGGGTTTTGGTCAAAATTTCAACTTTGCTGAAATCTTGCACACAGCTCAAATAAGAAGAGAAATAATGTTTTGGGAGTTTTTAGAAGCATTTCAACATCATTTCTAGACTCCTCTTTGAACTAGGCACACTTTCAGCCAAATTCCAAATTTGACCCAAAACTGGCCAAAAGCATGGGTTAACCCCTTTGGGTTTTGGTCAAAATTTCAACTTTGCTGAAATCTTGCACACAGCTCAAATAAGAAGAGAAATAATGTTTTGGGAGTTTTTAGAAGCATTTCAACATCATTTCTAGACTCCTCTTTGAACTAGGCACACTTTCACTTAAATTCCAAATTTGACCCAAAACTGGCCAAAAGCATGGGTTAACCCCTTTGGGTTTTGGTCAAAATTTCAACTTTGCTGAAATCTTGCACACAGCTCAAATAAGAAGAGAAATAATGTTTTGGGAGTTTTTAGAAGCATTTCAACATCATTTCTAGACTCCTCTTTGAACTAGGCACACTTTCACCCAAATTCCAAATTTGACCTAAAACTGGCCAAAAGCATGGGTTAACCCCTTTGGGTTTTGGTCAAAATTTCAACTTTGCTGAAATCTTGCACACAGCTCAAATAAGAAGAGAAATAATGTTTTGGGAGTTTTTAGAAGCATTTCAACATCATTTCTAGACTCCTCTTTGAACTAGGCAAACTTTCAGCCAAATTCCAAATTTGACCCAAAACTGGCCAAAAGCATGGGTTAACCCCTTTGGGTTTTGGTCAAAATTTCAACTTTGCTGAAATCTTGCACACAGCTCAAATAAGAAGAGAAATAATGTTTTGGGAGTTTTTAGAAGCATTTCAACATCATTTCTAGACTCCTCTTTGAACTAGGCAAACTTTCAGCCAAATTCCAAATTTGACCCAAAACTGGCCAAAAGCATGGGTTAACCCCTTTGGGTTTTGGTCAAAATTTCAACTTTGCTGAAATCTTGCACACAGCTCAAATAAGAAGAGAAATAATGTTTTGGGAGTTTTTAGAAGCATTTCAACATCATTTCTAGACTCCTCTTTGAACTAGGCAAACTTTCAGCCAAATTCCAAATTTGACCCAAAACTGGCCAAAAGCATGGGTTAACCCCTTTGGGTTTTGGTCAAAATTTCAACTTTGCTGAAATCTTGCACACAGCTCAAATAAGAAGAGAAATAATGTTTTGGGAGTTTTTAGAAGCATTTCAACATCATTTCTAGACTCCTCTTTGAACTAGGCAAACTTTCAGCCAAATTCCAAATTTGACCCAAAACTGGCCAAAAGCATGGGTTAACCCCTTTGGGTTTTGGTCCAAATTTCAACTTTGCTGAAATCTTGCACACAGCTCAAATAAGAAGAGAAATAATGTTTTGGGAGTTTTTAGAATCATGTCAACATCATTTCTAGACTCCTCTTTGAACTAGGCACACTTTCAGCCAAATTCCAATTTTGACCCAAAACTGGCCAAAAGCATGGGTTAACCCCTTTGGGTTTTGGTCAAAATTTCAACTTTGCTGAAATCTTGCACACAGCTCAAATAAGAAGAGAAATAATGTTTTGGGAGTTTTTAGAAGCATTTCAACATCATTTCTAGACTCCTCTTTGAACTAGGCACACTTTCACTTAAATTCCAAATTTGACCCAAAACTGGCCAAAAGCATGGGTTAACCCCTTTGGGTTTTGGTCAAAATTTCAACTTTGCTGAAATCTTGCACACAGCTCAAATAAGAAGAGAAATAATGTTTTGGGAGTTTTTAGAAGCATTTCAACATCATTTCTAGACTCCTCTTTGAACTAGGCACACTTTCACCCAAATTCCAAATTTGACCTAAAACTGGCCAAAAGCATGGGTTAACCCCTTTGGGTTTTGGTCAAAATTTCAACTTTGCTGAAATCTTGCACACAGCTCAAATAAGAAGAGAAATAATGTTTTGGGAGTTTTTAGAAGCATTTCAACATCATTTCTAGACTCCTCTTTGAACTAGGCAAACTTTCAGCCAAATTCCAAATTTGACCCAAAACTGGCCAAAAGCATGGGTTAACCCCTTTGGGTTTTGGTCAAAATTTCAACTTTGCTGAAATCTTGCACACAGCCCAAATAAGAAGAGAAATAATGTTTTGGGAGTTTTTAGAAGCATTTCAACATCATTTCTAGACTCCTCTTTGAACTAGGCAAACTTTCAGCCAAATTCCAAATTTGACCCAAAACTGGCCAAAAGCATGGGTTAACCCCTTTGGGTTTTGGTCAAAATTTCAACTTTGCTGAAATCTTGCACACAGCTCAAATAAGAAGAGAAATAATGTTTTGGGAGTTTTTAGAAGCATTTCAACATCATTTCTAGACTCCTCTTTGAACTAGGCACACTTTCAGCCAAATTCCAAATTTGACCCAAAACTGGCCAAAAGCATGGGTTAACCCCTTTGGGTTTTGGTCAAAATTTCAACTTTGCTAAAATCTTGCACACAGCTCAAATAAGAAGAGAAATAATGTTTTGGGAGTTTTTAGAAGCATTTCAACATCATTTCTAGACTCCTCTTTGAACTAGGCACACTTTCACTTAAATTCCAAATTTGACCCAAAACTGGCCAAAAGCATGGGTTAACCCCTTTGGGTTTTGGTCAAAATTTCAACTTTGCTGAAATCTTGCACACAGCTCAAATAAGAAGAGAAATAATGTTTTGGGAGTTTTTAGAAGCATTTCAACATCATTTCTAGACTCCTCTTTGAACTAGGCACACTTTCACCCAAATTCCAAATTTGACCTAAAACTGGCCAAAAGCATGGGTTAACCCCTTTGGGTTTTGGTCAAAATTTCAACTTTGCTGAAATCTTGCACACAGCTCAAATAAGAAGAGAAATAATGTTTTGGGAGTTTTTAGAAGCATTTCAACATCATTTCTAGACTCCTCTTTGAACTAGGCAAACTTTCAGCCAAATTCCAAATTTGACCCAAAACTGGCCAAAAGCATGGGTTAACCCCTTTGGGTTTTGGTCAAAATTTCAACTTTGCTGAAATCTTGCACACAGCTCAAATAAGAAGAGAAATAATGTTTTGGGAGTTTTTAGAAGCATTTCAACATCATTTCTAGACTCCTCTTTGAACTAGGCAAACTTTCAGCCAAATTCCAAATTTGACCCAAAACTGGCCAAAAGCATGGGTTAACCCCTTTGGGTTTTGGTCAAAATTTCAACTTTGCTGAAATCTTGCACACAGCTCAAATAAGAAGAGAAATAATGTTTTGGGAGTTTTTAGAAGCATTTCAACATCATTTCTAGACTCCTCTTTGAACTAGGCAAACTTTCAGCCAAATTCCAAATTTGACCCAAAACTGGCCAAAAGCATGGGTTAACCCCTTTGGGTTTTGGTCAAAATTTCAACTTTGCTGAAATCTTGCACACAGCTCAAATAAGAAGAGAAATAATGTTTTGGGAGTTTTTAGAAGCATTTCAACATCATTTCTAGACTCCTCTTTGAACTAGGCAAACTTTCAGCCAAATTCCAAATTTGACCCAAAACTGGCCAAAAGCATGGGTTAACTCCTTTGGGTTTTGGTCCAAATTTCAACTTTGCTGAAATCTTGCACACAGCTCAAATAAGAAGAGAAATAATGTTTTGGGAGTTTTTAGAAGCATTTCAACATCATTTCTAGACTCCTCTTCGAACTAGGCAAACTTTAAGCCAAATTCCAAATTTGACCCAAAACTGGCCAAAAGCATGGGTTAACCCCTTTGGGTTTTGGTCAAAATTTCAACTTTGCTGAAATCTTGCACACAGCTCAAATAAGAAGAGAAATAATGTTTTGGGAGTTTTTAGAAGCATTTGAACATCATTTCTAGACTCCTCTTTGAACTAGGCACACTTTCAGCCAAATTCCAAATTTGACCCAAAACTGGCCAAAAGCATGGGTTAACCCCTTTGGGTTTTGGTCAAAATTTCAACTTTGCTGAAATCTTGCACACAGCTCAAATAAGAAGAGAAATAATGTTTTGGGAGTTTTTAGAATCATGTCAACATCATTTCTAGACTCCTCTTTGAACTAGGCACACTTTCAGCCAAATTCCAATTTTGACCCAAAACTGGACAAAAGCATGGGTTAACCCCTTTGGGTTTTGGTCAAAATTCAACTTTGCTGAAATCTTGCACACAGCTCAAATAAGAAGAGAAATAATGTTTTGGGAGTTTTTAGAAGCATTTCAACATCATTTCTAGACTCCTCTTTGAACTAGGCAAACTTTCAGCCAAATTCCAAATTTGACCCAAAACTGGCCAAAAGCATGGGTTAACCCCTTTGGGTTTTGGTCAAAATTTCAACTTTGCTGAAATCTTGCACACAGCTCAAATAAGAAGAGAAATAATGTTTTGGGAGTTTTTAGAAGCATTTCAACATCATTTCTAGACTCCTCTTTGAACTAGGCAAACTTTCAGCCAAATTCCAAATTTGACCCAAAACTGGCCAAAAGCATGGGTTAACCCCTTTGGGTTTTGGTCAAAATTTCAACTTTGCTGAAATCTTGCACACAGCTCAAATAAGAAGAGAAATAATGTTTTGGGAGTTTTTAGAAGCATTTCAACATCATTTCTAGACTCCTCTTTGAACTAGGCAAACTTTCAGCCAAATTCCAAATTTGACCCAAAACTGGCCAAAAGCATGGGTTAACCCCTTTGGGTTTTGGTCAAAATTTCAACTTTGCTGAAATCTTGCACACAGCTCAAATAAGAAGAGAAATAATGTTTTGGGAGTTTTTAGAAGCATTTCAACATCATTTCTAGACTCCTCTTTGAACTAGGCAAACTTTCAGCCAAATTCCAAATTTGACCCAAAACTGGCCAAAAGCATGGGTTAACTCCTTTGGGTTTTGGTCCAAATTTCAACTTTGCTGAAATCTTGCACACAGCTCAAATAAGAAGAGAAATAATGTTTTGGGAGTTTTTAGAAGCATTTCAACATCATTTCTAGACTCCTCTTCGAACTAGGCAAACTTTAAGCCAAATTCCAAATTTGACCCAAAACTGGCCAAAAGCATGGGTTAACCCCTTTGGGTTTTGGTCAAAATTTCAACTTTGCTGAAATCTTGCACACAGCTCAAATAAGAAGAGAAATAATGTTTTGGGAGTTTTTAGAAGCATTTCAACATCATTTCTAGACTCCTCTTTGAACTAGGCACACTTTCAGACAAATTCCAAATTTGACCCAAAACTGGCCAAAAGCATGGGTTAACCCCTTTGGGTTTTGGTCAAAATTTCAACTTTGCTGAAATCTTGCACACAGCTCAAATAAGAAGAGAAATAATGTTTTGGGAGTTTTTAGAATCATGTCAACATCATTTCTAGACTCCTCTTTGAACTAGGCACACTTTCAGCCAAATTCCAATTTTGACCCAAAACTGGCCAAAAGCATGGGTTAACCCCTTTGGGTTTTGGTCAAAATTCAACTTTGCTGAAATCTTGCACACAGCTCAAATAAGAAGAGAAATAATGTTTTGGGAGTTTTTAGAAGCATTTCAACATCATTTCTAGACTCCTCTTTGAACTAGGCAAACTTTCAGCCAAATTCCAAATTTGACCCAAAACTGGCCAAAAGCATGGGTTAACCCCTTTGGGTTTTGGTCAAAATTTCAACTTTGCTGAAATCTTGCACACAGCTCAAATAAGAAGAGAAATAATGTTTTGGGAGTTTTTAGAAGCATTTCAACATCATTTCTAGACTCCTCTTTGAACTAGGCACACTTTCAGCCAAATTCCAAATTTGACCCAAAACTGGCCAAAAGCATGGGTTAACCCCTTTGGGTTTTGGTCAAAATTCAACTTTGCTGAAATCTTGCACACAGCTCAAATTAGAAGAGAAATAATGTTTTGGGAGTTTTTAGAAGCATTTCAACATTATTTCTAGACTTCTCTTTAAACTAGGCAAACTTTCAGCCAAATTCCAAATTTGACCCAAAACTGGCCAAAAGCATGGGTTAACCCCTTTGGGTTTTGGTCAAAATTTCAACTTTGCTGAAATCTTGCACACAGCTCAAATAAGAAGAGAAATAATGTTTTGGGAGTTTTTAGAAGCATTTCAACATCATTTCTAGACTCCTCTTTGAACTAGGCACACTTTCAGCCAAATTCCAAATTTGACCCAAAACTGGCCAAAAGCATGGGTTAACCCCTTTGGGTTTTGGTCAAAATTTCAACTTTGCTGAAATCTTGCACACAGCTCAAATAAGAAGAGAAATAATGTTTTGGGAGTTTTTAGAAGCATTTCAACATCATTACTAGACTCCTCTTTGAACTAGGCAAACTTTCAGCCAAATTCCAAATTTGACCCAAAACTGGCCAAAAGCATGGGTTAACCCCTTTGGGTTTTGGTCAAAATTTCAACTTTGCTGAAATCTTGCACACAGCTCAAATAAGAAGAGAAATAATGTTTTGGGAGTTTTTAGAAGCATTTCAACATCATTTCTAGACTCCTCTTTGAACTAGGCAAACTTTCAGCCAAATTCCAAATTTGACCCAAAACTGGCCAAAAGCATGGGTTAACCCCTTTGGGTTTTGGTCAAAATTTCAACTTTGCTGAAATCTTGCACACAGCTCAAATAAGAAGAGAAATAATGTTTTGGGAGTTTTTAGAAGCATTTCAACATCATTTCTAGACTCCTCTTTAAAATAGGCACACTTTCAGCCAAATTCCAAATTTGACCCAAAACTGGCCAAAAGCATGGGTTAACCCCTTTGGGTTTTGGTCAAAATTCAACTTTGCTGAAATCTTGCACACAGCTCAAATAAGAAGAGAAATAATGTTTTGGGAGTTTTTAGAAGCATTTCAACATTATTTCTACACTTCTCTTTGAACTAGGCAAACTTTCAGCCAAATTCCAAATTTGACCCAAAACTGGCCAAAAGCATGGGTTAACCCCTTTGGGTTTTGGTCAAAATTTCAACTTTCCTGAAATCTTGCACACAGCTCAAATAAGAAGAGAAATAATGTTTTGGGAGTTTTTAGAAGCATTTCAACATCATTTCTAGACTCCTCTTCGAACTAGGCAAACTTTAAGCCAAATTCCAAATTTGACCCAAAACTGGCCAAAAGCATGGGTTAACCCCTTTGGGTTTTGGTCAAAATTTCAACTTTGCTGAAATCTTGCACACAGCTCAAATAAGAAGAGAAGTAATGTTTTGGGAGTTTTTAGAAGCATTTCAACATCATTTCTAGACTCCTCTTTGAACTAGGCACACTTTCAGCCAAATTCCAAATTTGACCCAAAACTGGCCAAAAGCATGGGTTAACCCCTTTGGGTTTTGGTCAAAATTTCAACTTTGCTGAAATCTTGCACACAGCTCAAATAAGAAGAGAAATAATGTTTTGGGAGTTTTTAGAATCATGTCAACATCATTTCTAGACTCCTCTTTGAACTAGGCACACTTTCAGCCAAATTCCAATTTTGACCCAAAACTGGCCAAAAGCATGGGTTAACCCCTTTGGGTTTTGGTCAAAATTCAACTTTGCTGAAATCTTGCACACAGCTCAAATAAGAAGAGAAATAATGTTTTGGGAGTTTTTAGAAGCATTTCCACATCATTTCTAGACTCCTCTTTGAACTAGGCAAACTTTCAGCCAAATTCCAAATTTGACCCAAAACTGGCCAAAAGCATGGGTTAACCCCTTTGGGTTTTGGTCAAAATTTCAACTTTGCTGAAATCTTGCACACAGCTCAAATAAGAAGAGAAATAATGTTTTGGGAGTTTTTAGAAGCATTTCAACATCATTTCTAGACTCCTCTTTGAACTAGGCAAACTTTCAGCCAAATTCCAAATTTGACCCAAAACTGGCCAAAAGCATGGGTTAACCCCTTTGGGTTTTGGTCAAAATTCAACTTTGCTGAAATCTTGCACACAGCTCAAATAAGAAGAGAAATAATGTTTTGGGAGTTTTTAGAAGCATTTCAACATTATTTCTAGACTTCTCTTTGAACTAGGCAAACTTTCAGCCAAATTCCAAATTTGACCCAAAACTGGCCAAAAGCATGGGTTAACCCCTTTGGGTTTTGGTCAAAATTTCAACTTTGCTGAAATCTTGCACACAGCTCAAATAAGAAGAGAAATAATGTTTTGGGAGTTTTTAGAAGCATTTCAACATCATTTCTAGACTCCTCTTTGAACTAGGCACACTTTCAGCCAAATTCCAAATTTGACCCAAAACTGGCCAAAAGCATGGGTTAACCCCTTTGGGTTTTGGTCAAAATTTCAACTTTGCTGAAATCTTGCACACAGCTCAAATAAGAAGAGAAATAATGTTTTGGGAGTTTTTAGAAGCATTTCAACATCATTTCTAGACTCCTCTTTGAACTAGGCACACTTTCAGCCAAATTCCAAATTTGACCCAAAACTGGCCAAAAGCATGGGTTAACCCCTTTGGGTTTTGGTCAAAATTTCAACTTTGCTGAAATCTTGCACACAGCTCAAATAAGAAGAGAAATAATGTTTTGGGAGTTTTTAGAAGCATTTCAACATCATTTCTAGACTCCTCTTTGAACTAGGCACACTTTCAGCTAAATTCCAAATTTGACCCAAAACTGGCCAAAAGCATGGGTTAACCCCTTTGGGTTTTGGTCAAAATTTCAACTTTGCTGAAATCTTGCACACAGCTCAAATAAGAAGAGAAATGATGTTTTGGGAGTTTTTAGAAGCATTTCAACATCATTTCTAGACTCCTCTTTGAACTAGGCACACTTTCAGCCAAATTCCAAATTTGACCCAAAACTGGCCAAAAGCATGGGTTAACCCCTTTGGGTTTTGGTCAAAATTTCAACTTTGCTGAAATCTTGCACACAGCTCAAATAAGAAGAGAAATAATGTTTTGGGAGTTTTTAGAAGCATTTCAACATCATTTCTAGACTCCTCTTTGAACTAGGCACACTTTCACCCAAATTCCAAATTTGACCCAAAACTGGCCAAAAGCATGGGTTAACCCCTTTGGGTTTTGGTCAAAATTTCAACTTTGCTGAAATCTTGCACACAGCTCAAATAAGAAGAGAAATAATGTTTTGGGAGTTTTTAGAAGCATTTCAACATCATTTCTAGACTCCTCTTTGAACTAGGCACACTTTCAGCCAAATTCCAAATTTGACCCAAAACTGGCCAAAAGCATGGGTTAACCCCTTTGGGTTTTGGTCAAAATTTCAACTTTGCTGAAATCTTGCACACAGCTCAAATAAGAAGAGAAATGATGTTTTGGGAGTTTTTAGAAGCATTTCAACATCATTTCTAGACTCCTCTTTGAACTAGGCACACTTTCAGCCAAATTCCAAATTTGACCCAAAACTGGCCAAAAGCATGGCTGTTAACCCCTTTGGGTTTTGGTCAAAATTTCAACTTTGCTGAAATCTTGCACACAGCTCAAATAAGAAGAGAAATAATGTTTTGGGAGTTTTTAGAAGCATTTCAACATCATTTCTAGACTCCTCTTTGAACTAGGCACACTTTCAGCCAAATTCCAAATTTGACCCAAAACTGGCCAAAAGCATGGGTTAACCCCTTTGGGTTTTGGTCAAAATTTCAACTTTGCTAAAATCTTGCACACAGCTCAAATAAGAAGAGAAATAATGTTTTGGGAGTTTTAAGAATCATTTCAACATTATTTCTAGACTCCTCTTTGAACTAGGCAAACTTTCAGCCAAATTCCAAATTTGACCCAAAACTGGCCAAAAGCATGGGTTAACCCCTTTGGGTTTTGGTCAAAATTTCAACTTTGCTGAAATCTTGCACACAGCTCAAATAAGAAGAGAAATAATGTTTTGGGAGTTTTTAGAAGCATTTCAACATCATTTCTAGACTCCTCTTTGAACTAGGCAAACTTTCAGCCAAATTCCAAATTTGACCCAAAACTGGCCAAAAGCATGGGTTAACTAATTTGGGTTTTGGTCCAAATTTCAACTTTGCTGAAATCTTGCACACAGCTCAAATAAGAAGAGAAATAATGTTTTGGGAGTTTTTAGAAGCATTTCAACATCATTTCTAGACTCCTCTTCGAACTAGGCAAACTTTAAGCCAAATTCCAAATTTGACCCAAAACTGGCCAAAAGCATGGGTTAACCCCTTTGGGTTTTGGTCAAAATTTCAACTTTGCTGAAATCTTGCACACAGCTCAAATAAGAAGAGAAATAATGTTTTGGGAGTTTTTAGAAGCATTTCAACATCATTTCTAGACTCCTCTTTGAACTAGGCACACTTTCAGCCAAATTCCAAATTTGACCCAAAACTGGCCAAAAGCATGGGTTAACCCCTTTGGGTTTTGGTCAAAATTTCAACTTTGCTGAAATCTTGCACACAGCTCAAATAAGAAGAGAAATAATGTTTTGGGAGTTTTTAGAATCATGTCAACATCATTTCTAGACTCCTCTTTGAACTAGGCACACTTTCAGCCAAATTCCAATTTTGACCCAAAACTGGCCAAAAGCATGGGTTAACCCCTTTGGGTTTTGGTCAAAATTCAACTTTGCTGAAATCTTGCACACAGCTCAAATAAGAAGAGAAATAATGTTTTGGGAGTTTTTAGAAGCATTTCAACATCATTTCTAGACTCCTCTTTGAACTAGGCACACTTTCAGCCAAATTCCAAATTTGACCCAAAACTGGCCAAAAGCATGGGTTAACCCCTTTGGGTTTTGGTCAAAATTTCAACTTTGCTGAAATCTTGCACACAGCTCAAATAAGAAGAGAAATAATGTTTTGGGAGTTTTTAGAAGCATTTCAACATCATTTCTAGACTCCTCTTTGAACTAGGCACACTTTCAGCCAAATTCCAAATTTGACCCAAAACTGGCCAAAAGCATGGGTTAACCCCTTTGGGTTTTGGTCAAAATTCAACTTTGCTGAAATCTTGCACACAGCTCAAATAAGAAGAGAAATAATGTTTTGGGAGTTTTTAGAAGCATTTCAACATTATTTCTAGACTTCTCTTTAAACTAGGCAAACTTTCAGCCAAATTCCAAATTTGACCCAAAACTGGCCAAAAGCATGGGTTAACCCCTTTGGGTTTTGGTCAAAATTTCAACTTTGCTGAAATCTTGCACACAGCTCAAATAAGAAGAGAAATAATGTTTTGGGAGTTTTTAGAAGCATTTCAACATCATTTCTAGACTCCTCTTTGAACTAGGCACACTTTCAGCCAAATTCCAAATTTGACCCAAAACTGGCCAAAAGCATGGGTTAACCCCTTTGGGTTTTGGTCAAAATTTCAACTTTGCTGAAATCTTGCACACAGCTCAAATAAGAAGAGAAATAATGTTTTGGGAGTTTTTAGAAGCATTTCAACATCATTTCTAGACTCCTCTTTGAACTAGGCAAACTTTCAGCCAAATTCCAAATTTGACCCAAAACTGGCCAAAAGCATGGGTTAACTCCTTTGGGTTTTGGTCCAAATTTCAACTTTGCTGAAATCTTGCACACAGCTCAAATAAGAAGAGAAATAATGTTTTGGGAGTTTTTAGAAGCATTTCAACATCATTTCTAGACTCCTCTTCGAACTAGGCAAACTTTAAGCCAAATTCCAAATTTGACCCAAAACTGGCCAAAAGCATGGGTTAACCCCTTTGGGTTTTGGTCAAAATTTCAACTTTGCTGAAATCTTGCACACAGCTCAAATAAGAAGAGAAATAATGTTTTGGGAGTTTTTAGAAGCATTTCAACATCATTTCTAGACTCCTCTTTGAACTAGGCACACTTTCAGCCAAATTCCAAATTTGACCCAAAACTGGCCAAAAGCATGGGTTAACCCCTTTGGGTTTTGGTCAAAATTTCAACTTTGCTGAAATCTTGCACACAGCTCAAATAAGAAGAGAAATAATGTTTTGGGAGTTTTTAGAAGCATTTCAACATCATTTCTAGACTCCTCTTTGAACTAGGCAAACTTTCAGCCAAATTCCAAATTTGACCCAAAACTGGCCAAAAGCATGGGTTAACCCCTTTGGGTTTTGGTCAAAATTTCAACTTTGCTGAAATCTTGCACACAGCTCAAATAAGAAGAGAAATAATGTTTTGGGAGTTTTTAGAAGCATTTCAACATCATTTCTAGACTCCTCTTTGAACTAGGCAAACTTTCAGCCAAATTCCAAATTTGACCCAAAACTGGCCAAAAGCATGGGTTAACCCCTTTGGGTTTTGGTCAAAATTTCAACTTTGCTGAAATCTTGCACACAGCTCAAATAAGAAGAGAAATAATGTTTTGGGAGTTTTTAGAAGCATTTCAACATCATTTCTAGACTCCTCTTTAAAATAGGCACACTTTCAGCCAAATTCCAAATTTGACCCAAAACTGGCCAAAAGCATGGGTTAACCCCTTTGGGTTTTGGTCAAAATTCAACTTTGCTGAAATCTTGCACACAGCTCAAATAAGAAGAGAAATAATGTTTTGGGAGTTTTTAGAAGCATTTCAACATTATTTCTAGACTTCTCTTTGAACTAGGCAAACTTTCAGCCAAATTCCAAATTTGACCCAAAACTGGCCAAAAGCATGGGTTAACCCCTTTGGGTTTTGGTCAAAATTTCAACTTTCCTGAAATCTTGCACACAGCTCAAATAAGAAGAGAAATAATGTTTTGGGAGTTTTTAGAAGCATTTCAACATCATTTCTAGACTCCTCTTCGAACTAGGCAAACTTTAAGCCAAATTCCAAATTTGACCCAAAACTGGCCAAAAGCATGGGTTAACCCCTTTGGGTTTTGGTCAAAATTTCAACTTTGCTGAAATCTTGCACACAGCTCAAATAAGAAGAGAAATAATGTTTTGGGAGTTTTTAGAAGCATTTCAACATCATTTCTAGACTCCTCTTTGAACTAGGCAAACTTTCAGCCAAATTCCAAATTTGACCCAAAACTGGCCAAAAGCATGGGTTAACCCCTTTGGGTTTTGGTCAAAATTTCAACGTTGCTGAAATCTTGCACACAGCTCAAACAAGAAGAGAAATAATTTTTTGGGAGTTTTTAGAAGCATTTTAACATCATTTCTAGACTCCTCTTTGAACTAGGCACACTTTTAGCCAAATTCCAAATTTGACCCAAAACTGGCCAAAAGCATGGGTTAACCCCTTTGGGTTTTGGTCAAAATTTCAACTTTGCTGAAATCTTGCACACAGCTCAAATAAGAAGAGAAATAATGTTTTGGGAGTTTTTAGAAGCATTTCAACATCATTTCTAGACTCCTCTTTGAACTAGGCACACTTTCAGCCAAATTCCAAATTTGACCCAAAACTGGCCAAAAGCATGGGTTAACCCCTTTGGGTTTTGGTCAAAATTTCAACTTTGCTGAAATCTTGCACACAGCTCAAATAAGAAGAGAAATGATGTTTTGGGAGTTTTTAGAAGCATTTCAACATCATTTCTAGACTCCTCTTTGAACTAGGCACACTTTCAGCCAAATTCCAAATTTGACCCAAAACTGGCCAAAAGCATGGCTGTTAACCCCTTTGGGTTTTGGTCAAAATTTCAACTTTGCTGAAATCTTGCACACAGCTCAAATAAGAAGAGAAATAATGTTTTGGGAGTTTTTAGAAGCATTTCAACATCATTTCTAGACTCCTCTTTGAACTAGGCACACTTTCAGCCAAATTCCAAATTTGACCCAAAACTGGCCAAAAGCATGGGTTAACCCCTTTGGGTTTTGGTCAAAATTTCAACTTTGCTAAAATCTTGCACACAGCTCAAATAAGAAGAGAAATAATGTTTTGGGAGTTTTAAGAATCATTTCAACATCATTTCTAGACTCCTCTTTGAACTAGGCAAACTTTCAGCCAAATTCCAAATTTGACCCAAAACTGGCCAAAAGCATGGGTTAACCCCTTTGGGTTTTGGTCAAAATTTCAACTTTGCTGAAATCTTGCACACAGCTCAAATAAGAAGAGAAATAATGTTTTGGGAGTTTTTAGAAGCATTTCAACATCATTTCTAGACTCCTCTTTGAACTAGGCAAACTTTCAGCCAAATTCCAAATTTGACCCAAAACTGGCCAAAAGCATGGGTTAACTCCTTTGGGTTTTGGTCCAAATTTCAACTTTGCTGAAATCTTGCACACAGCTCAAATAAGAAGAGAAATAATGTTTTGGGAGTTTTTAGAAGCATTTCAACATCATTTCTAGACTCCTCTTCGAACTAGGCAAACTTTAAGCCAAATTCCAAATTTGACCCAAAACTGGCCAAAAGCATGGGTTAACCCCTTTGGGTTTTGGTCAAAATTTCAACTTTGCTGAAATCTTGCACACAGCTCAAATAAGAAGAGAAATAATGTTTTGGGAGTTTTTAGAAGCATTTCAACATCATTTCTAGACTCCTCTTTGAACTAGGCACACTTTCAGCCAAATTCCAAATTTGACCCAAAACTGGCCAAAAGCATGGGTTAACCCCTTTGGGTTTTGGTCAAAATTTCAACTTTGCTGAAATCTTGCACACAGCTCAAATAAGAAGAGAAATAATGTTTTGGGAGTTTTTAGAATCATGTCAACATCATTTCTAGACTCCTCTTTGAACTAGGCAAACTTTCAGCCAAATTCCAATTTTGACCCAAAACTGGCCAAAAGCATGGGTTAACCCCTTTGGGTTTTGGTCAAAATTCAACTTTGCTGAAATCTTGCACACAGCTCAAATAAGAAGAGAAATAATGTTTTGGGAGTTTTTAGAAGCATTTCAACATCATTTCTAGACTCCTCTTTGAACTAGGCAAACTTTCAGCCAAATTCCAAATTTGACCCAAAACTGGCCAAAAGCATGGGTTAACCCCTTTGGGTTTTGGTCAAAATTTCAACTTTGCTGAAATCTTGCACACAGCTCAAATAAGAAGAGAAATAATGTTTTGGGAGTTTTTAGAAGCATTTCAACATCATTTCTAGACTCCTCTTTGAACTAGGCACACTTTCAGCCAAATTCCAAATTTGACCCAAAACTGGCCAAAAGCATGGGTTAACCCCTTTGGGTTTTGGTCAAAATTCAACTTTGCTGAAATCTTGCACACAGCTCAAATAAGAAGAGAAATAATGTTTTGGGAGTTTTTAGAAGCATTTCAACATTATTTCTAGACTTCTCTTTGAACTAGGCAAACTTTCAGCCAAATTCCAAATTTGACCCAAAACTGGCCAAAAGCATGGGTTAACCCCTTTGGGTTTTGGTCAAAATTTCAACTTTGCTGAAATCTTGCACACAGCTCAAATAAGAAGAGAAATAATGTTTTGGGAGTTTTTAGAAGCATTTCAACATCATTTCTAGACTCCTCTTTGAACTAGGCAAACTTTCAGCCAAATTCCAAATTTGACCCAAAACTGGCCAAAAGCATGGGTTAACCCCTTTGGGTTTTGGTCAAAATTTCAACTTTGCTGAAATCTTGCACACAGCTCAAATAAGAAGAGAAATAATGTTTTGGGAGTTTTTAGAAGCATTTCAACATCATTTCTAGACTCCTCTTTGAACTAGGCACACTTTCAGCCAAATTCCAAATTTGACCCAAAACTGGCCAAAAGCATGGGTTAACTCCTTTGGGTTTTGGTCCAAATTTCAACTTTGCTGAAATCTTGCACACAGCTCAAATAAGAAGAGAAATAATGTTTTGGGAGTTTTTAGAAGCATTTCAACATCATTTCTAGACTTCTCTTCGAACTAGGCAAACTTTAAGCCAAATTCCAAATTTGACCCAAAACTGGCCAAAAGCATGGGTTAACCCCTTTGGGTTTTGGTCAAAATTTCAACTTTGCTGAAATCTTGCACACAGCTCAAATAAGAAGAGAAATAATGTTTTGGGAGTTTTTAGAAGCATTTCAACATCATTTCTAGACTCCTCTTTGAACTAGGCACACTTTCAGCCAAATTCCAAATTTGACCCAAAACTGGCCAAAAGCATGGGTTAACCCCTTTGGGTTTTGGTCAAAATTTCAACTTTGCTAAAATCTTGCACACAGCTCAAATAAGAAGAGAAATAATGTTTTGGGAGTTTTAAGAATCATTTCAACATTATTTCTAGACTCCTCTTTGAACTAGGCAAACTTTCAGCCAAATTCCAAATTTGACCCAAAACTGGCCAAAAGCATGGGTTAACCCCTTTGGGTTTTGGTCAAAATTTCAACTTTGCTGAAATCTTGCACACAGCTCAAATAAGAAGAGAAATAATGTTTTGGGAGTTTTTAGAAGCATTTCAACATCATTTCTAGACTCCTCTTTGAACTAGGCACACTTTCAGCCAAATTCCAAATTTGACCCAAAACTGGCCAATAACATGGGTTAACCCCTTTGGGTTTTGGTCAAAATTTCAACTTTGCTGAAATCTTGCACACAGCTCAAATAAGAAGAGAAATAATGTTTTGGGAGTTTTTAGAAGCATTTCAACATCATTTCTAGACTCCTCTTTGAACTAGGCACACTTTCAGCCAAATTCCAAATTTGACCCAAAACTGGCCAAAAGCATGGCTGTTAAGCCCTTTGGGTTTTGGTCAAAATTTCAACTTTGCTGAAATCTTGCACACAGCTCAAATAAGAAGAGAAATAATGTTTTGGGAGTTTTTAGAATCATGTCAACATCATTTCTAGACTCCTCTTTGAACTAGGCAAACTTTCAGCCAAATTCCAAATTTGACCCAAAACTGGCCAAAAGCATGGGTTAACCCCTTTGGGTTTTGGTCAAAATTCAACTTTGCTGAAATCTTGCACACAGCTCAAATAAGAAGAGAAATAATGTTTTGGGAGTTTTTAGAAGCATTTGAACATTATTTCTAGACTCCTCTTTGAACTAGGCAAACTTTCAGCCAAATTCCAAATTTGACCCAAAACTGGCCAAAAGCATGGGTTAACCCCTTTGGGTTTTGGTCAAAATTTCAACTTTGCTGAAATCTTGCACACAGCTCAAATAAGAAGAGAAATAATGTTTTGGGAGTTTTTAGAAGCATTTCAACATCATTTCTAGACTCCTCTTTGAACTAGGCACACTTTCAGCCAAATTCCAAATTTGACCCAAAACTGGCCAATAACATGGGTTAACCCCTTTGGGTTTTGGTCAAAATTTCAACTTTGCTGAAATCTTGCACACAGCTCAAATAAGAAGAGAAATAATGTTTTGGGAGTTTTTAGAAGCATTTCAACATCATTTCTAGACTCCTCTTTGAACTAGGCACACTTTCAGCCAAATTCCAAATTTGACCCAAAACTGGCCAAAAGCATGGGTTAACCCCTTTGGGTTTTGGTCAAAATTCAACTTTGCTGAAATCTTGCACACAGCTCAAATAAGAAGAGAAATAATGTTTTGGGAGTTTTTAGAAGCATTTCAACATTATTTCTAGACTTCTCTTTGAACTAGGCAAACTTTCAGCCAAATTCCAAATTTGACCCAAAACTGGCCAAAAGCATGGGTTAACCCCTTTGGGTTTTGGTCAAAATTTCAACTTTGCTGAAATCTTGCACACAGCTCAAATAAGAAGAGAAATAATGTTTTGGGAGTTTTTAGAAGCATTTCAACATCATTTCTAGACTCCTCTTTGAACTAGGCACACTTTCAGCCAAATTCCAAATTTGACCCAAAACTGGCCAAAAGCATGGGTTAACCCCTTTGGGTTTTGGTCAAAATTTCAACTTTGCTGAAATCTTGCACACAGCTCAAATAAGAAGAGAAATAATGTTTTGGGAGTTTTTAGAAGCATTTCAACATCATTTCTAGACTCCTCTTTGAACTAGGCAAACTTTCAGCCAAATTCCAAATTTGACCCAAAACTGGCCAAAAGCATGGGTTAACCCCTTTGGGTTTTGGTCAAAATTTCAACTTTGCTGAAATCTTGCACACAGCTCAAATAAGAAGAGAAATAATGTTTTGGGAGTTTTTAGAAGCATTTCAACATCATTTCTAGACTCCTCTTTGAACTAGGCAAACTTTCAGCCAAATTCCAAATTTGACCCAAAACTGGCCAAAAGCATGGGTTAACCCCTTTGGGTTTTGGTCAAAATTTCAACTTTGCTGAAATCTTGCACACAGCTCAAATAAGAAGAGAAATAATGTTTTGGGAGTTTTTAGAAGCATTTCAACATCATTTCTAGACTCCTCTTTGAACTAGGCACACTTTCAGCCAAATTCCAAATTTGACCCAAAACTGGCCAAAAGCATGGGTTAACCCCTTTGGGTTTTGGTCAAAATTTCAACTTTGCTGAAATCTTGCACACAGCTCAAATAAGAAGAGAAATAATGTTTTGGGAGTTTTTAGAATCATGTCAACATCATTTCTAGACTCCTCTTTGAACTAGGCAAACTTTCAGCCAAATTCCAATTTTGACCCAAAACTGGCCAAAAGCATGGGTTACCCCCTTTGGGTTTTGGTCAAAATTTCAACTTTGCTGAAATCTTGCACACAGCTCAAATAAGAAGAGAAATAATGTTTTGGGAGTTTTTAGAAGCATTTCAACATCATTTCTAGACTCCTCTTTGAACTAGGCAAACTTTCAGCCAAATTCCAAATTTGACCCAAAACTGGCCAAAAGCATGGGTTAACCCCTTTGGGTTTTGGTCAAAATTTCAACTTTGCTGAAATCTTGCACACAGCTCAAATAAGAAGAGAAATAATGTTTTGGGAGTTTTTAGAAGCATTTCAACATCATTTCTAGACTCCTCTTCGAACTAGGCAAACTTTAAGCCAAATTCCAAATTTGACCCAAAACTGGCCAAAAGCATGGGTTAACCCCTTTGGGTTTTGGTCAAAATTTCAACTTTGCTGAAATCTTGCACACAGCTCAAATAAGAAGAGAAATAATGTTTTGGGAGTTTTTAGAAGCATTTCAACATCATTTCTAGACTCCTCTTTGAACTAGGCACACTTTCAGCCAAATTCCAAATTTGACCCAAAACTGGCCAAAAGCATGGGTTAACCCCTTTGGGTTTTGGTCAAAATTTCAACTTTGCTGAAATCTTGCACACAGCTCAAATAAGAAGAGAAATAATGTTTTGGGAGTTTTTAGAATCATGTCAACATCATTTCTAGACTCCTCTTTGAACTAGGCACACTTTCAGCCAAATTCCAATTTTGACCCAAAACTGGCCAAAAGCATGGGTTAACCCCTTTGGGTTTTGGTCAAAATTCAACTTTGCTGAAATCTTGCACACAGCTCAAATAAGAAGAGAAATAATGTTTTGGGAGTTTTTAGAAGCATTTCAACATCATTTCTAGACTCCTCTTTGAACTAGGCAAACTTTCAGCCAAATTCCAAATTTGACCCAAAACTGGCCAAAAGCATGGGTTAACCCCTTTGGGTTTTGGTCAAAATTTCAACTTTGCTGAAATCTTGCACACAGCTCAAATAAGAAGAGAAATAATGTTTTGGGAGTTTTTAGAAGCATTTCAACATCATTTCTAGACTCCTCTTCGAACTAGGCAAACTTTAAGCCAAATTCCAAATTTGACCCAAAACTGGCCAAAAGCATGGGTTAACCCCTTTGGGTTTTGGTCAAAATTTCAACTTTGCTGAAATCTTGCACACAGCTCAAATAAGAAGAGAAATAATGTTTTGGGAGTTTTTAGAAGCATTTCAACATCATTTCTAGACTCCTCTTTGAACTAGGCACACTTTCAGCCAAATTCCAAATTTGACCCAAAACTGGCCAAAAGCATGGGTTAACCCCTTTGGGTTTTGGTCAAAATTTCAACTTTGCTGAAATCTTGCACACAGCTCAAATAAGAAGAGAAATAATGTTTTGGGAGTTTTTAGAATCATGTCAACATCATTTCTAGACTCCTCTTTGAACTAGGCACACTTTCAGCCAAATTCCAATTTTGACCCAAAACTGGCCAAAAGCATGGGTTAACCCCTTTGGGTTTTGGTCAAAATTCAACTTTGCTGAAATCTTGCACACAGCTCAAATAAGAAGAGAAATAATGTTTTGGGAGTTTTTAGAAGCATTTCAACATCATTTCTAGACTCCTCTTTGAACTAGGCAAACTTTCAGCCAAATTCCAAATTTGACCCAAAACTGGCCAAAAGCATGGGTTAACCCCTTTGGGTTTTGGTCAAAATTTCAACTTTGCTGAAATCTTGCACACAGCTCAAATAAGAAGAGAAATAATGTTTTGGGAGTTTTTAGAAGCATTTCAACATCATTTCTAGACTCCTCTTTGAACTAGGCACACTTTCAGCCAAATTCCAAATTTGACCCAAAACTGGCCAAAAGCATGGGTTAACCCCTTTGGGTTTTGGTCAAAATTCAACTTTGCTGAAATCTTGCACACAGCTCAAATAAGAAGAGAAATAATGTTTTGGGAGTTTTTAGAAGCATTTCAACATCATTTCTAGACTCCTCTTTGAACTAGGCACACTTTCAGCCAAATTCCAAATTTGACCCAAAACTGGCCAAAAGCATGGGTTAACCCCTTTGGGTTTTGGTCAAAATTTCAACTTTGCTGAAATCTTGCACACAGCTCAAATAAGAAGAGAAATAATGTTTTGGGAGTTTTTAGAATCATGTCAACATCATTTCTAGACTCCTCTTTGAACTAGGCACACTTTCAGCCAAATTCCAATTTTGACCCAAAACTGGCCAAAAGCATGGGTTAACCCCTTTGGGTTTTGGTCAAAATTTCAACTTTGCTGAAATCTTGCACACAGCTCAAATAAGAAGAGAAATAATGTTTTGGGAGTTTTTAGAAGCATTTCAACATCATTTCTAGACTCCTCTTTGAACTAGGCAGACTTTCAGCCAAATTCCAAATTTGACCCAAAACTGGCCAAAAGCATGGGTTAACCCCTTTGGGTTTTGGTCAAAATTTCAACTTTGCTGAAATCTTGCACACAGCTCAAATAAGAAGAGAAATAATGTTTTGGGAGTTTTTAGAAGCATTTCAACATCATTTCTAGACTCCTCTTTGAACTAGGCAAACTTTCAGCCAAATTCCAAATTTGACCCAAAACTGGCCAAAAGCATGGGTTAACCCCTTTGGGTTTTGGTCAAAATTTCAACTTTGCTGAAATCTTGCACACAGCTCAAATAAGAAGAGAAATAATGTTTTGGGAGTTTTTAGAAGCATTTCAACATCATTTCTAGACTCCTCTTTGAACTAGGCACACTTTCAGCTAAATTCCAAATTTGACCCAAAACTGGCCAAAAGCATGGGTTAACCCCTTTGGGTTTTGGTCAAAATTTCAACTTTGCTGAAATCTTGCACACAGCTCAAATAAGAAGAGAAATAATGTTTTGGGAGTTTTTAGAAGCATTTCAACATCATTTCTAGACTCCTCTTTGAACTAGGCAAACTTTCAGCCAAATTCCAAATTTGACCCAAAACTGGCCAAAAGCATGGGTTAACCCCTTTGGGTTTTGGTCAAAATTTCAACTTTGCTGAAATCTTGCACACAGCTCAAATAAGAAGAGAAATAATGTTTTGGGAGTTTTTAGAAGCATTTCAACATCATTTCTAGACTCCTCTTTGAACTAGGCACACTTTCAGCCAAATTCCAAATTTGACCCAAAACTGGCCAAAAGCATGGGTTAACCCCTTTGGGTTTTGGTCAAAATTTCAACTTTGCTGAAATCTTGCACACAGCTCAAATAAGAAGAGAAATAATGTTTTGGGAGTTTTTAGAAGCATTTCAACATCATTTCTAGACTCCTCTTTGAACTAGGCAAACTTTCAGCCAAATTCCAAATTTGACCCAAAACTGGCCAAAAGCATGGGTTAACCCCTTTGGGTTTTGGTCAAAATTTCAACTTTGCTGAAATCTTGCACACAGCTCAAATAAGAAGAGAAATAATGTTTTGGGAGTTTTTAGAAGCATTTCAACATCATTTCTAGACTCCTCTTTGAACTAGGCAAACTTTCAGCCAAATTCCAAATTTGACCCAAAACTGGCCAAAAGCATGGGTTAACCCCTTTGGGTTTTGGTCAAAATTTCAACTTTGCTGAAATCTTGCACACAGCTCAAATAAGAAGAGAAATAATGTTTTGGGAGTTTTTAGAAGCATTTCAACATCATTTCTAGACTCCTCTTTGAACTAGGCACACTTTCAGCCAAATTCCAAATTTGACCCAAAACTGGCCAAAAGCATGGGTTAACCCCTTTGGGTTTTGGTCAAAATTTCAACTTTGCTGAAATCTTGCACACAGCTCAAATAAGAAGAGAAATAATGTTTTGGGAGTTTTTAGAAGCATTTCAACATCATTTCTAGACTCCTCTTTAAACTAGGCAAACTTTCAGCCAAATTCCAAATTTGACCCAAAACTGGCCAAAAGCATGGGTTAACCCCTTTGGGTTTTGGTCAAAATTTCAACTTTGCTGAAATCTTGCACACAGCTCAAATAAGAAGAGAAATAATGTTTTGGGAGTTTTTAGAAGCATTTCAACATCATTTCTAGACTCCTCTTTGAACTAGGCAAACTTTCAGCCAAATTCCAAATTTGACCCAAAACTGGCCAAAAGCATGGGTTAACCCTTTTGGGTTTTGGTCAAAATTTCAACTTTGCTGGAATGTTGCACACAGCTCAAATAAGAAGAGAAATAATGTTTTGGGAGTTTTTAGAAGCATTTCAACATCATTTCTAGACTCCTCTTTGAACTAGGCAAACTTTCAGCCAAATTCCAAATTTGACCCAAAACTGGCCAAAAGCATGGGTTAACCCCTTTGGGTTTTGGTCAAAATTTCAACTTTGCTGAAATCTTGCACACAGCTTAAATAAGAAGAGAAATAATGTTTTGGGAGTTTTTAGAAGCATTTCAACATCATTTCTAGACTCCTCTTTGAACTAGGCAAACTTTCAGCCAAATTCCAAATTTGACCCAAAACTGGCCAAAAGCATGGGTTAACCCCTTTGGGTTTTGGTCAAAATTTCAACTTTGCTGAAATCTTGCACACAGCTCAAATAAGAAGAGAAATAATGTTTTGGGAGTTTTTAGAAGCATTTCAACATCATTTCTAGACTCCTCTTTGAACTAGGCAAACTTTCAGCCAAATTCCAAATTTGACCCAAAACTGGCCAAAAGCATGGGTTAACCCCTTTGGGTTTTGGTCAAAATTTCAACTTTGCTGAAATCTTGCACACAGCTCAAATAAGAAGAGAAATAATGTTTTGGGAGTTTTTAGAAGCATTTCAACATCATTTCTAGACTCCTCTTTGAACTAGGCACACTTTCAGCCAAATTCCAAATTTGACCCAAAACTGGCCAAAAGCATGGGTTAACCCCTTTGGGTTTTGGTCAAAATTTCAACTTTGCTGAAATCTTGCACACAGCTCAAATAAGAAGAGAAATAATGTTTTGGGAGTTTTTAGAAGCATTTCAACATCATTTCTAGACTCCTCTTTGAACTAGGCAAACTTTCAGCCAAATTCCAAATTTGACCCAAAACTGGCCAAAAGCATGGGTTAACCCCTTTGGGTTTTGGTCAAAATTTCAACTTTGCTGAAATCTTGCACACAGCTCAAATAAGAAGAGAAATAATGTTTTGGGAGTTTTTAGAAGCATTTCAACATCATTTCTAGACTCCTCTTTGAACTAGGCAAACTTTCAGCCAAATTCCAAATTTGACCCAAAACTGGCCAAAAGCATGGGTTAACCCCTTTGGGTTTTGGTCAAAATTTCAACTTTGCTGAAATCTTGCACACAGCTCAAATAAGAAGAGAAATAATGTTTTGGGAGTTTTTAGAAGCATTTCAACATCATTTCTAGACTCCTCTTTGAACTAGGCACACTTTCAGCCAAATTCCAAATTTGACCCAAAACTGGCCAAAACCATGGGTTAACCCCTTTGGGTTTTGGTCAAAATTTCAACTTTGCTGAAATCTTGCACACAGCTCAAATAAGAAGAGAAATAATGTTTTGGGAGTTTTTAGAAGCATTTCAACATCATTTCTAGACTCCTCTTTGAACTAGGCAAACTTTCAGCCAAATTCCAAATTTGACCCAAAACTGGCCAAAAGCATGGGTTAACCCCTTTGGGTTTTGGTCAAAATTTCAACTTTGCTGAAATCTTGCACACAGCTCAAATAAGAAGAGAAATAATGTTTTGGGAGTTTTTAGAAGCATTTCAACATCATTTCTAGACTCCCCTTTGAACTAGGCACACTTTTAGCCAAATTCCATATTTGACCCAAAACTGGCCAAAAGCATGGGTTAACCCCTTTGGGTTTTGGTCAAAATTTCAACTTTGCTGAAATCTTGCACACAGCTCAAATAAGAAGAGAAATAATGTTTTGGGAGTTTTTAGAAGCATTTCAACATCATTTCTAGACTCCTCTTTGAACTAGGCACACTTTCAGCCAAATTCCAAATTTGAGCCAAAACTGGCCAAAAGCATGGGTTAACCCCTTTGGGTTTTGGTCAAAATTTCAACTTTGCTGAAATCTTGCACACAGCTCAAATAACAAGAGAAATAATGTTTTGGGAGTTTTTAGAAGCATTTCAACATCATTTCTAGACTCCTCTTTGAACTAGGCAAACTTTCAGCCAAATTCCAAATTTGACCCAAAACTGGCCAAAAGCATGGGTTAACCCCTTTGGGTTTTGGTCAAAATTTCAACTTTGCTGAAATCTTGCACACAGCTCAAATAAGAAGAGAAATAATGTTTTGGGAGTTTTTAGAAGCATTTCAACATCATTTCTAGACTCCTCTATGAACTAGGCACACTTTCAGCCAAATTCCAAATTTGACCCAAAACTGGCCAAAAGCATGGGTTAACCCCTTTGGGTTTTGGTCAAAATTTCAACTTTGCTGAAATCTTGCACACAGCTCAAATAAGAAGAGAAATAATGTTTTGGGAGTTTTTAGAAGCATTTCAACATCATTTCTAGACTCCTCTTTGAACTAGGCAAACTTTCAGCCAAATTCCAAATTTGACCCAAAACTGGCCAAAAGCATGGGTTAACCCCTTTGGGTTTTGGTCAAAATTTCAACTTTGCTGAAATCTTGCACACAGCTCAAATAAGAAGAGAAATAATGTTTTGGGAGTTTTTAGAAGCATTTCAACATCATTTCTAGACTCCTCTTTGAACTAGGCAAACTTTCAGCCAAATTCCAAATTTGACCCAAAACTGGCCAAAAGCATGGGTTAACCCCTTTGGGTTTTGGTCAAAATTTCAACTTTGCTGAAATCTTGCACACAGCTCAAATAAGAAGAGAAATAATGTTTTGGGAGTTTTTAGAAGCATTTCAACATCATTTCTAGACTCCTCTTTGAACTAGGCACACTTTCAGCCAAATTCCAAATTTGACCCAAAACTGGCCAAAAGCATGGGTTAACCCCTTTGGGTTTTGGTCAAAATTTCAACTTTGCTGAAATCTTGCACACAGCTCAAATAAGAAGAGAAATAATGTTTTGGGAGTTTTTAGAAGCATTTCAACATCATTTCTAGACTCCTCTTTGAACTAGGCAAACTTTCAGCCAAATTCCAAATTTGACCCAAAACTGGCCAAAAGCATGGGTTAACCCCTTTGGGTTTTGGTCAAAATTTCAACTTTGCTGAAATCTTGCACACAGCTCAAATAAGAAGAGAAATAATGTTTTGGGAGTTTTTAGAAGCATTTCAACATCATTTCTAGACTCCTCTATGAACTAGGCACACTTTCAGCCAAATTCCAAATTTGACCCAAAACTGGCCAAAAGCATGGGTTAACCCCTTTGGGTTTTGGTCAAAATTTCAACTTTGCTGAAATCTTGCACACAGCTCAAATAAGAAGAGAAATAATGTTTTGGGAGTTTTTAGAAGCATTTCAACATCATTTCTAGACTCCTCTTTGAACTAGGCAAACTTTCAGCCAAATTCCAAATTTGACCCAAAACTGGCCAAAAGCATGGGTTAACCCCTTTGGGTTTTGGTCAAAATTTCAACTTTGCTGAAATCTTGCACACAGCTCAAATAAGAAGAGAAATAATGTTTTGGGAGTTTTTAGAAGCATTTCAACATCATTTCTAGACTCCTCTTTGAACTAGGCAAACTTTCAGCCAAATTCCAAATTTGACCCAAAACTGGCCAAAAGCATGGGTTAACCCCTTTGGGTTTTGGTCAAAATTTCAACTTTGCTGAAATCTTGCACACAGCTCAAATAAGAAGAGAAATAATGTTTTGGGAGTTTTTAGAAGCATTTCAACATCATTTCTAGACTCCTCTTTGAACTAGGCACACTTTCAGCCAAATTCCAAATTTGACCCAAAACTGGCCAAAAGCATGGGTTAACCCCTTTGGGTTTTGGTCAAAATTTCAACTTTGCTGAAATCTTGCACACAGCTCAAATAAGAAGAGAAATAATGTTTTGGGAGTTTTTAGAAGCATTTCAACATCATTTCTAGACTCCTCTTTGAACTAGGCAAACTTTCAGCCAAATTCCAAATTTGACCCAAAACTGGCCAAAAGCATGGGTTAACCCCTTTGGGTTTTGGTCAAAATTTCAACTTTGCTGAAATCTTGCACACAGCTCAAATAAGAAGAGAAATAATGTTTTGGGAGTTTTTAGAAGCATTTCAACATCATTTCTAGACTCCTCTTTGAACTAGGCACACTTTCAGCCAAATTCCAAATTTGACCCAAAACTGGCCAAAAGCATGGGTTAACCCCTTTGGGTTTTGGTCAAAATTTCAACTTTGCTGAAATCTTGCACACAGCTCAAATAAGAAGAGAAATAATGTTTTGGGAGTTTTTAGAAGCATTTCAACATCATTTCTAGACTCCTCTTTGAACTAGGCACACTTTTAGCCAAATTCCAAATTTGACCCAAAACTGGCCAAAAGCATGGGTTAACCCCTTTGGGTTTTGGTCAAAATTTCAACTTTGCTGAAATCTTGCACACAGCTCAAATAAGAAGAGAAATAATGTTTTGGGAGTTTTTAGAAGCATTTCAACATCATTTCTAGACTCCTCTTTGAACTAGGCACACTTTCAGCCAAATTTCAAATTTGACCCAAAACTGGCCAAAAGCATGGGTTAACCCCTTTGGGTTTTGGTCAAAATTTCAACTTTGCTGAAATCTTGCACACAGCTCAAATAAGAAGAGAAATAATGTTTTGGGAGTTTTTAGAAGCATTTCAACATCATTTCTAGACTCCTCTTTAAACTAGGCACACTTTCAGCCAAATTCCAAATTTGACCCAAAACTGGCCAAAAGCATGGGTTAACCCCTTTGGGTTTTGGTCAAAATTTCAACTTTGCTGAAATCTTGCACACAGCTCAAATAAGAAGAGAAATAATGTTTTGGGAGTTTTTAGAAGCATTTCAACATCATTTCTAGACTCCTCTTTGAACTAGGCACACTTTCAGCCAAATTCCAAATTTGACCCAAAACTGGCCAAAAGCATGGGTTAACCCCTTTGGGTTTTGGTCAAAATTTCAACTTTGCTGAAATCTTGCACACAGCTCAAATAACAAGAGAAATAATGTTTTGGGAGTTTTTAGAAGCATTTCAACATCATTTCTAGACTCCTCTGTGAACTAGGCAAACTATCAGCCAAATTCCAAATTTGACCCAAAACTGGCCAAAAGCATGGGTTAACCCCTTTGGGTTTTGGTCAAAATTTCAACTTTGCTGAAATCTTGCACACAGCTCAAATAAGAAGAGAAATAATGTTTTGGGAGTTTTTAGAAGCATTTCAACATCATTTCTAGACTCCTCTTTGAACTAGGCAAACTTTCAGCCAAATTCCAAATTTGACCCAAAACTGGCCAAAAGCATGGGTTAACCCCTTTGGGTTTTGGTCAAAATTTCAACGTTGCTGAAATCTTGCAAACAGCTCAAATAAGAAGAGAAATAATGTTTTGGGAGTTTTTAGAAGCATTTCAACATCATTTCTAGACTCCTCTTTGAACTAGGCAAACTTTCAGCCAAATTCCAAATTTGACCCAAAACTGGCCAAAAGCATGGGTTAACCCCTTTGGGTTTTGGTCAAAATTTCAACTTTGCTGAAATCTTGCACACAGCTCAAATAAGAAGAGAAATAATGTTTTGGGAGTTTTTAGAAGCATTTCAACATCATTTCTAGACTCCTCTTTGAACTAGGCACACTTTCAGCCAAATTCCAAATTTGACCCAAAACTGGCCAAAAGCATGGGTTAACCCCTTTGGGTTTTGGTCAAAATTTCAACTTTGCTGAAATCTTGCACACAGCTCAAATAAGAAGAGAAATAATGTTTTGGGACTTTTTAGAAGCATTTCAACATCATTTCTAGACTCCTCTTTGAACTAGGCACACTTTCAGCCAAATTCCAAATTTGACCCAAAACTGGCCAAAAGCATGGGTTAACCCCTCTGGGTTTTGGTCAAAATTTCAACTTTGCTGAAATCTTGCACACAGCTCAAATAAGAAGAGAAATAATGTTTTGGGAGTTTTTAGAAGCATTTCAACATCATTTCTAGACTCCTCTTTGAACTAGGCAAACTTTCAGCCAAATTCCAAATTTGACCCAAAACTGGCCAAAAGCATGGGTTAACCCCTTTGGGTTTTGGTCAAAATTTCAACTTTGCTGAAATCTTGCACACAGCTCAAATAAGAAGAGAAATAATGTTTTGGGAGTTTTTAGAAGCATTTCAACATCATTTCTAGACTCCTCTTTGAACTAGGCACACTTTCAGCCAAATTCCAAATTTGACCCAAAACTGGCCAAAAGCATGGGTTAACCCCTTTGGGTTTTGGTCAAAATTTCAACTTTGCTGAAATCTTGCACACAGCTCAAATAAGAAGAGAAATAATGTTTTGGGACTTTTTAGAAGCATTTCAACATCATTTCTAGACTCCTCTTTGAACTAGGCACACTTTCAGCCAAATTCCAAATTTGACCCAAAACTGGCCAAAAGCATGGGTTAACCCCTCTGGGTTTTGGTCAAAATTTCAACTTTGCTGAAATCTTGCACACAGCTCAAATAAGAAGAGAAATAATGTTTTGGGAGTTTTTAGAAGCATTTCAACATCATTTCTAGACTCCTCTTTGAACTAGGCAAACTTTCAGCCAAATTCCAAATTTGACCCAAAACTGGCCAAAAGCATGGGTTAACCCCTTTGGGTTTTGGTCAAAATTTCAACTTTGCTGAAATCTTGCACACAGCTCAAATAAGAAGAGAAATAATGTTTTGGGAGTTTTTAGAAGCATTTCAACATCATTTCTAGACTCCATTTTGAACTAGGGAAACTTTCAGCCAAATTCCAAATTTGACCCAAAACTGGCCAAAAGCATGGGTTAACCCCTTTGGGTTTTGGTCAAAATTTCAACTTTGCTGAAATCTTGCACACAGCTCAAATAAGAAGAGAAATAATGTTTTGGGAGTTTTTAGAAGCATTTCAACATCATTTCTAGACTCCTCTTTGAACTAGGCACACTTTCAGCCAAATTCCAAATTTGACCCAAAACTGGCCAAAAGCATGGGTTAACCCCTTTGGGTTTTGGTCAAAATTTCAACTTTGCTGAAATCTTGCACACAGCTCAAATAAGAAGAGAAATAATGTTTTGGGAGTTTTTAGAAGCATTTCAACATCATTTCTAGACTCCTCTTTGAACTAGGCACACTTTCAGCCAAATTCCAAATTTGACCCAAAACTGGCCAAAAGCATGGGTTAACCCCTTTGGGTTTTGGTCAAAATTTCAACTTTGCTGAAATCTTGCACACAGCTCAAATAAGAAGAGAAATAATGTTTTGGGAGTTTTTAGAAGCATTTCAACATCATTTCTAGACTCCTCTTTGAACTAGGCACACTTTCAGCCAAATTCCAAATTTGACCCAAAACTGGCCAAAAGCATGGGTTAACCCCTTTGGGTTTTGGTCAAAATTTCAACTTTGCTGAAATCTTGCACACAGCTCAAATAAGAAGAGAAATAATGTTTTGGGAGTTTTTAGAAGCATTTCAACATCATTTCTAGACTCCTCTTTGAACTAGGCACACTTTCAGCCAAATTCCAAATTTGACCCAAAACTGGCCAAAAGCATGGGTTAACCCCTTTGGGTTTTGGTCAAAATTTCAACTTTGCTGAAATCTTGCACACAGCTCAAATAACAAGAGAAATAATGTTTTGGGAGTTTTTAGAAGCATTTCCACATTATTTCTAGACTCCTCTTTGAACTAGGCAAACTTTCAGCCAAATTCCAAATTTGACCCAAAACTGGCCAAAAGCATGGGTTAACCCCTTTGGGTTTTGGTTAAAATTTCAACTTTGCTGAAATCTTGCACAAAGCTCAAATAAGAACAGAAATAATGTTTTGGGAGTTTTTAGAAGCATTTCAACATCATTTCTAGACTCCTCTTTGAACTAGGTAAACTTTCAGCCAAATTCCAAATTTGACCCAAAACTGGCCAAAAGCATGGGTTAACCCCTTTGGGTTTTGGTCAAAGTTTCAACTTTGCTGAAATCTTGCACACAGCTCAAATAAGAAGAGAAATAATGTTTTGGGAGTTTTTAGAAGCATTTCAACATCATTTCTAGACTCCTCTTTGAACTAGGCAAACTTTCAGCCAAATTCCAAATTTGACCCAAAACTGGCCAAAAGCATGGGTTAACCCCTTTGGGTTTTGGTCAAAATTTCAACTTTGCTGAAATCTTGCACACAGCTCAAATAAGAAGAGAAATAATGTTTTGGGAGTTTTTAGAAGCATTTCAACATCATTTCTAGACTCCTCTTTGAACTAGGCAAACTTTCAGCCAAATTCCAAATTTGACCCAAAACTGGCCAAAAGCATGGGTTAACCCCTTTGGGTTTTGGTCAAAATTTCAACTTTGCTGAAATCTTGCACACAGCTCAAATAAGAAGAGAAATAATGTTTTGGGAGTTTTTAGAAGCATTTCAACATCATTTCTAGACTCCTCTTTGAACTAGGCAAACTTTCAGCCAAATTCCAAATTTGACCCAAAACTGGCCAAAAGCATGGGTTAACCCCTTTGGGTTTTGGTCAAAATTTCAACTTTGCTGAAATCTTGCACACAGCTCAAATAAGAAGAGAAATAATGTTTTGGGAGTTTTTAGAAGCATTTCAACATCATTTCTAGACTCCTCTTTGAACTAGGCAAACTTTCAGCCAAATTCCAAATTTGACCCAAAACTGGCCAAAAGCATGGGTTAACCCCTTTGGGTTTTGGTCAAAATTTCAACTTTGCTGAAATCTTGCACACAGCTCAAATAAGAAGAGAAATAATGTTTTGGGAGTTTTTAGAAGCATTTCAACATCATTTCTAGACTCCTCTTTGAACTAGGCACACTTTTAGCCAAATTCCAAATTTGACCCAAAACTGGCCAAAAGCATGGGTTAACCCCTTTGGGTTTTGGTCAAAATTTCAACTTTGCTGAAATCTTGCACACAGCTCAAATAAGAAGAGAAATAATGTTTTGGGAGTTTTTAGAAGCATTTCAACATCATTTCTAGACTCCTCTTTGAACTAGGCACACTTTCAGCCAAATTCCAAATTTGACCCAAAACTGGCCAAAAGCATGGGTTAACCCCTTTGGGTTTTGGTCAAAATTTCAACTTTGCTGAAATCTTGCACACAGCTCAAATAAGAAGAGAAATAATGTTTTGGGAGTTTTTAGAAGCATTTCAACATCATTTCTAGACTCCTCTTTGAACTAGGCAAACTTTCAGCCAAATTCCAAATTTGACCCAAAACTGGCCAAAAGCATGGGTTAACCCCTTTGGGTTTTGGTCAAAATTTCAACTTTGCTGAAATCTTGCACACAGCTCAAATAAGAAGAGAAATAATGTTTTGGGAGTTTTTAGAAGCATTTCAACATCATTTCTAGACTCCTCTTTGAACTAGGCAAACTTTCAGCCAAATTCCAAATTTGACCCAAAACTGGCCAAAAGCATGGGTTAACCCCTTTGGGTTTTGGTCAAAATTTCAACTTTGCTGAAATCTTGCACACAGCTCAAATAAGAAGAGAAATAATGTTTTGGGAGTTTTTAGAAGCATTTCAACATCATTTCTAGACTCCTCTTTGAACTAGGCACACTTTCAGCCAAATTCCAAATTTGACCCAAAACTGGCCAAAAGCATGGGTTAACCCCTTTGGGTTTTGGTCAAAATTTCAACTTTGCTGAAATCTTGCACACAGCTCAAATAAGAAGAGAAATAATGTTTTGGGAGTTTTTAGAAGCATTTCAACATCATTTCTAGACTCCTCTTTGAACTAGGCACACTTTCAGCCAAATTCCAAATTTGACCCAAAACTGGCCAAAAGCATGGGTTAACCCCTTTGGGTTTTGGTCAAAATTTCAACTTTGCTGAAATCTTGCACACAGCTCAAATAAGAAGAGAAATAATGTTTTGGGAGTTTTTAGAAGCATTTCAACATCATTTCTAGACTCCTCTTTGAACTAGGCACACTTTCAGCCAAATTTCAAATTTGACCCAAAACTGGCCAAAAGCATGGGTTAACCCCTTTGGGTTTTGGTCAAAATTTCAACTTTGCTGAAATCTTGCACACAGCTCAAATAAGAAGAGAAATAATGTTTTGGGAGTTTTTAGAAGCATTTCAACATCATTTCTAGACTCCATTTTGAACTAGGCAAACTTTCAGCCAAATTCCAAATTTGACCCAAAACTGGCCAAAAGCATGGGTTAACCCCTTTGGGTTTTGGTCAAAATTTCAACTTTGCTGAAATCTTGCACACAGCTCAAATAAGAAGAGAAATAATGTTTTGGGAGTTTTTAGAAGCATTTCAACATCATTTCTAGACTCCTCTTTGAACTAGGCACACTTTCAGCCAAATTCCAAATTTGACCCAAAACTGGCCAAAAGCATGGGTTAACCCCTTTGGGTTTTGGTCAAAATTTCAACTTTGCTGAAATCTTGCACACAGCTCAAATAAGAAGAGAAATAATGTTTTGGGAGTTTTTAGAAGCATTTCAACATCATTTCTAGACTCCTCTTTGAACTAGGCACACTTTCAGCCAAATTCCAAATTTGACCCAAAACTGGCCAAAAGCATGGGTTAACCCCTTTGGGTTTTGGTCAAAATTTCAACTTTGCTGAAATCTTGCACACAGCTCAAATAAGAAGAGAAATAATGTTTTGGGAGTTTTTAGAAGCATTTCAACATCATTTCTAGACTCCTCTTTGAACTAGGCACACTTTCAGCCAAATTCCAAATTTGACCCAAAACTGGCCAAAAGCATGGGTTAACCCCTTTGGGTTTTGGTCAAAATTTCAACTTTGCTGAAATCTTGCACACAGCTCAAATAAGAAGAGAAATAATGTTTTGGGAGTTTTTAGAAGCATTTCAACATCATTTCTAGACTCCTCTTTGAACTAGGCACACTTTCAGCCAAATTCCAAATTTGACCCAAAACTGGCCAAAAGCATGGGTTAACCCCTTTGGGTTTTGGTCAAAATTTCAACTTTGCTGAAATCTTGCACACAGCTCAAATAACAAGAGAAATAATGTTTTGGGAGTTTTTAGAAGCATTTCCACATTATTTCTAGACTCCTCTTTGAACTAGGCAAACTTTCAGCCAAATTCCAAATTTGACCCAAAACTGGCCAAAAGCATGGGTTAACCCCTTTGGGTTTTGGTTAAAATTTCAACTTTGCTGAAATCTTGCACAAAGCTCAAATAAGAACAGAAATAATGTTTTGGGAGTTTTTAGAAGCATTTCAACATCATTTCTAGACTCCTCTTTGAACTAGGCAAACTTTCAGCCAAATTCCAAATTTGACCCAAAACTGGCCAAAAGCATGGGTTAACCCCTTTGGGTTTTGGTCAAAATTTCAACTTTGCTGAAATCTTGCACACAGCTCAAATAAGAAGAGAAATAATGTTTTGGGAGTTTTTAGAAGCATTTCAACATCATTTCTAGACTCCTCTTTGAACTAGGCAAACTTTCAGCCAAATTCCAAATTTGACCCAAAACTGGCCAAAAGCATGGGTTAACCCCTTTGGGTTTTGGTCAAAATTTCAACTTTGCTGAAATCTTGCACACAGCTCAAATAAGAAGAGAAATAATGTTTTGGGAGTTTTTAGAAGCATTTCAACATCATTTCTAGACTCCTCTTTGAACTAGGCACACTTTCAGCCAAATTCCAAATTTGACCCAAAACTGGCCAAAAGCATGGGTTAACCCCTTTGGGTTTTGGTCAAAATTTCAACTTTGCTGAAATCTTGCACACAGCTCAAATAAGAAGAGAAATAATGTTTTGGGAGTTTTTAGAAGCATTTCAACATCATTTCTAGACTCCTCTTTGAACTAGGCACACTTTCAGCCAAATTTCAAATTTGACCCAAAACTGGCCAAAAGCATGGGTTAACCCCTTTGGGTTTTGGTCAAAATTTCAACTTTGCTGAAATCTTGCACACAGCTCAAATAAGAAGAGAAATAATGTTTTGGGAGTTTTTAGAAGCATTTCAACATCATTTCTAGACTCCTCTTTGAACTAGGCACACTTTCAGCCAAATTCCAAATTTGACCCAAAACTGGCCAAAAGCATGGGTTAACCCCTTTGGGTTTTGGTCAAAATTTCAACTTTGCTGAAATCTTGCACACAGCTCAAATAAGAAGAGAAATAATGTTTTGGGAGTTTTTAGAAGCATTTCAACATCATTTCTAGACTCCTCTTTGAACTAGGCAAACTTTCAGCCAAATTCCAAATTTGACCCAAAACTGGCCAAAAGCATGGGTTAACCCCTTTGGGTTTTGGTCAAAATTTCAACTTTGCTGAAATCTTGCACACAGCTCAAATAAGAAGAGAAATAATGTTTTGGGAGTTTTTAGAAGCATTTCAACATCATTTCTAGACTCCTCTTTGAACTAGGCAAACTTTCAGCCAAATTCCAAATTTGACCCAAAACTGGCCAAAAGCATGGGTTAACCCCTTTGGGTTTTGGTCAAAATTTCAACTTTGCTGAAATCTTGCACACAGCTCAAATAAGAAGAGAAATAATGTTTTGGGAGTTTTTAGAAGCATTTCAACATCATTTCTAGACTCCTCTTTGAACTAGGCACACTTTCAGCCAAATTCCAAATTTGACCCAAAACTGGCCAAAAGCATGGGTTAACCCCTTTGGGTTTTGGTCAAAATTTCAACTTTGCTGAAATCTTGCACACAGCTCAAATAAGAAGAGAAATAATGTTTTGGGAGTTTTTAGAAGCATTTCAACATCATTTCTAGACTCCTCTTTGAACTAGGCAAACTTTCAGCCAAATTCCAAATTTGACCCAAAACTGGCCAAAAGCATGGGTTAACCCCTTTGGGTTTTGGTTAAAATTTCAACTTTGCTGAAATCTTGCACAAAGCTCAAATAAGAACAGATATAATGTTTTGGGAATTTTTAGAAGCATTTCAACATCATTTCTAGACTCCTCTTTGAACTAGGCACACTTTCAGCCAAATTCCAAATTTGACCCAAAACTGGCCAAAAGCATGGGTTAACCCCTTTGGGTTTTGGTCAAAGTTTCAACTTTGCTGAAATCTTGCACACAGCTCAAATAAGAAGAGAAATAATGTTTTGGGAGTTTTTAGAAGCATTTCAACATCATTTCTAGACTCCTCTTTGAACTAGGCAAACTTTCAGCCAAATTCCAAATTTGACCCAAAACTGGCCAAAAGCATGGGTTAACCCCTTTGGGTTTTGGTCAAAATTTCAACTTTGCTGAAATCTTGCACACAGCTCAAATAAGAAGAGAAATAATGTTTTGGGAGTTTTTAGAAGCATTTCAACATCATTTCTAGACTCCTCTTTGAACTAGGCAAACTTTCAGCCAAATTCCAAATTTGACCCAAAACTGGCCAAAAGCATGGGTTAACCCCTTTGGGTTTTGGTCAAAATTTCAACTTTGCTGAAATCTTGCACACAGCTCAAATAAGAAGAGAAATAATGTTTTGGGAGTTTTTAGAAGCATTTCAACATCATTTCTAGACTCCTCTTTGAACTAGGCACACTTTCAGCCAAATTCCAAATTTGAGCCAAAACTGGCCAAAAGCATGGGTTAACCCCTTTGGGTTTTGGTCAAAATTTCAACTTTGCTGAAATCTTGCACACAGCTCAAATAAGAAGAGAAATAATGTTTTGGGAGTTTTTAGAAGCATTTCAACATCATTTCTAGACTCCTCTTTGAACTAGGCAAACTTTCAGCCAAATTCCAAATTTGACCCAAAACTGGCCAAAAGCATGGGTTAACCCCTTTGGGTTTTGGTCAAAATTTCAACTTTGCTGAAATCTTGCACACAGCTCAAATAAGAAGAGAAATAATGTTTTGGGAGTTTTTAGAAGCATTTCAACATCATTTCTAGACTCCTCTTTGAACTAGGCACACTTTTAGCCAAATTCCAAATTTGACCCAAAACTGGCCAAAAGCATGGGTTAACCCCTTTGGGTTTTGGTCAAAATTTCAACTTTGCTGAAATCTTGCACACAGCTCAAATAAGAAGAGAAATAATGTTTTGGGAGTTTTTAGAAGCATTTCAACATCATTTCTAGACTCCTCTTTGAACTAGGCACACTTTCAGCCAAATTCCAAATTTGACCCAAAACTGGCCAAAAGCATGGGTTAACCCCTTTGGGTTTTGGTCAAAATTTCAACTTTGCTGAAATCTTGCACACAGCTCAAATAAGAAGAGAAATAATGTTTTGGGAGTTTTTAGAAGCATTTCAACATCATTTCTAGACTCCTCTTTGAACTAGGCAAACTTTCAGCCAAATTCCAAATTTGACCCAAAACTGGCCAAAAGCATGGGTTAACCCCTTTGGGTTTTGGTCAAAATTTCAACTTTGCTGAAATCTTGCACACAGCTCAAATAAGAAGAGAAATAATGTTTTGGGAGTTTTTAGAAGCATTTCAACATCATTTCTAGACTCCTCTTTGAACTAGGCACACTTTCAGCCAAATTCCAAATTTGACCCAAAACTGGCCAAAAGCATGGGTTAACCCCTTTGGGTTTTGGTCAAAATTTCAACTTTGCTGAAATCTTGCACACAGCTCAAATAAGAAGAGAAATAATGTTTTGGGAGTTTTTAGAAGCATTTCAACATCATTTCTAGACTCCTCTTTGAACTAGGCAAACTTTCAGCCAAATTCCAAATTTGACCCAAAACTGGCCAAAAGCATGGGTTAACCCCTTTGGGTTTTGGTCAAAATTTCAACTTTGCTGAAATCTTGCACACAGCTCAAATAAGAAGAGAAATAATGTTTTGGGAGTTTTTAGAAGCATTTCAACATCATTTCTAGACTCCTCTTTGAACTAGGCACACTTTCAGCCAAATTCCAAATTTGAGCCAAAACTGGCCAAAAGCATGGGTTAACCCCTTTGGGTTTTGGTCAAAATTTCAACTTTGCTGAAATCTTGCACACAGCTCAAATAAGAAGAGAAATAATGTTTTGGGAGTTTTTAGAAGCATTTCAACATCATTTCTAGACTCCTCTTTGAACTAGGCAAACTTTCAGCCAAATTCCAAATTTGACCCAAAACTGGCCAAAAGCATGGGTTAACCCCTTTGGGTTTTGGTCAAAATTTCAACTTTGCTGAAATCTTGCACACAGCTCAAATAAGAAGAGAAATAATGTTTTGGGAGTTTTTAGAAGCATTTCAACATCATTTCTAGACTCCTCTTTGAACTAGGCACACTTTTAGCCAAATTCCAAATTTGACCCAAAACTGGCCAAAAGCATGGGTTAACCCCTTTGGGTTTTGGTCAAAATTTCAACTTTGCTGAAATCTTGCACACAGCTCAAATAAGAAGAGAAATAATGTTTTGGGAGTTTTTAGAAGCATTTCAACATCATTTCTAGACTCCTCTTTGAACTAGGCACACTTTCAGCCAAATTCCAAATTTGACCCAAAACTGGCCAAAAGCATGGGTTAACCCCTTTGGGTTTTGGTCAAAATTTCAACTTTGCTGAAATCTTGCACACAGCTCAAATAAGAAGAGAAATAATGTTTTGGGAGTTTTTAGAAGCATTTCAACATCATTTCTAGACTCCTCTTTGAACTAGGCAAACTTTCAGCCAAATTCCAAATTTGACCCAAAACTGGCCAAAAGCATGGGTTAACCCCTTTGGGTTTTGGTCAAAATTTCAACTTTGCTGAAATCTTGCACACAGCTCAAATAAGAAGAGAAATAATGTTTTGGGAGTTTTTAGAAGCATTTCAACATCATTTCTAGACTCCTCTTTGAACTAGGCACACTTTCAGCCAAATTCCAAATTTGACCCAAAACTGGCCAAAAGCATGGGTTAACCCCTTTGGGTTTTGGTCAAAATTTCAACTTTGCTGAAATCTTGCACACAGCTCAAATAAGAAGAGAAATAATGTTTTGGGAGTTTTTAGAAGCATTTCAACATCATTTCTAGACTCCTCTTTGAACTAGGCAAACTTTCAGCCAAATTCCAAATTTGACCCAAAACTGGCCAAAAGCATGGGTTAACCCCTTTGGGTTTTGGTCAAAATTTCAACTTTGCTGAAATCTTGCACACAGCTCAAATAAGAAGAGAAATAATGTTTTGGGAGTTTTTAGAAGCATTTCAACATCATTTCTAGACTCCTCTTTGAACTAGGCACACTTTCAGCCAAATTCCAAATTTGAGCCAAAACTGGCCAAAAGCATGGGTTAACCCCTTTGGGTTTTGGTCAAAATTTCAACTTTGCTGAAATCTTGCACACAGCTCAAATAAGAAGAGAAATAATGTTTTGGGAGTTTTTAGAAGCATTTCAACATCATTTCTAGACTCCTCTTTGAACTAGGCAAACTTTCAGCCAAATTCCAAATTTGACCCAAAACTGGCCAAAAGCATGGGTTAACCCCTTTGGGTTTTGGTCAAAATTTCAACTTTGCTGAAATCTTGCACACAGCTCAAATAAGAAGAGAAATAATGTTTTGGGAGTTTTTAGAAGCATTTCAACATCATTTCTAGACTCCTCTTTGAACTAGGCACACTTTTAGCCAAATTCCAAATTTGACCCAAAACTGGCCAAAAGCATGGGTTAACCCCTTTGGGTTTTGGTCAAAATTTCAACTTTGCTGAAATCTTGCACACAGCTCAAATAAGAAGAGAAATAATGTTTTGGGAGTTTTTAGAAGCATTTCAACATCATTTCTAGACTCCTCTTTGAACTAGGCACACTTTCAGCCAAATTCCAAATTTGACCCAAAACTGGCCAAAAGCATGGGTTAACCCCTTTGGGTTTTGGTCAAAATTTCAACTTTGCTGAAATCTTGCACACAGCTCAAATAAGAAGAGAAATAATGTTTTGGGAGTTTTTAGAAGCATTTCAACATCATTTCTAGACTCCTCTTTGAACTAGGCAAACTTTCAGCCAAATTCCAAATTTGACCCAAAACTGGCCAAAAGCATGGGTTAACCCCTTTGGGTTTTGGTCAAAATTTCAACTTTGCTGAAATCTTGCACACAGCTCAAATAAGAAGAGAAATAATGTTTTGGGAGTTTTTAGAAGCATTTCAACATCATTTCTAGACTCCTCTTTGAACTAGGCAAACTTTCAGCCAAATTCCAAATTTGACCCAAAACTGGCCAAAAGCATGGGTTAACCCCTTTGGGTTTTGGTCAAAATTTCAACTTTGCTGAAATCTTGCACACAGCTCAAATAAGAAGAGAAATAATGTTTTGGGAGTTTTTAGAAGCATTTCAACATCATTTCTAGACTCCTCTTTGAACTAGGCACACTTTCAGCCAAATTCCAAATTTGACCCAAAACTGGCCAAAAGCATGGGTTTTGGGTTTTGGGTTTTGGGTTTTGGTCAAAATTTCAACTTTGCTGAAATCTTGCACACAGCTCAAATAAGAAGAGAAATAATGTTTTGGGAGTTTTTAGAAGCATTTCAACATCATTTCTAGACTCCTCTTTGAACTAGGCACACTTTCAGCCAAATTCCAAATTTGACCCAAAACTGGCCAAAAGCATGGGTTAACCCCTTTGGGTTTTGGTCAAAATTTCAACTTTGCTGAAATCTTGCACACAGCTCAAATAACAAGAGAAATAATGTTTTGGGAGTTTTTAGAAGCATTTCAACATCATTTCTAGACTCCTCTTTGAACTAGGCAAACTTTCAGCCAAATTCCAAATTTGACCCAAAACTGGCCAAAAGCATGGGTTAACCCCTTTGGGTTTTGGTCAAAATTTCAACTTTGCTGAAATCTTGCACACAGCTCAAATAAGAAGAGAAATAATGTTTTGGGAGTTTTTAGAAGCATTTCAACATCATTTCTAGACTCCTCTTTGAACTAGGCACACTTTCAGCCAAATTCCAAATTTGACCCAAAACTGGCCAAAAGCATGGGTTTTGGGTTTTGGGTTTTGGGTTTTGGTCAAAATTTCAACTTTGCTGAAATCTTGCACACAGCTCAAATAAGAAGAGAAATAATGTTTTGGGAGTTTTTAGAAGCATTTCAACATCATTTCTAGACTCCTCTTTGAACTAGGCACACTTTCAGCCAAATTCCAAATTTGACCCAAAACTGGCCAAAAGCATGGGTTAACCCCTTTGGGTTTTGGTCAAAATTTCAACTTTGCTGAAATCTTGCACACAGCTCAAATAAGAAGAGAAATAATGTTTTGGGAGTTTTTAGAAGCATTTCAACATCATTTCTAGACTCCTCTTTGAACTAGGCACACTTTCAGCCAAATTTCAAATTTGACCCAAAACTGGCCAAAAGCATGGGTTAACCCCTTTGGGTTTTGGTCAAAATTTCAACTTTGCTGAAATCTTGCACACAGCTCAAATAAGAAGAGAAATAATGTTTTGGGAGTTTTTAGAAGCATTTCAACATCATTTCTAGACTCCTCTTTGAACTAGGCACACTTTCAGCCAAATTCCAAATTTGACCCAAAACTGGCCAAAAGCATGGGTTAACCCCTTTGGGTTTTGGTCAAAATTTCAACTTTGCTGAAATCTTGCACACAGCTCAAATAACAAGAGAAATAATGTTTTGGGAGTTTTTAGAAGCATTTCAACATCATTTCTAGACTCCATTTTGAACTAGGCAAACTTTCAGCCAAATTCCAAATTTGACCCAAAACTGGCCAAAAGCATGGGTTAACCCCTTTGGGTTTTGGTCAAAATTTCAACTTTGCTGAAATCTTGCACACAGCTCAAATAAGAAGAGAAATAATGTTTTGGGAGTTTTTAGAAGCATTTCAACATCATTTCTAGACTCCTCTTTGAACTAGGCACACTTTCAGCCAAATTCCAAATTTGACCCAAAACTGGCCAAAAGCATGGGTTTTGGGTTTTGGGTTTTGGGTTTTGGTCAAAATTTCAACTTTGCTGAAATCTTGCACACAGCTCAAATAAGAAGAGAAATAATGTTTTGGGAGTTTTTAGAAGCATTTCAACATCATTTCTAGACTCCTCTTTGAACTAGGCACACTTTCAGCCAAATTCCAAATTTGACCCAAAACTGGCCAAAAGCATGGGTTAACCCCTTTGGGTTTTGGTCAAAATTTCAACTTTGCTGAAATCTTGCACACAGCTCAAATAAGAAGAGAAATAATGTTTTGGGAGTTTTTAGAAGCATTTCAACATCATTTCTAGACTCCTCTTTGAACTAGGCACACTTTCAGCCAAATTTCAAATTTGACCCAAAACTGGCCAAAAGCATGGGTTAACCCCTTTGGGTTTTGGTCAAAATTTCAACTTTGCTGAAATCTTGCACACAGCTCAAATAAGAAGAGAAATAATGTTTTGGGAGTTTTTAGAAGCATTTCAACATCATTTCTAGACTCCTCTTTGAACTAGGCACACTTTTAGCCAAATTCCAAATTTGACCCAAAACTGGCCAAAAGCATGGGTTAACCCCTTTGGGTTTTGGTCAAAATTTTAACTTTGCTGAAATCTTGCACACAGCTCAAATAAGAAGAGAAATAATGTTTTGGGAGTTTTTAGAAGCATTTCAACATCATTTCTAGACTCCTCTTTGAACTAGGCAAACTTTCAGCCAAATTCCAAATTTGACCCAAAACTGGCCAAAAGCATGGGTTAACCCCTTTGGGTTTTGGTCAAAATTTCAACTTTGCTGAAATCTTGCACACAGCTCAAATAAGAAGAGAAATAATGTTTTGGGAGTTTTTAGAAGCATTTCAACATCATTTCTAGACTCCTCTTTGAGCTAGGCAAACTTTCAGCCAAATTCCAAATTTAACCCAAAACTGGCCAAAAGCATGGGTTAACCCCTTTGGGTTTTGGTCAAAATTTCAACTTTGCTGAAATCTTGCACACAGCTCAAATAAGAAGAGAAATAATGTTTTGGGAGTTTTTAGAAGCATTTCAACATCATTTCTAGACTCCTCTTTGAGCTAGGCAAACTTTCAGCCAAATTCCAAATTTAACCCAAAACTGGCCAAAAGCATGGGTTAACCCCTTTGGGTTTTGGTCAAAATTTCAACTTTGCTGAAATCTTGCACACAGCTCAAATAAGAAGAGAAATAATGTTTTGGGAGTTTTTAGAAGCATTTCAACATCATTTCTAGACTCCTCTTTAAACTAGGCAAACTTTCAGCCAAATTCCAAATTTGACCCAAAACTGGCCAAAAGCATGGGTTAACCCCTTTGGGTTTTGGTCAAAATTTCAACTTTGCTGAAATCTTGCACACAGCTCAAATAACAAGAGAAATAATGTTTTGGGAGTTTTTAGAAGCATTTCAACATCATTTCTAGACTCCTCTTTGAACTAGGCAAACTTTCAGCCAAATTCCAAATTTAACCCAAAACTGGCCAAAAGCATGGGTTAACCCCTTTGGGTTTTGGTCAAAATTTCAACTTTGCTGAAATCTTGCACACAGCTCAAATAAGAAGAGAAATAATGTTTTGGGAGTTTTTAGAAGCATTTCAACATCATTTCTAGACTCCTCTTTGAACTAGGCACACTTTCAGCCAAATTCCAAATTTGACCCAAAACTGGCCAAAAGCATGGGTTTTGGGTTTTGGGTTTTGGGTCTTGGTCAAAATTTCAACTTTGCTGAAATCTTGCACACAGCTCAAATAAGAAGAGAAATAATGTTTTGGGAGTTTTTAGAAGCATTTCAACATCATTTCTAGACTCCTCTTTGAACTAGGCACACTTTCAGCCAAATTCCAAATTTGACCCAAAACTGGCCAAAAGCATGGGTTAACCCCTTTGGGTTTTGGTCAAAATTTCAACTTTGCTGAAATCTTGCACACAGCTCAAATAAGAAGAGAAATAATGTTTTGGGAGTTTTTAGAAGCATTTCAACATCATTTCTAGACTCCTCTTTGAACTAGGCACACTTTCAGCCAAATTTCAAATTTGACCCAAAACTGGCCAAAAGCATGGGTTAACCCCTTTGGGTTTTGGTCAAAATTTCAACTTTGCTGAAATCTTGCACACAGCTCAAATAAGAAGAGAAATAATGTTTTGGGAGTTTTTAGAAGCATTTCAACATCATTTCTAGACTCCTCTTTGAACTAGGCACACTTTTAGCCAAATTCCAAATTTGACCCAAAACTGGCCAAAAGCATGGGTTAACCCCTTTGGGTTTTGGTCAAAATTTTAACTTTGCTGAAATCTTGCACACAGCTCAAATAAGAAGAGAAATAATGTTTTGGGAGTTTTTAGAAGCATTTCAACATCATTTCTAGACTCCTCTTTGAACTAGGCAAACTTTCAGCCAAATTCCAAATTTGACCCAAAACTGGCCAAAAGCATGGGTTAACCCCTTTGGGTTTTGGTCAAAATTTCAACTTTGCTGAAATCTTGCACACAGCTCAAATAAGAAGAGAAATAATGTTTTGGGAGTTTTTAGAAGCATTTCAACATCATTTCTAGACTCCTCTTTGAGCTAGGCAAACTTTCAGCCAAATTCCAAATTTAACCCAAAACTGGCCAAAAGCATGGGTTAACCCCTTTGGGTTTTGGTCAAAATTTCAACTTTGCTGAAATCTTGCACACAGCTCAAATAAGAAGAGAAATAATGTTTTGGGAGTTTTTAGAAGCATTTCAACATCATTTCTAGACTCCTCTTTAAACTAGGCAAACTTTCAGCCAAATTCCAAATTTGACCCAAAACTGGCCAAAAGCATGGGTTAACCCCTTTGGGTTTTGGTCAAAATTTCAACTTTGCTGAAATCTTGCACACAGCTCAAATAACAAGAGAAATAATGTTTTGGGAGTTTTTAGAAGCATTTCAACATCATTTCTAGACTCCTCTTTGAACTAGGCAAACTTTCAGCCAAATTCCAAATTTAACCCAAAACTGGCCAAAAGCATGGGTTAACCCCTTTGGGTTTTGGTCAAAATTTCAACTTTGCTGAAATCTTGCACACAGCTCAAATAAGAAGAGAAATAATGTTTTGGGAGTTTTTAGAAGCATTTCAACATCATTTCTAGACTCCTCTTTAAACTAGGCAAACTTTCAGCCAAATTCCAAATTTAACCCAAAACTGGCCAAAAGCATGGGTTAACCCCTTTGGGTTTTGGTCAAAATTTCAACTTTGCTGAAATCTTGCACACAGCTCAAATAAGAAGAGAAATAATGTTTTGGGAGTTTTTAGAAGCATTTCAACATCATTTCTAGACCCCTCTTTGAACTAGGCACACTTTTAGCCAAATTCCAAATTTGACCCAAAACTGGCCAAAAGCATGGGTTAACCCCTTTGGGTTTTGGTCAAAATTTCAACTTTGCTGAAATCTTGCACACAGCTCAAATAAGAAGAGAAATAATGTTTTGGGAGTTTTTAGAAGCATTTCAACATCATTTCTAGACTCCTCTTTGAACTAGGCAAACTTTAAGCCAAATTCCGAATTTGACCCAAAACTGGCCAAAAGCATGGGTTAACCCCTTTGGGTTTTGGTCAAAATTTCAACTTTGCTGAAATCTTGCACACAGCTCAAATAAGAAGAGAAATAATGTTTTGGGAGTTTTTAGAAGCATTTCAACATCATTTCTAGACTCCTCTTTGAACTAGGCACACTTTTAGCCAAATTCCAAATTTGACCCAAAACTGGCCAAAAGCATGGGTTAACCCCTTTGGGTTTTGGTCAAAATTTCAACTTTGCTGAAATCTTGCACACAGCTCAAATAAGAAGAGAAATAATGTTTTGGGAGTTTTTAGAAGCATTTCAACATCATTTCTAGACTTCTCTTTAAACTAGGCAAACTTTCAGCCAAATTCCAAATTTGACCCAAAACTGGCCAAAAGCATGGGTTAACCCCTTTGGGTTTTGGTCAAAATTTCAACTTTGCTGAAATCTTGCACACAGCTCAAATAAGAAGAGAAATAATGTTTTGGGAGTTTTTAGAAGCATTTCAACATCATTTCTAGACTCCTCTATGAACTAGGCACACTTTCAGCCAAATTCCAAATTTGACCCAAAACTGGCCAAAAGCATGGGTTAACCCCTTTGGGTTTTGGTCAAAATTTCAACTTTGCTGAAATCTTGCACACAGCTCAAATAAGAAGAGAAATAATGTTTTGGGAGTTTTTAGAAGCATTTCAACATCATTTCTAGACTCCTCTTTGAACTAGGCAAACTTTCAGCCAAATTCCAAATTTGACCCAAAACTGGCCAAAAGCATGGGTTAACCCCTTTGGGTTTTGGTCAAAATTTCAACTTTGCTGAAATCTTGCACACAGCTCAAATAAGAAGAGAAATAATGTTTTGGGAGTTTTTAGAAGCATTTCAACATCATTTCTAGACTCCTCTTTGAACTAGGCAAACTTTCAGCCAAATTCCAAATTTGACCCAAAACTGGCCAAAAGCATGGGTTAACCCCTTTGGGTTTTGGTCAAAATTTCAACTTTGCTGAAATCTTGCACACAGCTCAAATAAGAAGAGAAATAATGTTTTGGGAGTTTTTAGAAGCATTTCAACATCATTTCTAGACTCCTCTTTGAACTAGGCAAACTTTCAGCCAAATTCCAAATTTGACCCAAAACTGGCCAAAAGCATGGGTTAACCCCTTTGGGTTTTGGTCAAAATTTCAACTTTGCTGAAATCTTGCACACAGCTCAAATAAGAAGAGAAATAATGTTTTGGGAGTTTTTAGAAGCATTTCAACATCATTTCTAGACTCCTCTTTGAACTAGGGAAACTTTCAGCCAAATTCCAAATTTGACCCAAAACTGGCCAAAAGCATGGGTTAACCCCTTTGGGTTTTGGTTAAAATTTCAACTTTGCTGAAATCTTGCACAAAGCTCAAATAAGAAGAGAAATAATGTTTTGGGAGTTTTTAGAAGCATTTCAACATTATTTCTAGACTCCTCTTTGAACTAGGCAAACTTTCAGCCAAATTCCAAATTTGACCCAAAACTGGCCAAAAGCATGGGTTAACCCCTTTGGGTTTTGGTCAAAATTTCAACTTTGCTGAAATCTTGCACACAGCTCAAATAAGAAGAGAAATAATGTTTTGGGAGTTTTTAGAAGCATTTCAACATTATTTCTAGACTCCTCTTTGAACTAGGCAAACTTTCAGCCAAATTCCAAATTTGACCCAAAACTGGCCAAAAGCATGGGTTAACCCCTTTGGGTTTTGGTCAAAATTTCAACTTTGCTGAAATCTTGCACACAGCTCAAATAAGAAGAGAAATAATGTTTTGGGAGTTTTTAGAAGCATTTCAACATCATTTCTAGACTCCTCTTTGAACTAGGCACACTTTTAGCCAAATTCCAAATTTGACCCAAAACTGGCCAAAAGCATGGGTTAACCCCTTTGGGTTTTGGTCAAAATTTTAACTTTGCTGAAATCTTGCACACAGCTCAAATAAGAAGAGAAATAATGTTTTGGGAGTTTTTAGAAGCATTTCAACATCATTTCTAGACTCCTCTTTGAACTAGGCAAACTTTCAGCCAAATTCCAAATTTGACCCAAAACTGGCCAAAAGCATGGGTTAACCCCTTTGGGTTTTGGTCAAAATTTCAACTTTGCTGAAATCTTGCACACAGCTCAAATAAGAAGAGAAATAATGTTTTGGGAGTTTTTAGAAGCATTTCAACATCATTTCTAGACTCCTCTTTAAACTAGGCAAACTTTCAGCCAAATTCCAAATTTGACCCAAAACTGGCCAAAAGCATGGGTTAACCCCTTTGGGTTTTGGTCAAAATTTCAACTTTGCTGAAATCTTGCACACAGCTCAAATAAGAAGAGAAATAATGTTTTGGGAGTTTTTAGAAGCATTTCAACATCATTTCTAGACTCTTCTTTGAACTAGGCAAACTTTCAGCCAAATTCCAAATTTGACCCAAAACTGGCCAAAAGCATGGGTTAACCCCTTTGGGTTTTGGTCAAAATTTCAACTTTGCTGAAATCTTGCACACAGCTCAAATAAGAAGAGAAATAATGTTTTGGGAGTTTTTAGAAGCATTTCAACATCATTTCTAGACTCCTCTTTGAACTAGGCAAACTTTCAGCCAAATTCCAAATTTGACCCAAAACTGGCCAAAAGCATGGGTTAACCCCTTTGGGTTTTGGTCAAAATTTCAACTTTGCTGAAATCTTGCACACAGCTCAAATAAGAAGAGAAATAATGTTTTGGGAGTTTTTAGAAGCATTTCAACATCATTTCTAGACTCCTCTTTGAACTAGGCAAACTTTCAGCCAAATTCCAAATTTGACCCAAAACTGGCCAAAAGCATGGGTTAACCCCTTTGGGTTTTGGTCAAAATTTCAACTTTGCTGAAATCTTGCACACAGCTCAAATAAGAAGAGAAATAATGTTTTGGGAGTTTTTAGAAGCATTTCAACATCATTTCTAGACTCCTCTTTGAACTAGGCAAACTTTCAGCCAAATTCCAAATTTGACCCAAAACTGGCCAAAAGCATGGGTTAACCCCTTTGGGTTTTGGTCAAAATTTCAACTTTGCTGAAATCTTGCACACAGCTCAAATAAGAAGAGAAATAATGTTTTGGGAGTTTTTAGAAGCATTTCAACATTATTTCTAGACTCCTCTTTGAACTAGGCAAACTTTCAGCCAAATTCCAAATCTGACCCAAAACTGGCCAAAAGCATGGGTTAACCCCTTTGGGTTTTGGTCAAAATTTCAACTTTGCTGAAATCTTGCACACAGCTCAAATAAGAAGAGAAATAATGTTTTGGGAGTTTTTAGAAGCATTTCAACATCATTTCTAGACTCCTCTTTGAACTAGGCACACTTTTAGCCAAATTCCAAATTTGACCCAAAACTGGCCAAAAGCATGGGTTAACCCCTTTGGGTTTTGGTCAAAATTTTAACTTTGCTGAAATCTTGCACACAGCTCAAATAAGAAGAGAAATAATGTTTTGGGAGTTTTTAGAAGCATTTCAACATCATTTCTAGACTCCTCTTTGAACTAGGCAAACTTTCAGCCAAATTCCAAATTTGACCCAAAACTGGCCAAAAGCATGGGTTAACCCCTTTGGGTTTTGGTCAAAATTTCAACTTTGCTGAAATCTTGCACACAGCTCAAATAAGAAGAGAAATAATGTTTTGGGAGTTTTTAGAAGCATTTCAACATCATTTCTAGACTCCTCTTTGAGCTAGGCAAACTTTCAGCCAAATTCCAAATTTAACCCAAAACTGGCCAAAAGCATGGGTTAACCCCTTTGGGTTTTGGTCAAAATTTCAACTTTGCTGAAATCTTGCACACAGCTCAAATAAGAAGAGAAATAATGTTTTGGGAGTTTTTAGAAGCATTTCAACATCATTTCTAGACTCCTCTTTAAACTAGGCAAACTTTCAGCCAAATTCCAAATTTGACCCAAAACTGGCCAAAAGCATGGGTTAACCCCTTTGGGTTTTGGTCAAAATTTCAACTTTGCTGAAATCTTGCACACAGCTCAAATAAGAAGAGAAATAATGTTTTGGGAGTTTTTAGAAGCATTTCAACATCATTTCTAGACTCTTCTTTGAACTAGGCAAACTTTCAGCCAAATTCCAAATTTGACCCAAAACTGGCCAAAAGCATGGGTTAACCCCTTTGGGTTTTGGTCAAAATTTCAACTTTGCTGAAATCTTGCACACAGCTCAAATAAGAAGAGAAATAATGTTTTGGGAGTTTTTAGAAGCATTTCAACATCATTTCTAGACTCCTCTTTGAACTAGGCAAACTTTTAGCCAAATTCCAAATTTGACCCAAAACTGGCCAAAAGCATGGGTTAACCCCTTTGGGTTTTGGTCAAAATTTCAACTTTGCTGAAATCTTGCACACAGCTCAAATAAGAAGAGAAATAATGTTTTGGGAGTTTTTAGAAGCATTTCAACATTATTTCTAGACTCCTCTTTGAACTAGGCAAACTTTCAGCCAAATTCCAAATCTGACCCAAAACTGGCCAAAAGCATGGGTTAACCCCTTTGGGTTTTGGTCAAAATTTCAACTTTGCTGAAATCTTGCACACAGCTCAAATAAGAAGAGAAATAATGTTTTGGGAGTTTTTAGAAGCATTTCAACATCATTTCTAGACTCCTCTTTGAACTAGGCACACTTTTAGCCAAATTCCAAATTTGACCCAAAACTGGCCAAAAGCATGGGTTAACCCCTTTGGGTTTTGGTCAAAATTTTAACTTTGCTGAAATCTTGCACACAGCTCAAATAAGAAGAGAAATAATGTTTTGGGAGTTTTTAGAAGCATTTCAACATCATTTCTAGACTCCTCTTTGAACTAGGCAAACTTTCAGCCAAATTCCAAATTTGACCCAAAACTGGCCAAAAGCATGGGTTAACCCCTTTGGGTTTTGGTCAAAATTTCAACTTTGCTGAAATCTTGCACACAGCTCAAATAAGAAGAGAAATAATGTTTTGGGAGTTTTTAGAAGCATTTCAACATTATTTCTAGACTCCTCTTTGAACTAGGCAAACTTTCAGCCAAATTCCAAATTTAACCCAAAACTGGCCAAAAGCATGGGTTAACCCCTTTGGGTTTTGGTCAAAATTTCAACTTTGCTGAACTCTTGCACACAGCTCAAATAAGAAGAGAAATAATGTTTTGGGAGTTTTTAGAAGCATTTCAACATCATTTCTAGACTCCTCTTTGAACTAGGCACACTTTTAGCCAAATTCCAAATTTAACCCAAAACTGGCCAAAAGCATGGGTTAACCCCTTTGGGTTTTGGTCAAAATTTCAACTTTGCTGAAATCTTGCACACAGCTCAAATAAGAAGAGAAATAATGTTTTGGGAGTTTTTAGAAGCATTTCAACATCATTTCTAGACTTCTCTTTAAACTAGGCAAACTTTCAGCCAAATTCCAAATTTGACCCAAAACTGGCCAAAAGCATGGGTTAACCCCTTTGGGTTTTGGTCAAAATTTCAACTTTGCTGAAATCTTGCACACAGCTCAAATAAGAAGAGAAATAATGTTTTGGGAGTTTTTAGAAGCATTTCAACATCATTTCTAGACTCTTCTTTGAACTAGGCAAACTTTCAGCCAAATTCCCAATTTGACCCAAAACTGGCCAAAAGCATGGGTTAACCCCTTTGGGTTTTGGTCAAAATTTCAACTTTGCTGAAATCTTGCACACAGCTCAAATAAGAAGAGAAATAATGTTTTGGGAGTTTTTAGAAGCATTTCAACATCATTTCTAGACTCCTCTTTGAACTAGGCACACTTTTAGCCAAATTCCAAATTTAACCCAAAACTGGCCAAAAGCATGGGTTAACCCCTTTGGGTTTTGGTCCAAATTTCAACTTTGCTGAAATCTTGCACACAGCTCAAATAAGAAGAGAAATATTGTTTTGGGAGTTTTTAGAAGCATTTCAACATCATTTCTAGACTTCTCTTTAAACTAGGCAAACTTTCAGCCAAATTCCAAATTTGACCCAAAACTGGCCAAAAGCATGGGTTAACCCCTTTGGGTTTTGGTCAAAATTTCAACTTTGCTGAAATCTTGCACACAGCTCAAATAAGAAGAGAAATAATGTTTTGGGAGTTTTTAGAAGCATTTCAACATCATTTCTAGACTCCTCTATGAACTAGGCACACTTTCAGCCAAATTCCAAATTTGACCCAAAACTGGCCAAAAGCATGGGTTAACCCCTTTGGGTTTTGGTCAAAATTTCAACTTTGCTGAAATCTTGCACACAGCTCAAATAAGAAGAGAAATAATGTTTTGGGAGTTTTTAGAAGCATTTCAACATCATTTCTAGACTCCTCTTTGAACTAGGCACACTTTCAGCCAAATTCCAAATTTGACCCAAAACTGGCCAAAAGCATGGGTTAACCCCTTTGGGTTTTGGTCAAAATTTCAACTTTGCTGAAATCTTGCACACAGCTCAAATAAGAAGAGAAATAATGTTTTGGGAGTTTTTAGAAGCATTTCAACATCATTTCTAGACTCCTCTTTGAACTAGGCACACTTTCAGCCAAATTCCAAATTTGACCCAAAACTGGCCAAAAGCATGGGTTAACCCCTTTGGGTTTTGGTCAAAATTTCAACTTTGCTGAAATCTTGCACACAGCTCAAATAAGAAGAGAAATAATGTTTTGGGAGTTTTTAGAAGCATTTCAACATCATTTCTAGACTCCTCTATGAACTAGGCACACTTTCAGGCAAATTCCAAATTTGACCCAAAACTGGCCAAAAGCATGGGTTAACCCCTTTGGGTTTTGGTCAAAATTTCAACTTTGCTGAAATCTTGCAAACAGCTCAAATAAGAAGAGAAATAATGTTTTGGGAGTTTTTAGAAGCATTTCAACATCATTTCTAGACTCCTCTTTGAACTAGGCAAACTTTCAGCCAAATTCCAAATTTGACCCAAAACTGGCCAAAAGCATGGGTTAACCCCTTTGGGTTTTGGTCAAAATTTCAACTTTGCTGAAATCTTGCACACAGCTCAAATAAGAAGAGAAATAATGTTTTGGGAGTTTTTAGAAGCATTTCAACATCATTTCTAGACTCCTCTTTGAGTTAGGCACACTTTCAGCCAAATTCCAAATTTAACCCAAAACTGGCCAAAAGCATGGGTTAACCCCTTTGGGTTTTGGTCAAAATTTCAACTTTGCTGAAATCTTGCACACAGCTCAAATAAGAAGAGAAATAATGTTTTGGGAGTTTTTAGAAGCATTTCAACATCATTTCTAGACTTCTCTTTAAACTAGGCAAACTTTCAGCCAAATTCCAAATTTGACCCAAAACTGGCCAAAAGCATGGGTTAACCCCTTTGGGTTTTGGTCAAAATTTCAACTTTGCTGAAATCTTGCACACAGCTCAAATAAGAAGAGAAATAATGTTTTGGGAGTTTTTAGAAGCATTTCAACATCATTTCTAGACTCCTCTATGAACTAGGCACACTTTCAGGCAAATTCCAAATTTGACCCAAAACTGGCCAAAAGCATGGGTTAACCCCTTTGGGTTTTGGTCAAAATTTCAACTTTGCTGAAATCTTGCACACAGCTCAAATAAGAAGAGAAATAATGTTTTGGGAGTTTTTAGAAGCATTTAAACATCATTTCTAGACTCCTCTTTGAACTAGGCACACTTTCAGCCAAATTCCAAATTTGACCCAAAACTGGCCAAAAGCATGGGTTAACCCCTTTGGGTTTTGGTCAAAATTTCAACTTTGCTGAAATCTTGCACACAGCTCAAATAAGAAGAGAAATAATGTTTTGGGAGTTTTTAGAAGCATTTCAACATCATTTCTAGACTCCTCTTTGAGTTAGGCACACTTTCAGCCAAATTCCAAATTTAACCCAAAACTGGCCAAAAGCATGGGTTAACCCCTTTGGGTTTTGGTCAAAATTTCAACTTTGCTGAAATCTTGCACACAGCTCAAATAAGAAGAGAAATAATGTTTTGGGAGTTTTTAGAAGCATTTCAACATCATTTCTAGACTTCTCTTTAAACTAGGCAAACTTTCAGCCAAATTCCAAATTTGACCCAAAACTGGCCAAAAGCATGGGTTAACCCCTTTGGGTTTTGGTCAAAATTTCAACTTTGCTGAAATCTTGCACACAGCTCAAATAAGAAGAGAAATAATGTTTTGGGAGTTTTTAGAAGCATTTCAACATCATTTCTAGACTCCTCTATGAACTAGGCACACTTTCAGGCAAATTCCAAATTTGACCCAAAACTGGCCAAAAGCATGGGTTAACCCCTTTGGGTTTTGGTCAAAATTTCAACTTTGCTGAAATCTTGCACACAGCTCAAATAAGAAGAGAAATAATGTTTTGGGAGTTTTTAGAAGCATTTAAACATCATTTCTAGACTCCTCTTTGAACTAGGCACACTTTCAGCCAAATTCCAAATTTGACCCAAAACTGGCCAAAAGCATGGGTTAACCCCTTTGGGTTTTGGTCAAAATTTCAACTTTGCTGAAATCTTGCACACAGCTCAAATAAGAAGAGAAATAATGTTTTGGGAGTTTTTAGAAGCATTTCAACATCATTTCTAGACTCCTCTTTGAGTTAGGCACACTTTTAGCCAAATTCCAAATTTAACCCAAAACTGGCCAAAAGCATGGGTTAACCCCTTTGGGTTTTGGTCAAAATTTCAACTTTGCTGAAATCTTGCACACAGCTCAAATAAGAAGAGAAATAATGTTTTGGGAGTTTTTAGAAGCATTTCAACATCATTTCTAGACTCCTCTTTGAACTAGGCACACTTTTAGCCAAATTCCAAATTTAACCCAAAACTGGCCAAAAGCATGGGTTAACCCCTTTGGGTTTTGGTCAAAATTTCAACTTTGCTGAAATCTTGCACACAGCTCAAATAAGAAGAGAAATAATGTTTTGGGAGTTTTTAGAAGCATTTCAACATCATTTCTAGACTTCTCTTTAAACTAGGCAAACTTTCAGCCAAATTCCAAATTTGACCCAAAACTGGCCAAAAGCATGGGTTAACCCCTTTGGGTTTTGGTCAAAATTTCAACTTTGCTGAAATCTTGCACACAGCTCAAATAAGAAGAGAAATAATGTTTTGGGAGTTTTTAGAAGCATTTCAACATCATTTCTAGACTCCTCTTTAAACTAGGCACACTTTTAGCCAAATTCCAAATTTGACCCAAAACTGGCCAAAAGCATGGGTTAACCCCTTTGGGTTTTGGTCAAAATTTCAACTTTGCTGAAATCTTGCACACAGCTCAAATAAGAAGAGAAATAATGTTTTGGGAGTTTTTAGAAGCATTTCAACATCATTTCTAGACTCCTCTTTGAACTAGGCAAACTTACACCCAAATTCCAAATTTGACCCAAAACTGGCCAAAAGCATGGGTTAACCCCTTTGGGTTTTGGTCAAAATTTCAACTTTGCTGAAATCTTGCACACAGCTCAAATAAGAAGAGAAATAATGTTTTGGGAGTTTTTAGAAGCATTTCAACATCATTTCTAGACTCCTCTTTGAACTAGGCACACTTTTAGCCAAATTCCAAATTTAACCCAAAACTGGCCAAAAGCATGGGTTAACCCCTTTGGGTTTTGGTCAAAATTTCAACTTTGCTAAAATCTTGCACACAGCTCAAATAAGAAGAGAAATATTGTTTTGGGAGTTTTTAGAAGCATTTCAACATCATTTCTAGACTTCTCTTTAAACTAGGCAAACTTTCAGCCAAATTCCAAATTTGACCCAAAACTGGCCAAAAGCATGGGTTAACCCCTTTGGGTTTTGGTCAAAATTTCAACTTTGCTGAAATCTTGCACACAGCTCAAATAAGAAGAGAAATAATGTTTTGGGAGTTTTTAGAAGCATTTCAACATCATTTCTAGACTCCTCTATGAACTAGGCACACTTTCAGCCAAATTCCAAATTTGACCCAAAACTGGCCAAAAGCATGGGTTAACCCCTTTGGGTTTTGGTCAAAATTTCAACTTTGCTGAAATCTTGCACACAGCTCAAATAAGAAGAGAAATAATGTTTTGGGAGTTTTTAGAAGCATTTCAACATCATTTCTAGACTCCTCTTTGAACTAGGCACACTTTCAGCCAAATTCCAAATTTGACCCAAAACTGGCCAAAAGCATGGGTTAACCCCTTTGGGTTTTGGTCAAAATTTCAACTTTGCTGAAATCTTGCACACAGCTCAAATAAGAAGAGAAATAATGTTTTGGGAGTTTTTAGAAGCATTTCAACATCATTTCTAGACTCCTCTTTGAACTAGGCAAACTTTCAGCCAAATTCCAAATTTGACCCAAAACTGGCCAAAAGCATGGGTTAACCCCTTTGGGTTTTGGTCAAAATTTCAACTTTGCTGAAATCTTGCACACAGCTCAAATAAGAAGAGAAATAATGTTTTGGGAGTTTTTAGAAGCATTTCAACATCATTTCTAGACTCCTCTTTGAACTAGGCAAACTTTCACCCAAATTCCAAATTTGACCCAAAACTGGCCAAAAGCATGGGTTAACCCCTTTGGGTTTTGGTCAAAATTTCAACTTTGCTGAAATCTTGCACACAGCTCAAATAAGAAGAGAAATAATGTTTTGGGAGTTTTTAGAAGCATTTCAACATCATTTCTAGACTCCTCTTTGAACTAGGCACACTTTTAGCCAAATTCCAAATTTAACCCAAAACTGGCCAAAAGCATGGGTTAACCCCTTTGGGTTTTGGTCAAAATTTCAACTTTGCTGAAATCTTGCACACAGCTCAAATAAGAAGAGAAATATTGTTTTGGGAGTTTTTAGAAGCATTTCAACATCATTTCTAGACTTCTCTTTAAACTAGGCAAACTTTCAGCCAAATTCCAAATTTGACCCAAAACTGGCCAAAAGCATGGGTTAACCCCTTTGGGTTTTGGTCAAAATTTCAACTTTGCTGAAATCTTGCACACAGCTCAAATAAGAAGAGAAATAATGTTTTGGGAGTTTTTAGAAGCATTTCAACATCATTTCTAGACTCCTCTTTGAACTAGGCACACTTTTAGCCAAATTCCAAATTTAACCCAAAACTGGCCAAAAGCATGGGTTAACCCCTTTGGGTTTTGGTCAAAATTTCAACTTTGCTGAAATCTTGCACACAGCTCAAATAAGAAGAGAAATAATGTTTTGGGAGTTTTTAGAAGCATTTCAACATCATTTCTAGACTCCTCTTTGAACTAGGCACACTTTCAGCCAAATTCCAAATTTGACCCAAAACTGGCCAAAAGCATGGGTTAACCCCTTTGGGTTTTGGTCAAAATTTCAACTTTGCTGAAATCTTGCACACAGCTCAAATAAGAAGAGAAATAATGTTTTGGGAGTTTTTAGAAGCATTTCAACATCATTTCTAGACTCCTCTTTGAACTAGGCACACTTTTAGCCAAATTCCAAATTTAACCCAAAACTGGCCAAAAGCATGGGTTAACCCCTTTGGGTTTTGGTCAAAATTTCAACTTTGCTGAAATCTTGCACACAGCTCAAATAAGAAGAGAAATAATGTTTTGGGAGTTTTTAGAAGCATTTCAACATCATTTCTAGACTTCTCTTTAAACTAGGCAAACTTTCAGCCAAATTCCAAATTTGACCCAAAACTGGCCAGAAGCATGGGTTAACCCCTTTGGGTTTTGGTCAAAATTTCAACTTTGCTGAAATCTTGCACACAGCTCAAATAAGAAGAGAAATAATGTCTTGGGAGTTTTTAGAAGCATTTCAACATCATTTCTAGACTCCTCTATGAACTAGGCACACTTTCAGGCAAATTCCAAATTTGACCCAAAACTGGCCAAAAGCATGGGTTAACCCCTTTGGGTTTTGGTCAAAATTTCAACTTTGCTGAAATCTTGCACACAGCTCAAATAAGAAGAGAAATAATGTTTTGGGAGTTTTTAGAAGCATTTCAACATCATTTCTAGACTCCTCTTTGAGCTAGGCAAACTTTCAGCCAAATTCCAAATTTAACCCAAAACTGGCCAAAAGCATGGGTTAACCCCTTTGGGTTTTGGTCAAAATTTCAACTTTGCTGAAATCTTGCACACAGCTCAAATAAGAAGAGAAATAATGTTTTGGGAGTTTTTAGAAGCATTTCAACATCATTTCTAGACTCCTCTTTGAACTAGGCAAACTTTCAGCCAAATTCCAAATTTGACCCAAAACTGGCCAAAAGCATGGGTTAACCCCTTTGGGTTTTGGTCAAAATTTCAACTTTGCTGAAATCTTGCACACAGCTCAAATAAGAAGAGAAATAATGTTTTGGGAGTTTTTAGAAGCATTTCAACATCATTTCTAGACTCCTCTTTGAACTAGGCACACTTTCAGCCAAAGTCCAAATTTGACCCAAAACTGGCCAAAAGCATGGGTTAACCCCTTTGGGTTTTGGTCAAAATTTCAACTTTGCTGAAATCTTGCACACAGCTCAAATAAGAAGAGAAATAATGTTTTGGGAGTTTTTAGAAGCATTTCAACATCATTTCTAGACTCCTCTTTGAACTAGGCACACTTTTAGCCAAATTCCAAATTTAACCCAAAACTGGCCAAAAGCATGGGTTAACCCCTTTGGGTTTTGGTCAAAATTTCAACTTTGCTGAAATCTTGCACACAGCTCAAATAAGAAGAGAAATAATGTTTTGGGAGTTTTTAGAAGCATTTCAACATCATTTCTAGACTCCTCTTTGAACTAGGCAAACTTTCAGCCAAATTCCAAATTTGACCCAAAACTGGCCAAAAGCATGGGTTAACCCCTTTGGGTTTTGGTCAAAATTTCAACTTTGCTGAAATCTTGCACAAAGCTCAAATAAGAAGAGAAATAATGTTTTGGGAGTTTTTAGAAGCATTTCAACATCATTTCTAGACTCCTCTTTGAACTAGGCAAACTTTCAGCCAAATTCCAAATTTGACCCAAAACTGGCCAAAAGCATGGGTTAACCCCTTTGGGTTTTGGTCAAAATTTCAACTTTGCTGAAATCTTGCATACAGCTCAAATAAGAAGAGAAATAATGTTTTGGGAGTTTTTAGAAGCATTTCAACATCATTTCTAGACTCCTCTTTGAACTAGGCAAACTTTCAGCCAAATTCCAAATTTGACCCAAAACTGGCCAAAAGCATGGGTTAACCCCTTTGGGTTTTGGTCAAAATTTCAACTTTGCTGAAATCTTGCACACAGCTCAAATAAGAAGAGAAATGATGTTTTGGAAGTTTTTAGAAGCATTTCAACATCATTTCTAGACTCCTCTTTGAACTAGGCAAACTTTCAGCCAAATTCCAAATTTGACCCAAAACTGGCCAAAAGCATGGGTTAACCCCTTTGGGTTTTGGTCAAAATTTTAACTTTGCTGAAATCTTGCACACAGCTCAAATAAGAAGAGAAATAATGTTTTGGGAGTTTTTAGAAGCATTTCAACATCATTTCTAGACTCCTCTTTGAACTAGGCAAACTTTCAGCCAAATTCCAAATTTGACCCAAAACTGGCCAAAAGCATGGGTTAACCCCTTTGGGTTTTGGTCAAAATTTCAACTTTGCTGAAATCTTGCACACAGCTCAAATAAGAAGAGAAATAATGTTTTGGGAGTTTTTAGAAGCATTTCAACATCATTTCTAGACTCCTCTTTGAACTAGGCAAACTTTCAGCCAAATTCCAAATTTGACCCAAAACTGGCCAAAAGCATGGGTTAACCCCTTTGGGTTTTGGTCAAAATTTCAACTTTGCTGAAATCTTGCACACAGCTCAAATAAGAAGAGAAATAATGTTTTGGGAGTTTTTAGAAGCATTTCAACATCATTTCTAGACTCCTCTTTGAACTAGGCACACTTTCAGCCAAAGTCCAAATTTGACCCAAAACTGGCCAAAAGCATGGGTTAACCCCTTTGGGTTTTGGTCAAAATTTCAACTTTGCTGAAATCTTGCACACAGCTCAAATAAGAAGAGAAATAATGTTTTGGGAGTTTTTAGAAGCATTTCAACATCATTTCTAGACTCCTCTTTGAACTAGGCACACTTTTAGCCAAATTCCAAATTTAACCCAAAACTGGCCAAAAGCATGGGTTAACCCTTTTGGGTTTTGGTCAAAATTTCAACTTTGCTGAAATCTTGCACACAGCTCAAATAAGAAGAGAAATAATGTTTTGGGAGTTTTTAGAAGCATTTCAACATCATTTCTAGACTCCTCTTTGAAGTAGGCAAACTTTCAGCCAAATTCCAAATTTGACCCAAAACTGGCCAAAAGCATGGGTTAACCCCTTTGGGTTTTGGTCAAAATTTCAACTTTGCTGAAATCTTGCACACAGCTCAAATAAGAAGAGAAATAATGTTTTGGGAGTTTTTAGAAGCATTTCAACATCATTTCTAGACTCCTCTTTGAACTAGGCAAACTTTCAGCCAAATTCCAAATTTGACCCAAAACTGGCCAAAAGCATGGGTTAACCCCTTTGGGTTTTGGTCAAAATTTCAACTTTGCTGAAATCTTGCACACAGCTCAAATAAGAAGAGAAATAATGTTTTGGGAGTTTTTAGAAGCATTTCAACATCATTTCTAGACTCCTCTTTGAACTAGGCACACTTTTAGCCAAATTCCAAATTTGACCCAAAACTGGCCAAAAGCATGGGTTAACCCCTTTGGGTTTTGGTCAAAATTTCAACTTTGCTGAAATCTTGCACACAGCTCAAATAAGAAGAGAAATAATGTTTTGGGAGTTTTTAGAAGCATTTCAACATCATTTCTAGACTCCTCTTTGAACTAGGCACACTTTCAGCCAAAGTCCAAATTTGACCCAAAACTGGCCAAAAGCATGGGTTAACCCCTTTGGGTTTTGGTCAAAATTTCAACTTTGCTGAAATCTTGCACACAGCTCAAATAAGAAGAGAAATAATGTTTTGGGAGTTTTTAGAAGCATTTCAACATCATTTCTAGACTCCTCTTTGAACTAGGCACACTTTTAGCCAAATTCCAAATTTAACCCAAAACTGGCCAAAAGCATGGGTTAACCCTTTTGGGTTTTGGTCAAAATTTCAACTTTGCTGAAATCTTGCACACAGCTCAAATAAGAAGAGAAATAATGTTTTGGGAGTTTTTAGAAGCATTTCAACATCATTTCTAGACTCCTCTTTGAACTAGGCAAACTTTCAGCCAAATTCCAAATTTGACCCAAAACTGGCCAAAAGCATGGGTTAACCCCTTTGGGTTTTGGTCAAAATTTCAACTTTGCTGAAATCTTGCACACAGCTCAAATAAGAAGAGAAATAATGTTTTGGGAGTTTTTAGAAGCATTTCAACATCATTTCTAGACTCCTCTTTGAACTAGGCAAACTTTCAGTCAAATTCCAAATTTGACCCAAAACTGGCCAAAAGCATGGGTTAACCCCTTTGGGTTTTGGTCAAAATTTCAACTTTGCTGAAATCTTGCACACAGCTCAAATAAGAAGAGAAATAATGTTTTGGGAGTTTTTAGAAGCATTTCAACATCATTTCTAGACTCCTCTTTGAACTAGGCACACTTTCAGCCAAATTCCAAATTTGACCCAAAACTGGCCAAAAATATGGGTTAACCCTTTTGGGTTTTGGTCAAAATTTCAACTTTGCTGAAATCTTGCACAAAGCTCAAATAAGAAGAGAAATAATGTTTTGGGAGTTTTTAGAAGCATTTCAACATCATTTCTAGACTCCTCTTTGAACTAGGCAAACTTTCAGCCAAATTCCAAATTTGACCCAAAACTGGCCAAAAGCATGGGTTAACCCCTTTGGGTTTTGGTCAAAATTTCAACTTTGCTGAAATCTTGCATACAGCTCAAATAAGAAGAGAAATAATGTTTTGGGAGTTTTTAGAAGCATTTCAACATCATTTCTAGACTCCTCTTTGAACTAGGCAAACTTTCAGCCAAATTCCAAATTTGACCCAAAACTGGCCAAAAGCATGGGTTAACCCCTTTGGGTTTTGGTCAAAATTTCAACTTTGCTGAAATCTTGCACACAGCTCAAATAAGAAGAGAAATGATGTTTTGGAAGTTTTTAGAAGCATTTCAACATCATTTCTAGACTCCTCTTTGAACTAGGCAAACTTTCAGCCAAATTCCAAATTTGACCCAAAACTGGCCAAAAGCATGGGTTAACCCCTTTGGGTTTTGGTCAAAATTTTAACTTTGCTGAAATCTTGCACACAGCTCAAATAAGAAGAGAAATAATGTTTTGGGAGTTTTTAGAAGCATTTCAACATCATTTCTAGACTCCTCTTTGAACTAGGCAAACTTTCAGCCAAATTCCAAATTTGACCCAAAACTGGCCAAAAGCATGGGTTAACCCCTTTGGGTTTTGGTCAAAATTTCAACTTTGCTGAAATCTTGCACACAGCTCAAATAAGAAAAGAAATAATGTTTTGGGAGTTTTTAGAAGCATTTCAACATCATTTCTAGACTCCTCTTTGAACTAGGCAAACTTTCAGCCAAATTCCAAATTTGACCCAAAACTGGCCAAAAGCATGGGTTAACCCCTTTGGGTTTTGGTCAAAATTTCAACTTTGCTGAAATCTTGCACACAGCTCAAATAAGAAGAGAAATAATGTTTTGGGAGTTTTTAGAAGCATTTCAACATCATTTCTAGACTCCTCTTTGAACTAGGCACACTTTCAGCCAAATTCCAAATTTGACCCAAAACTGGCCAAAAATATGGGTTAACCCTTTTGGGTTTTGGTCAAAATTTCAACTTTGCTGAAATCTTGCACAAAGCTCAAATAAGAAGAGAAATAATGTTTTGGGAGTTTTTAGAAGCATTTCAACATCATTTCTAGACTCCTCTTTGAACTAGGCAAACTTTCAGCCAAATTCCAAATTTGACCCAAAACTGGCCAAAAGCATGGGTTAACCCCTTTGGGTTTTGGTCAAAATTTCAACTTTGCTGAAATCTTGCATACAGCTCAAATAAGAAGAGAAATAATGTTTTGGGAGTTTTTAGAAGCATTTCAACATCATTTCTAGACTCCTCTTTGAACTAGGCAAACTTTCAGCCAAATTCCAAATTTGACCCAAAACTGGCCAAAAGCATGGGTTAACCCCTTTGGGTTTTGGTCAAAATTTCAACTTTGCTGAAATCTTGCACACAGCTCAAATAAGAAGAGAAATGATGTTTTGGAAGTTTTTAGAAGCATTTCAACATCATTTCTAGACTCCTCTTTGAACTAGGCAAACTTTCAGCCAAATTCCAAATTTGACCCAAAACTGGCCAAAAGCATGGGTTAACCCCTTTGGGTTTTGGTCAAAATTTTAACTTTGCTGAAATCTTGCACACAGCTCAAATAAGAAGAGAAATAATGTTTTGGGAGTTTTTAGAAGCATTTCAACATCATTTCTAGACTCCTCTTTGAACTAGGCAAACTTTCAGCCAAATTCCAAATTTGACCCAAAACTGGCCAAAAGCATGGGTTAACCCCTTTGGGTTTTGGTCAAAATTTCAACTTTGCTGAAATCTTGCACACAGCTCAAATAAGAAGAGAAATGATGTTTTGGAAGTTTTTAGAAGCATTTCAACATCATTTCTAGACTCCTCTTTGAACTAGGCAAACTTTCAGCCAAATTCCAAATTTGACCCAAAACTGGCCAAAAGCATGGGTTAACCCCTTTGGGTTTTGGTCAAAATTTTAACTTTGCTGAAATCTTGCACACAGCTCAAATAAGAAGAGAAATAATGTTTTGGGAGTTTTTAGAAGCATTTGAACATCATTGCTAGACTCCTCTTTGAAGTAGGCAAACTTTCAGGCAAATTCCAAATTTGACCCAAAACTGGCCAAAAGCATGGGTTAACCCCTTTGGGTTTTGGTCAAAATTTCAACTTTGCTGAAATCTTGCACACAGCTCAAATAAGAAGAGAAATAATGTTTTGGGAGTTTTTAGAAGCATTTCAACATCATTTCTAGACTCCTCTTTGAACTAGGCAAACTTTCAGCCAAATTCCAAATTTGACCCAAAACTGGCCAAAAGCATGGGTTAACCCCTTTGGGTTTTGGTCAAAATTTCAACTTTGCTGAAATCTTGCACACAGCTCAAATAAGAAGAGAAATAATGTTTTGGGAGTTTTTAGAAGCATTTCAACATCATTTCTAGACTCCTCTTTGAAGTAGGCAAACTTTCAGCCAAATTCCAAATTTGACCCAAAACTGGCCAAAAGCATGGGTTAACCCCTTTGGGTTTTGGTCAAAATTTCAACTTTGCTGAAATCTTGCACACAGCTCAAATAAGAAGAGAAATAATGTTTTGGGAGTTTTTAGAAGCATTTCAACATCATTTCTAGACTCCTCTTTGAACTAGGCACACTTTCAGCCAAATTCCAAATTTGACCCAAAACTGGCCAAAAGCATGGGTTAACCCCTTTGGGTTTTGGTCAAAATTTCAACTTTGCTGAAATCTTGCACACAGCTCAAATAAGAAGAGAAATAATGTTTTGGGAGTTTTTAGAAGCATTTCAACATCATTTCTAGACTCCTCTTTGAACTAGGCACACTTTCAGCCAAATTCCAAATTTGACCCAAAACTTGCCAAAAGCATCGGTTATCCCCTTTGGGTTTTGGTCAATATTTCAACTTTGCTGAAATCTTGCACACAGCTCAAATAAGAAGAGAAATAATATTTTGGGAGTTTTTAGAAGCATTTCAACATCATTTCTAGACTCCTCTTTGAACTAGGCAAACTTTCAGCCAAATTCCAAATTTGACCCAAAACTGGCCAAAAGCATGGGTTAACCCCTTTGGGTTTTGGTCAAAATTTCAACTTTGCTGAAATCTTGCACACAGCTCAAATAAGAAGAGAAATAATGTTTTGGGAGTTTTTAGAAGCATTTCAACATCATTTCTAGACTCCTCTTTGAACTAGGCAAACTTTCAGCCAAATTCCAAATTTGACCCAAAACTGGCCAAAAGCATGGGTTAACCCCTTTGGGTTTTGGTCAAAATTTCAACTTTGCTGAAATCTTGCACACAGCTCAAATAAGAAGAGAAATAATGTTTTGGGAGTTTTTAGAAGCATTTCAACATCATTTCTAGACTCCTCTTTGAACTAGGCAAACTTTCAGCCAAATTCCAAATTTGACCCAAAACTGGCCAAAAGCATGGGTTAACCCCTTTGGGTTTTGGTCAAAATTTCAACTTTGCTGAAATCTTGCACACAGCTCAAATAAGAAGAGAAATAATGTTTTGGGAGTTTTTAGAAGCATTTCAACATCATTTCTAGACTCCTCTTTGAACTAGGCACACTTTCAGCCAAATTCCAAATTTGACCCAAAACTGGCCAAAAGCATGGGTTAACCCCTTTGGGTTTTGGTCAAAATTTCAACTTTGCTGAAATCTTGCACACAGCTCAAATAAGAAGAGAAATAATGTTTTGGGAGTTTTTAGAAGCATTTCAACATCATTTCTAGACTCCTCTTTGAACTAGGCAAACTTTCAGCCAAATTCCAAATTTGACCCAAAACTGGCAAAAAGCATGGGTTAACCCCTTTGGGTTTTGGTCAAAATTTCAACTTTGCTGAAATCTTGCACACAGCTCAAATAAGAAGAGAAAAATTGTGTTGGGAGTTTTTAGAAGCATTTCAACATCATTTCTAGACTCCTCTTTGAACTAGGCAAACTTTCAGCCAAATTCCAAATTTGACCCAAAACTGGCAAAAAGCATGGGTTAACCCCTTTGGGTTTTGGTCAAAATTTCAACTTTGCTGAAATCTTGCACACAGCTCAAATAAGAAGAGAAATAATGTTTTGGGAGTTTTTAGAAGCATTTCAACATCATTTCTAGACTCCTCTTTGAACTAGGCACACTTTCAGCCAAATTCCAAATTTGACCCAAAACTGGCCAAAAGCATGGGTTAACCCCTTTGGGTTTTGGTCAAAATTTCAACTTTGCTGAAATCTTGCACACAGCTCAAATAAGAAGAGAAATAATGTTTTGGGAGTTTTTAGAAGCATTTCAACATCATTTCTAGACTCCTCTTTGAACTAGGCACACTTTCAGCCAAATTCCAAATTTGACCCAAAACTTGCCAAAAGCATCGGTTATCCCCTTTGGGTTTTGGTCAATATTTCAACTTTGCTGAAATCTTGCACACAGCTCAAATAAGAAGAGAAATAATGTTTTGGGAGTTTTTAGAAGCATTTCAACATCATTTCTAGACTCCTCTTTGAACTAGGCACACTTTCAGCCAAATTCCAAATTTGACCCAAAACTGGCCAAAAGCATGGGTTAACCCCTTTGGGTTTTGGTCAAAATTTCAACTTTGCTGAAATCTTGCACACAGCTCAAATAAGAAGAGAAATAATGTTTTGGGAGTTTTTAGAAGCATTTCAACATCATTTCTAGACTCCTCTTTGAACTAGGCAAACTTTCAGCCAAATTCCAAATTTGACCCAAAACTGGCCAAAAGCATGGGTTAACCCCTTTGGGTTTTGGTCAAAATTTCAACTTTCCTGAAATCTTGCACACAGCTCAAATAAGAAGAGAAATAATGTTTTGGGAGTTTTTAGAAGCATTTCAACATCATTTCTAGACTCCTCTTTGAACTAGGCAAACTTTCAGCCAAATTCCAAATTTGACCCAAAACTGGCCAAAAGCATGGGTTAACCCCTTTGGGTTTTGGTCAAAATTTCAACTTTGCTGAAATCTTGCACACAGCTCAAATAAGAAGAGAAATAATGTTTTGGGAGTTTTTAGAAGCATTTCAACATCATTTCTAGACTCCTCTTTGAACTAGGCACACTTTCAGCCAAATTCCAAATTTGACCCAAAACTGGCCAAAAGCATGGGTTAACCCCTTTGGGTTTTGGTCAAAATTTCAACTTTGCTGAAATCTTGCACACAGCTCAAATAAGAAGAGAAATAATGTTTTGGGAGTTTTTAGAAGCATTTCAACATCATTTCTAGACTCCTCTTTGAACTAGGCACACTTTCAGCCAAATTCCAAATTTGACCCAAAACTTGCCAAAAGCATCGGTTATCCCCTTTGGGTTTTGGTCAATATTTCAACTTTGCTGAAATCTTGCACACAGCTCAAATAAGAAGAGAAATAATGTTTTGGGAGTTTTTAGAAGCATTTCAACATCATTTCTAGACTCCTCTTTGAACTAGGCACACTTTCAGCCAAATTCCAAATTTGACCCAAAACTGGCCAAAAGCATGGGTTAACCCCTTTGGGTTTTGGTCAAAATTTCAACTTTGCTGAAATCTTGCACACAGCTCAAATAAGAAGAGAAATAATGTTTTGGGAGTTTTTAGAAGCATTTCAACATCATTTCTAGACTCCTCTTTGAACTAGGCACACTTTCAGCCAAATTCCAAATTTGACCCAAAACTTGCCAAAAGCATCGGTTATCCCCTTTGGGTTTTGGTCAATATTTCAACTTTGCTGAAATCTTGCACACAGCTCAAATAAGAAGAGAAATAATGTTTTGGGAGTTTTTAGAAGCATTTCAACATCATTTCTAGACTCCTCTTTGAACTAGGCACACTTTCAGCCAAATTCCAAATTTGACCCAAAACTGGCCAAAAGCATGGGTTAACCCCTTTGGGTTTTGGTCAAAATTTCAACTTTGCTGAAATCTTGCACACAGCTCAAATAAGAAGAGAAATAATGTTTTGGGAGTTTTTAGAAGCATTTCAACATCATTTCTAGACTCCTCTTTGAACTAGGCACACTTTCAGCCAAATTCCAAATTTGACCCAAAACTTGCCAAAAGCATCGGTTATCCCCTTTGGGTTTTGGTCAATATTTCAACTTTGCTGAAATCTTGCACACAGCTCAAATAAGAAGAGAAATAATGTTTTGGGAGTTTTTAGAAGCATTTCAACATCATTTCTAGACTCCTCTTTGAACTAGGCACACTTTCAGCCAAATTCCAAATTTGACCCAAAACTGGCCAAAAGCATGGGTTAACCCCTTTGGGTTTTGGTCAAAATTTCAACTTTGCTGAAATCTTGCACACAGCTCAAATAAGAAGAGAAATAATGTTTTGGGAGTTTTTAGAAGCATTTCAACATCATTTCTAGACTCCTCTTTGAACTAGGCACACTTTCAGCCAAATTCCAAATTTGACCCAAAACTTGCCAAAAGCATCGGTTATCCCCTTTGGGTTTTGGTCAATATTTCAACTTTGCTGAAATCTTGCACACAGCTCAAATAAGAAGAGAAATAATGTTTTGGGAGTTTTTAGAAGCATTTCAACATCATTTCTAGACTCCTCTTTGAACTAGGCACACTTTCAGCCAAATTCCAAATTTGACCCAAAACTGGCCAAAAGCATGGGTTAACCCCTTTGGGTTTTGGTCCAAATTTCAACTTTGCTGAAATCTTGCACACAGCTCAAATAAGAAGAGAAATAATGTTTTGGGAGTTTTTAGAAGCATTTCAACATCATTTCTAGACTCCTCTTTGAACTAGGCACACTTTCAGCCAAATTCCAAATTTGACCCAAAACTGGCCAAAAGCATGGGTTAACCCCTTTGGGTTTTGGTCAAAATTTCAACTTTGCTGAAATCTTGCACACAGCTCAAATAAGAAGAGAAATAATGTTTTGGGAGTTTTTAGAAGCATTTCAACATCATTTCTAGACTCCTCTTTGAACTAGGCAAACTTTCAGCCAAATTCCAAATTTGACCCAAAACTGGCCAAAAGCATGGGTTAACCCCTTTGGGTTTTGGTCAAAATTTCAACTTTGCTGAAATCTTGCACACAGCTCAAATAAGAAGAGAAATAATGTTTTGGGAGTTTTTAGAAGCATTTCAACATCATTTCTAGACTCCTCTTTGAACTAGGCACACTTTCAGCCAAATTCCAAATTTGACCCAAAACTGGCCAAAAGCATGGGTTAACCCCTTTGGGTTTTGGTCAAAATTTCAACTTTGCTGAAATCTTGCACACAGCTCAAATAAGAAGAGAAATAATGTTTTGGGAGTTTTTAGAAGCATTTCAACATCATTTCTAGACTCCTCTTTGAACTAGGCAAACTTTCAGCCAAATTCCAAATTTGACCCAAAACTGGCCAAAAGCATGGGTTAACCCCTTTGGGTTTTGGTCAAAATTTCAACTTTGCTGAAATCTTGCACACAGCTCAAATAAGAAGAGAAATAATGTTTTGGGAGTTTTTAGAAGCATTTCAACATCATTTCTAGACTCCTCTTTGAACTAGGCAAACTTTCAGCCAAATTCCAAATTTGACCCAAAACTGGCCAAAAGCATGGGTTAACCCCTTTGGGTTTTGGTCAAAATTTCAACTTTGCTGAAATCTTGCACACAGCTCAAAGAAGAAGAGAAATAATGTTTTGGGAGTTTTTAAAAGCATTTCAACATCATTTCTAGACTCCTCTTTGAACTAGGCAAACTTTCAGCCAAATTCCAAATTTGACCCAAAACTGGCCAAAAGCATGGGTTAACCCCTTTGGGTTTTGGTCAAAATTTCAACTTTGCTGAAATCTTGCACACAGCTCAAAGAAGAAGAGAAATAATGTTTTGGGAGTTTTTAGAAGCATTTCAACATCATTTCTAGACTCCTCTTTGAACTAGGCAAACTTTCAGCCAAATTCCAAATTTGACCCAAAACTGGCCAAAAGCATGGGTTAACCCCTTTGGGTTTTGGTCAAAATTTCAAATTTGCTGAAATCTTGCACACAGCTCAAATAAGAAGAGAAATAATGTTTTGGGAGTTTTTAGAAGCCTTTTAACATCATTTCTAGACTCCTCTTTGAACTAGGCAAACTTTCAGCCAAATTCCAAATTTGACCCAAAACTGGCCAAAAGCATGGGTTAACCCCTTTGGGTTTTGGTCAAAATTTCAACTTTGCTGAAATCTTGCACACAGCTCAAATAAGAAGAGAAATAATGTTTTGGGAGTTTTTAGAAGCATTTCAACATCATTTCTAGACTCCTCTTTGAACTAGGCAAACTTTCAGCCAAATTCCAAATTTGACCCAAAACTGGCCAAAAGCATGGGTTAACCCCTTTGGGTTATGGTCAAAATTTCAACTTTGCTGAAATCTTGCACACAGCTCAAATAAGAAGAGAAATAATGTTTTGGGAGTTTTTAGAAGCATTTCAACATCATTTCTAGACTCCTCTTTGAACTAGGCACACTTTCAGCCAAATTCCAAATTTGACCCAAAACTGGCCAAAAGCATGGGTTAACCCCTTTGGGTTTTGGTCAAAATTTCAACTTTGCTGAAATCTTGCACACAGCTCAAATAAGAAGAGAAATAATGTTTTGGGAGTTTTTAGAAGCATTTCAACATCATTTCTAGACTCCTCTTTGAACTAGGCACACTTTCAGCCAAATTCCAAATTTGACCCAAAACTGGCCAAAAGCATGGGTTAACCCCTTTGGGTTTTGGTCAAAATTTCAACTTTGCTGAAATCTTGCACACAGCTCAAATAAGAAGAGGAATAATGTTTTGGGAGTTTTCAGAAGCATTTCAACATCATTTCTAGACTCCTCTATGAACTAGGGACACTTTCAGCCAAATTCCAAATTTGACCCAAAAGTGGCCAAAAGCATGGGTTAACCCCTTTGGGTTTTGGTCAAAATTTCAACTTTGCTGAAATCTTGCACACAGCTCAAATAAGAAGAGAAATAATGTTTTGGGAGTTCTCAGAAGCATTTCAACATCATTTCTAGACTCCTCTTTGAACTAGGCAAACTTTCAGCCAAATTCCAAATTTGACCTAAAACTGGCCAAAAGCATGGGTTAACCCCTTTGGGTTTTGGTCAAAATTTCAACTTTGCTGAAATCTTGCACACAGCTCAAATAAGAAGAGAAATAATGTTTGGGAGTTTTTAGAAGCATTTCAACATCATTTCTAGACTCCTCTTTGAAGTAGGCAAACTTTCAGCCAAATTCCAAATTTGACCCAAAACTGGCCAAAAGCATGGGTTAACCCCTTTGGGTTTTGGTCAAAATTTCAACTTTGCTGAAATCTTGCACACAGCTCAAATAAGAAGAGAAATAATGTTTTGGGAGTTTTTAGAAGCATTTCAACATCATTTCTAGACTCCTCTTTGAACTAGGCAAACTTTCAGCCAAATTCCAAATTTGACCCAAAACTGGCCAAAAGCATGGGTTAACCCCTTTGGGTTTTGGTCAAAATTTCAACTTTGCTGAAATCTTGCACACAGCTCAAATCAGAAGAGAAATAATGTTTTGGGAGTTTTTAGAAGCATTTCAACATTTTCTAGACTCCTCTATGAACTAGGCACACTTTCAGCCAAATTCCAAATTTGACCCAAAACTGGCCAAAAGCATGGGTTAACCCCTTTGGGTTTTGGTCAAAATTTCAACTTTCCTGAAATCTTGCACACAGCTCAAATAAGAAGAGAAATAATGTTTTGGGAGTTTTTAGAAGCATTTCAACATCATTTCTAGACTCCTCTTTGAACTAGGCACACCTTCAGCCAAATTCCAAATTTGACCCAAAACTGGCCAAAAGCATGGGTTAACCCCTTTGGGTTTTGGTCCAAATTTCAACTTTGCTGAAATCTTGCACACAGCTCAAATAAGAAGAGAAATAATGTTTTGGGAGTTTTTAGAAGCATTTCAACATCATTTCTAGACTCCTCTTTGAACTAGGCACACTTTCAGCCAAATTCCAAATTTGACCCAAAACTGGCCAAAAGCATGGGTTAACCCCTTTGGGTTTTGGTCAAAATTTCAACTTTGCTGAAATCTTGCACACAGCTCAAATAAGAAGAGAAATAATGTTTTGGGAGTTTTTAGAAGCATTTCAACATCATTTCTAGACTCCTCTATGAACTAGGCACACTTTCAGCCAAATTCCAAATTTGACCCAAAACTGGCCAAAAGCATGGGTTAACCCCTTTGGGTTTTGGTCAAAATTTCAACTTTGCTGAAATCTTGCACACAGCTCAAATAAGAAGAGAAATAATGTTTTGGGAGTTTTTAGAAGCATTTCAACATCATTTCTAGACTCCTCTTTGAACTAGGCAAACTTTCAGCCAAATTCCAAATTTGACCCAAAACTGGCCAAAAGCATGGGTTAACCCCTTTGGGTTTTGGTCAAAATTTCAACTTTGCTGAAATCTTGCACACAGCTCAAATAAGAAGAGAAATAATGTTTTGGGAGTTTTTAGAAGCATTTCAACATCATTTCTAGACTCCTCTTTGAACTAGGCACAGTTTCAGCCAAATTCCAAATTTGACCCAAAACTGGCCAAAAGCATGGGTTAACCCCTTTGGGTTTTGGTCCAAATTTCAACTTTGCTGAAATCTTGCACACAGCTCAAATAAGAAGAGAAATAATGTTTTGGGAGTTTTTAGAAGCATTTCAACATCATTTCTAGACTCCTCTTTGAACTAGGCACACTTTCAGCCAAATTCCAAATTTGACCCAAAACTGGCCAAAAGCATGGGTTAACCCCTTTGGGTTTTGGTCAAAATTTCAACTTTGCTGAAATCTTGCACACAGCTCAAATAAGAAGAGAAATAATGTTTTGGGAGTTTTTAGAAGCATTTCAACATCATTACTAGACTCCTCTTTGAACTACGAAAACTTTCAGCCAAATTCCAAATTTGACCCAAAACTGGCCAAAAGCATGGGTTAACCCCTTTGGGTTTTGGTCAAAATTTCAACTTTGCTGAAATCTTGCACACAGCTCAAATAAGAAGAGAAATAATGTTTTGGGAGTTTTTAGAAGCATTTCAACATCATTTCTAGACTCCTCTTTGAACTAGGCACACTTTCAGCCAAATTCCAAATTTGACCCAAAACTGGCCAAAAGCATGGGTTAACCCCTTTGGGTTTTGGTCCAAATTTTAACTTTGCTGAAATCTTGCACACAGCTCAAATAAGAAGAGAAATAATGTTTTGGGAGTTTTTAGAAGCATTTCAACATCATTTCTAGACTCCTCTTTGAACTAGGCACACTTTCAGCCAAATTCCAAATTTGACCCAAAACTGGCCAAAAGCATGGGTTAACCCCTTTGGGTTTTGGTCAAAATTTCAACTTTGCTGAAATCTTGCACACAGCTCAAATAAGAAGAGAAATAATGTTTTGGGAGTTTTTAGAAGCATTTCAACATCATTACTAGACTCCTCTTTGAACTACGAAAACTTTCAGCCAAATTCCAAATTTGACCCAAAACTGGCCAAAAGCATGGGTTAACCCCTTTGGGTTTTGGTCAAAATTTCAACTTTGCTGAAATCTTGCACACAGCTCAAATAAGAAGAGAAATAATGTTTGGGAGTTTTTAGAAGCATTTCAACATCATTTCTAGACTCCTCTTTGAACTAGGCACACTTTCAGCCAAATTCCAAATTTGACCCAAAACTGGCCAAAAGCATGGGTTAACCCCTTTGGGTTTTGGTCCAAATTTTAACTTTGCTGAAATCTTGCACACAGCTCAAATAAGAAGAGAAATAATGTTTTGGGAGTTTTTAGAAGCATTTCAACATCATTTCTAGACTCCTCTATGAACTAGGCACACTTTCAGCCAAATTCCAAATTTGACCCAAAACTGGCCAAAAGCATGGGTTAACCCCTTTGGGTTTTGGTCAAAATTTCAACTTTGCTGAAATCTTGCACACAGCTCAAATAAGAAGAGAAATAATGTTTTGGGAGTTTTTAGAAGCATTTCAACATCATTTCTAGACTCCTCTTTGAACTAGGCAAACTTTCAGCCAAATTCCAAATTTGACCCAAAACTGGCCAAAAGCATGGGTTAACCCCTTTGGGTTTTGGTCAAAATTTCAACTTTGCTGAAATCTTGCACACAGCTCAAATAAGAAGAGAAATAATGTTTTGGGAGTTTTTAGAAGCATTTCAACATCATTTCTAGACTCCTCTTTGAACTAGGCACAGTTTCAGCCAAATTCCAAATTTGACCCAAAACTGGCCAAAAGCATGGGTTAACCCCTTTGGGTTTTGGTCCAAATTTCAACTTTGCTGAAATCTTGCACACAGCTCAAATAAGAAGAGAAATAATGTTTTGGGAGTTTTTAGAAGCATTTCAACATCATTTCTAGACTCCTCTTTGAACTAGGCACACTTTCAGCCAAATTCCAAATTTGACCCAAAACTGGCCAAAAGCATGGGTTAACCCCTTTGGGTTTTGGTCAAAATTTCAACTTTGCTGAAATCTTGCACACAGCTCAAATAAGAAGAGAAATAATGTTTTGGGAGTTTTTAGAAGCATTTCAACATCATTACTAGACTCCTCTTTGAACTACGAAAACTTTCAGCCAAATTCCAAATTTGACCCAAAACTGGCCAAAAGCATGGGTTAACCCCTTTGGGTTTTGGTCAAAATTTCAACTTTGCTGAAATCTTGCACACAGCTCAAATAAGAAGAGAAATAATGTTTTGGGAGTTTTTAGAAGCATTTCAACATCATTTCTAGACTCCTCTTTGAACTAGGCACACTTTCAGCCAAATTCCAAATTTGACCCAAAACTGGCCAAAAGCATGGGTTAACCCCTTTGGGTTTTGGTCCAAATTTTAACTTTGCTGAAATCTTGCACACAGCTCAAATAAGAAGAGAAATAATGTTTTGGGAGTTTTTAGAAGCATTTCAACATCATTTCTAGACTCCTCTTTGAACTAGGCACACTTTCAGCCAAATTCCAAATTTGACCCAAAACTGGCCAAAAGCATGGGTTAACCCCTTTGGGTTTTGGTCAAAATTTCAACTTTGCTGAAATCTTGCACACAGCTCAAATAAGAAGAGAAATAATGTTTTGGGAGTTTTTAGAAGCATTTCAACATCATTACTAGACTCCTCTTTGAACTACGAAAACTTTCAGCCAAATTCCAAATTTGACCCAAAACTGGCCAAAAGCATGGGTTAACCCCTTTGGGTTTTGGTCAAAATTTCAACTTTGCTGAAATCTTGCACACAGCTCAAATAAGAAGAGAAATAATGTTTGGGAGTTTTTAGAAGCATTTCAACATCATTTCTAGACTCCTCTTTGAACTAGGCACACTTTCAGCCAAATTCCAAATTTGACCCAAAACTGGCCAAAAGCATGGGTTAACCCCTTTGGGTTTTGGTCCAAATTTTAACTTTGCTGAAATCTTGCACACAGCTCAAATAAGAAGAGAAATAATGTTTTGGGAGTTTTTAGAAGCATTTCAACATCATTTCTAGACTCCTCTTTGAACTAGGCAAACTTTCAGCCAAATTCCAAATTTGACCCAAAACTGGCCAAAAGCATGGGTTAACCCCTTTGGGTTTTGGTCAAAATTTCAACTTTGCTGAAATCTTGCACACAGCTCAAATAAGAAGAGAAATAATGTTTTGGGAGTTTTTAGAAGCATTTCAACATCATTTCTAGACTCCTCTATGAACTAGGCACACTTTCAGCCAAATTCCAAATTTGACCCAAAACTGGCCAAAAGCATGGGTTAACCCTTTTGGGTTTTGGTCAAAATTTCAACTTTGCTGAAATCTTGCACACAGCTCAAATAAGAAGAGAAATAATGTTTTGGGAGTTTTTAGAAGCATTTCAACATCATTTCTAGACTCCTCTTTGAACTAGGCAAACTTTCAGCCAAATTCCAAATTTGACCCAAAACTGGCCAAAAGCATGGGTTAACCCCTTTGGGTTTTGGTCAAAATTTCAACTTTGCTGAAATCTTGCACACAGCTCAAATAAGAAGAGAAATAATGTTTTGGGAGTTTTTAGAAGCATTTCAACATCATTTCTAGACTCCTCTTTGAACTAGGCACACTTTCAGCCAAATTCCAAATTTGACCCAAAACTGGCCAAAAGCATGGGTTAACCCCTTTGGGTTTTGGTCCAAATTTCAACTTTGCTGAAATCTTGCACACAGCTCAAATAAGAAGAGAAATAATGTTTTGGGAGTTTTTAGAAGCATTTCAACATCATTTCTAGACTCCTCTTTGAACTAGGCACACTTTCAGCCAAATTCCAAATTTGACCCAAAACTGGCCAAAAGCATGGGTTAACCCCTTTGGGTTTTGGTCAAAATTTCAACTTTGCTGAAATCTTGCACACAGCTCAAATAAGAAGAGAAATAATGTTTTGGGAGTTTTTAGAAGCATTTCAACATCATTACTAGACTCCTCTTTGAACTACGAAAACTTTCAGCCAAATTCCAAATTTGACCCAAAACTGGCCAAAAGCATGGGTTAACCCCTTTGGGTTTTGGTCAAAATTTCAACTTTGCTGAAATCTTGCACACAGCTCAAATAAGAAGAGAAATAATGTTTTGGGAGTTTTTAGAAGCATTTCAACATCATTTCTAGACTCCTCTTTGAACTAGGCACACTTTCAGCCAAATTCCAAATTTGACCCAAAACTGGCCAAAAGCATGGGTTAACCCCTTTGGGTTTTGGTCCAAATTTTAACTTTGCTGAAATCTTGCACACAGCTCAAATAAGAAGAGAAATAATGTTTTGGGAGTTTTTAGAAGCATTTCAACATCATTTCTAGACTCCTCTTTGAACTAGGCACACTTTCAGCCAAATTCCAAATTTGACCCAAAACTGGCCAAAAGCATGGGTTAACCCCTTTGGGTTTTGGTCAAAATTTCAACTTTGCTGAAATCTTGCACACAGCTCAAATAAGAAGAGAAATAATGTTTTGGGAGTTTTTAGAAGCATTTCAACATCATTACTAGACTCCTCTTTGAACTAGGAAAACTTTCAGCCAAATTCCAAATTTGACCCAAAACTGGCCAAAAGCATGGGTTAACCCCTTTGGGTTTTGGTCAAAATTTCAACTTTGCTGAAATCTTGCACACAGCTCAAATAAGAAGAGAAATAATGTTTGGGAGTTTTTAGAAGCATTTCAACATCATTTCTAGACTCCTCTTTGAACTAGGCACACTTTCAGCCAAATTCCAAATTTGACCCAAAACTGGCCAAAAGCATGGGTTAACCCCTTTGGGTTTTGGTCCAAATTTTAACTTTGCTGAAATCTTGCACACAGCTCAAATAAGAAGAGAAATAATGTTTTGGGAGTTTTTAGAAGCATTTCAACATCATTTCTAGACTCCTCTTTGAACTAGGCACACTTTCAGCCAAATTCCAAATTTGACCCAAAACTGGCCAAAAGCATGGGTTAACCCCTTTGGGTTTTGGTCAAAATTTCAACTTTGCTGAAATCTTGCACACAGCTCAAATAAGAAGAGAAATAATGTTTTGGGAGTTTTTAGAAGCATTTCAACATCATTTCTAGACTCCTCTTTGAACTAGGCACACTTTCAGCCAAATTCCAAATTTGACCCAAAACTGGCAAAAAGCATGGGTTAACCCCTTTGGGTTTTGGTCAAAATTTCAACTTTGCTGAAATCTTGCACACAGCTCAAATAAGAAGAGAAATAATGTTTTGGGAGTTTTTAGAAGCATTTCAACATCATTTCTAGACTCCTCTTTGAACTAGGCAAACTTTCAGCCAAATTCCAAATTTGACCCAAAACTGGCCAAAAGCATGGGTTAACCCCTTTGGGTTTTGGTCAAAATTTCAACGTTGCTGAAATCTTGCACACAGCTCAAATAATGTTTTGGGAGTTTTTAGAAGCATTTCAACGTCATTTCTAGACTCCTCTTTGAACTAGGCAAACTTTCAGCCAAATTCCAAATTTGACCCAAAACTGGCTAAAAGCATGGGTTAACCCCTTTGGGTTTTGGTCAAAATTTCAACTTTGCTGAAATCTTGCACACAGCTCAAATAAGAAGAGAAATAATGTTTTGGGAGTTTTTAGAAGCATTTCAACATCATTTCTAGACTCCTCTTTGAACTAGGCACACTTTCAGCCAAATTCCAAATTTGACCCAAAACTGGCCAAAAGCATGGGTTAACCCCTTTGGGTTTTGGTCCAAATTTCAACTTTGCTTAAATCTTGCACACAGCTCAAATAAGAAGAGAAATAATGTTTTGGGAGTTTTTAGAAGCATTTCAACATCATTTCTAGACTCCTCTTTGAACTAGGCACACTTTCAGCCAAATTCCAAATTTGACCCAAAACTGGCCAAAAGCATGGGTTAACCCCTTTGGGTTTTGGTCCAAATTTCAACTTTGCTTAAATCTTGCACACAGCTCAAATAAGAAGAGAAATAATGTTTTGGGAGTTTTTAGAAGCATTTCAACATCATTTCTAGACTCCTCTTTGAACTAGGCACACTTTCAGCCAAATTCCAAATTTGACCCAAAACTGGCCAAAAGCATGGGTTAACCCCTTTGGGTTTTGGTCAAAATTTCAACTTTGCTGAAATCTTGCACACAGCTCAAATAAGAAGAGAAATAATGTTTTGGGAGTTTTTAGAAGCATTTCAACATCATTTCTAGACTCCTCTATGAACTAGGCACACTTTCAGCCAAATTCCAAATTTGACCCAAAACTGGCCAAAAGCATGGGTTAACCCCTTTGGGTTTTGGTCAAAATTTCAACTTTGCTGAAATCTTGCACACAGCTCAAATAAGAAGAGAAATAATGTTTTGGGAGTTTTTAGAAGCATTTCAACATCATTTCTAGACTCCTCTTTGAACTAGGCAAACTTTCAGCCAAATTCCAAATTTGACCCAAAACTGGCCAAAAGCATGGGTTAACCCCTTTGGGTTTTGGTCAAAATTTCAACTTTGCTGAAATCTTGCACACAGCTCAAATAAGAAGAGAAATAATGTTTTGGGAGTTTTTAGAAGCATTTCAACATCATTTCTAGACTCCTCTTTGAACTAGGCACACTTTCAGCCAAATTCCAAATTTGACCCAAAACTGGCCAAAAGCATGGGTTAACCCCTTTGGGTTTTGGTCCAAATTTCAACTTTGCTGAAATCTTGCACACAGCTCAAATAAGAAGAGAAATAATGTTTTGGGAGTTTTTAGAAGCATTTCAACATCATTTCTAGACTCCTCTTTGAACTAGGCACACTTTCAGCCAAATTCCAAATTTGACCCAAAACTGGCCAAAAGCATGGGTTAACCCCTTTGGGTTTTGGTCAAAATTTCAACTTTGCTGAAATCTTGCACACAGCTCAAATAAGAAGAGAAATAATGTTTTGGGAGTTTTTAGAAGCATTTCAACATCATTACTAGACTCCTCTTTGAACTACGAAAACTTTCAGCCAAATTCCAAATTTGACCCAAAACTGGCCAAAAGCATGGGTTAACCCCTTTGGGTTTTGGTCAAAATTTCAACTTTGCTGAAATCTTGCACACAGCTCAAATAAGAAGAGAAATAATGTTTTGGGAGTTTTTAGAAGCATTTCAACATCATTTCTAGACTCCTCTTTGAACTAGGCACACTTTCAGCCAAATTCCAAATTTGACCCAAAACTGGCCAAAAGCATGGGTTAACCCCTTTGGGTTTTGGTCCAAATTTTAACTTTGCTGAAATCTTGCACACAGCTCAAATAAGAAGAGAAATAATGTTTTGGGAGTTTTTAGAAGCATTTCAACATCATTTCTAGACTCCTCTTTGAACTAGGCACACTTTCAGCCAAATTCCAAATTTGACCCAAAACTGGCCAAAAGCATGGGTTAACCCCTTTGGGTTTTGGTCAAAATTTCAACTTTGCTGAAATCTTGCACACAGCTCAAATAAGAAGAGAAATAATGTTTTGGGAGTTTTTAGAAGCATTTCAACATCATTACTAGACTCCTCTTTGAACTAGGAAAACTTTCAGCCAAATTCCAAATTTGACCCAAAACTGGCCAAAAGCATGGGTTAACCCCTTTGGGTTTTGGTCAAAATTTCAACTTTGCTGAAATCTTGCACACAGCTCAAATAAGAAGAGAAATAATGTTTTGGGAGTTTTTAGAAGCATTTCAACATCATTTCTAGACTCCTCTTTGAACTAGGCACACTTTCAGCCAAATTCCAAATTTGACCCAAAACTGGCCAAAAGCATGGGTTAACCCCTTTGGGTTTTGGTCCAAATTTTAACTTTGCTGAAATCTTGCACACAGCTCAAAGAAGAAGAGAAATAATGTTTTGGGAGTTTTTAGAAGCATTTCAACATCATTTCTAGACTCCTCTTTGAACTAGGCACACTTTCAGCCAAATTCCAAATTTGACCCAAAACTGGCCAAAAGCATGGGTTAACCCCTTTGGGTTTTGGTCAAAATTTCAACTTTGCTGAAATCTTGCACACAGCTCAAATAAGAAGAGAAATAATGTTTTGGGAGTTTTTAGAAGCATTTCAACATCATTTCTAGACTCCTCTTTGAACTAGGCAAACTTTCAGCCAAATTCCAAATTTGACCCAAAACTGGCCAAAAGCATGGGTTAACCCCTTTGGGTTTTGGTCAAAATTTCAACTTTGCTGAAATCTTGCACACAGCTCAAATAAGAAGAGAAATAATGTTTTGGGAGTTTTTAGAAGCATTTCAACATCATTTCTAGACTCCTCTTTGAACTAGGCAAACTTTCAGCCAAATTCCAAATTTGACCCAAAACTGGCCAAAAGCATGGGTTAACCCCTTTGGGTTTTGGTCAAAATTTCAACGTTGCTGAAATCTTGCACACAGCTCAAATAAGAAGGGAAATAATGTTTTGGGAGTTTTTAGAAGCATTTCAACGTCATTTCTAGACTCCTCTTTGAACTAGGCAAACTTTCAGCCAAATTCCAAATTTGACCCAAAACTGGCTAAAAGCATGGGTTAACCCCTTTGGGTTTTGGTCAAAATTTCAACTTTGCTGAAATCTTGCACACAGCTCAAATAAGAAGAGAAATAATGTTTTGGGAGTTTTTAGAAGCATTTCAACATCATTTCTAGACTCCTCTTTGAACTAGGCACACTTTCAGCCAAATTCCAAATTTGACCCAAAACTGGCCAAAAGCATGGGTTAACCCCTTTGGGTTTTGGTCAAAATTTCAACTTTGCTGAAATCTTGCACACAGCTCAAATAAGAAGAGAAATAATGTTTGGGAGTTTTTAGAAGCATTTCAACATCATTTCTAGACTCCTCTTTGAACTAGGCACACTTTCAGCCAAATTCCAAATTTGACCCAAAACTGGCCAAAAGCATGGGTTAACCCCTTTGGGTTTTGGTCCAAATTTTAACTTTGCTGAAATCTTGCACACAGCTCAAATAAGAAGAGAAATAATGTTTTGGGAGTTTTTAGAAGCATTTCAACATCATTTCTAGACTCCTCTTTGAACTAGGCACACTTTCAGCCAAATTTTAAATTTGACCCAAAACTGGCCAAAAGCATGGGTTAACCCCTTTGGGTTTTGGTCAAAATTTCAACTTTGCTGAAATCTTGCACACAGCTCAAATAAGAAGAGAAATAATGTTTTGGGAGTTTTTAGAAGCATTTCAACATCATTTCTAGACTCCTCTTTGAACTAGGCAAACTTTCAGCCAAATTCCAAATTTGACCCAAAACTGGCCAAAAGCATGGGTTAACCCCTTTGGGTTTTGGTCAAAATTTCAACTTTGCTGAAATCTTGCACACAGCTCAAATAAGAAGAGAAATAATGTTTTGGGAGTTTTTAGAAGCATTTCAACATCATTTCTAGACTCCTCTTTGAACTAGGCAAACTTTCAGCCAAATTCCAAATTTGACCCAAAACTGGCCAAAAGCATGGGTTAACCCCTTTGGGTTTTGGTCAAAATTTCAACTTTGCTGAAATCTTGCACACAGCTCAAATAAGAAGAGAAATAATGTTTTGGGAGTTTTTAGAAGCATTTCAACATCATTTCTAGACTCCTCTTTGAACTAGGCAAACTTTCAGCCAAATTCCAAATTTGACCCAAAACTGGCCAAAAGCATGGGTTAACCCCTTTGGGTTTTGGTCCAAATTTTAACTTTGCTGAAATCTTGCACACAGCTCAAATAAGAAGAGAAATAATGTTTTGGGAGTTTTTAGAAGCATTTCAACATCATTTCTAGACTCCTCTTTGAACTAGGCACACTTTCAGCCAAATTCCAAATTTGACCCAAAACTGGCCAAAAGCATGGGTTAACCCCTTTGGGTTTTGGTCAAAATTTCAACTTTGCTGAAATCTTGCACACAGCTCAAATAAGAAGAGAAATAATGTTTTCGGAGTTTTTAGAAGCATTTCAACATCATTTCTAGACTCCTCTTTGAACTAGGCAAACTTTCAGCCAAATTCCAAATTTGACCCAAAACTGGCCAAAAGCATGGGTTAACCCCTTTGGGTTTTGGTCAAAATTTCAACTTTGCTGAAATCTTGCACACAGCTCAAATAAGAAGAGAAATAATGTTTGGGAGTTTTTAGAAGCATTTCAACATCATTTCTAGACTCCTCTTTGAACTAGGCAAACTTTCAGCCAAATTCCAAATTTGACCCAAAACTGGCCAAAAGCATGGGTTAACCCCTTTGGGTTTTGGTCAAAATTTCAACTTTGCTGAAATCTTGCACACAGCTCAAATAAGAAGAGAAATAATGTTTTGGGAGTTTTTAGAAGCATTTCAACATCATTTCTAGACTCCTCTTTGAACTAGGCAAACTTTCAGCCAAATTCCAAATTTGACCCAAAACTGGCCAAAAGCATGGGTTAACCCCTTTGGGTTTTGGTCAAAATTTCAACTTTGCTGAAATCTTGCACACAGCTCAAATAAGAAGAGAAATAATGTTTTGGGAGTTTTTAGAAGCATTTCAACGTCATTTCTAGACTCCTCTTTGAACTAGGCACACTTTCAGCCAAATTCCAAATTTGACCCAAAACTGGCCAAAAGCATGGGTTAACCCCTTTGGGTTTTGGTCAAAATTTCAACGTTGCTGAAATCTTGCACACAGCTCAAATAAGAAGAGAAATAATGTTTTGGGAGTTTTTAGAAGCGTTTCAACATCATTTCTAGACTCCTCTCTGAAGTAGGCAAACTTTCAGCCAAATTCCAAATTTGACCCAAAACTGGCCAAAAGCATGGGTTAATAACCCCTTTGGGTTTTGGTCAAAATTTCAACTTTGCTGAAATCTTGCACACAGCTGAGATAAGAAGAGAAATAATGTTTTGGGAGTTTTTAGAAGCATTTCAACGTCATTTCTAGACTTTTCTTTAAAGTAGGCAAACTTTCAGCCAAATTCCAAATTTGACCCAAAACTGGCCAAAAGCATGGGTTAACCCCTTTGGGTTTTGGTCAAAATTTCAACTTTGCTGAAATCTTGCACACAGCTCAAATAAGAAGGGAAATAATGTTTTGGGAGTTTTTAGAAGCATTTCAACGTCATTTCTAGACTCCTCTTTGAACTAGGCAAACTTTCAGCCAAATTCCAAATTTGACCCAAAACTGGCCAAAAGCATGGGTTAACCCCTTTGGGTTTTGGTCAAAATTTCAACTTTGCTGAACTCTTGCACACAGCTCAAATAAGAAGAGAAATAATGTTTTGGGAGTTTTTAGAAGCATTTCAACATCATTTCTAGACTCCTCTTTGAACTAGGCAAACTTTCAGCCAAATTCCAAATTTGACCCAAAACTGGCCAAAAGCATGGGTTAACCCCTTTGGGTTTTGGTCAAAATTTCAACTTTGCTGAAATCTTGCACACAGCTCAAATAAGAAGAGAAATAATGTTTGGGAGTTTTTAGAAGCATTTCAACATCATTTCTAGACTCCTCTTTGAACTAGGCAAACTTTCAGCCAAATTCCAAATTTGACCCAAAACTGGCCAAAAGCATGGGTTAACCCCTTTGGGTTTTGGTCAAAATTTCAACTTTGCTGAAATCTTGCACACAGCTCAAATAAGAAGGGAAATAATCTTTTGGAAGTTTTTAGAAGCATTTCAACGTCATTTCTAGACTCCTCTTTGAACTAGGCAAACTTTCAGCCAAATTCCAAATTTGACCCAAAACTGGCCAAAAGCATGGGTTAACCCCTTTGGGTTTTGGTCAAAATTTCAACTTTGCTGAAATCTTGCACACAGCTCAAATAAGAAGAGAAATAATGTTTTGGGAGTTTTTAGAAGCATTTCAACATCATTTCTAGACTCCTCTTTGAACTAGGCACACTTTCAGCCAAATTCCAAATTTGACCCAAAACTGGCCAAAAGCATGGGTTAACCCCTTTGGGTTTTGGTCAAAATTTCAACTTTGCTGAAATCTTGCACACAGCTCAAAGAAGAAGAGAAATAATGTTTGGGAGTTTTTAGAAGCATTTCAACATCACTTCTAGACTCCTCTTTGAAGTAGGCAAACTTTCAGCCAAATTCCAAATTTGACCCAAAACTGGCCAAAAGCATGGGTTAACCCCTTTGGGTTTTGGTCAAAATTTCAACTTTGCTGAAATCTTGCACACAGCTCAAATAAGAAGGGAAATAATGTTTTGGGAGTTTTTAGAAGCATTTTAACGTCATTTCTAGACTCCTCTTCGAACTAGGCAAACTTTCAGCCAAATTCCAAATTTGACCCAAAACTGGCCAAAAGCATGGGTTAACCCATTTGGGTTTTGGTCAAAATTTCAACTTTGCTGAACTCTTGCACACACCTCAAATAAGAAGAGAAATAATGTTTTGGGAGTTTTTAGAAGCATTTCAACATCATTTCTAGACTCCTCTTTGAACTAGGCAAACTTTCAGCCAAATTCCAAATTTGACCCAAAACTGGCCAAAAGCATGGGTTAACCCCTTTGGGTTTTGGTCAAAATTTCAACTTTGCTGAAATCTTGCACACAGCTCAAATAAGAAGAGAAATAATGTTTTGGGAGTTTTTAGAAGCATTTTAACATCATTTCTAGACTCCTCTTTGAACTAGGCAAACTTTCAGCCAAATTCCAAATTTGACCCAAAACTGGCCAAAAGCATGGGTTAACCCCTTTGGGTTTTGTTCAAAATTTCAACTTTGCTGAAATCTTGCACACAGCTCAAATAAGAAGAGAAATAATGTTTTGGGAGTTTTTAGAAGCATTTCAACATCATTTCTAGACTCCTCTTTGAACTAGGCACACTTTCAGCCAAATTCCAAATTTGACCCAAAACTGGCCAAAAGCATGGGTTAACCCCTTTGGGTTTTGGTCAAAATTTCAACTTTGCTGAAATCTTGCACACAGCTCAAATAAGAAGGGAAATAATGTTTTGGGAGTTTTTAGAAGCATTTCAACGTCATTTCTAGACTCCTCTTTGAACTAGGCAAACTTTCAGCCAAATTCCAAATTTGACCCAAAACTGGCCAAAAGCATGGGTTAACCCCTTTGGGTTTTGGTCAAAATTTCAACTTTGCTGAAATCTTGCACACAGCTCAAATAAGAAGAGAAATAATGTTTTGGGAGTTTTTAGAAGCATTTCAACATCATTTCTAGACTCCTCTTTGAACTAGGCACACTTTCAGCCAAATTCCAAATTTGACCCAAAACTGGCCAAAAGCATGGGTTAACCCCTTTGGGTTTTGGTCAAAATTTCAACTTTGCTGAAATCTTGCACACAGCTCAAAGAAGAAGAGAAATAATGTTTTGGGAGTTTTTAGAAGCATTTCAACATCATTTCTAGACTCCTCTTTGAACTAGGCAAACTTTCAGCCAAATTCCAAATTTGACCCAAAACTGGCCAAAAGCATGGGTTAACCCCTTTGGGTTTTGGTCAAAATTTCAACTTTGCTGAACTCTTGCACACAGCTGAAATAAGAAGAGAAATAATGTTTTGGGAGTTTTTAGAAGCATTTCAACATCATTTCTAGACTCCTCTTTGAACTAGGCAAACTTTCAGCCAAATTCCAAATTTGACCCAAAACTGGCCAAAAGCATGGGTTAACCCCTTTGGGTTTTGGTCAAAATTTCAACTTTGCTGAAATCTTGCACACAGCTCAAATAAGAAGAGAAATAATGTTTGGGAGTTTTTAGAAGCATTTCAACATCATTTCTAGACTCCTCTTTGAACTAGGCAAACTTTCAGCCAAATTCGAAATTTGACCCAAAACTGGCCAAAAGCATGGGTTAACCCCTTTGGGTTTTGGTCAAAATTTCAACTTTGCTGAAATCTTGCACACAGCTCAAATAAGAAGGGAAATAATGTTTTGGGAGTTTTTAAAAGCATTTCAACGTCATTTCTAGACTCCTCTTTGAACTAGGCAAACTTTCAGCCAAATTCCAAATTTGACCCAAAACTGGCCAAAAGCATGGGTTAACCCCTTTGGGTTTTGGTCAAAATTTCAACTTTGCTGAAATCTTGCACACAGCTCAAATAAGAAGAGAAATAATGTTTTGGGAGTTTTTAGAAGCATTTCAACATCATTTCTAGACTCCTCTTTGAACTAGGCACACTTTCAGCCAAATTCCAAATTTGACCCAAAACTGGCCAAAAGCATGGGTTAACCCCTTTGGGTTTTGGTCCAAATTTCAACTTTGCTGAAATCTTGCACACAGCTCAAATAAGAAGAGAAATAATGTTTTGGGAGTTTTTAGAAGCATTTCAACATCATTTCTAGACTCCTCTTTGAACTAGGCAAACTTTCAGCCAAATTCCAAATTTGACCCAAAACTGGCCAAAAGCATGGGTTAACCCCTTTGGGTTTTGGTCAAAATTTCAACTTTGCTGAAATCTTGCACACAGCTCAAATAAGAAGAGAAATAATGTTTTGGGAGTTTTTAGAAGCATTTCAACATCATTTCTAGACTCCTCTTTGAACTAGGCAAACTTTCAGCCAAATTCCAAATTTGACCCAAAACTGGCCAAAAGCATGGGTTAACCCCTTTGGGTTTTGGTCAAAATTTCAACTTTGCTGAAATCTTGCACACAGCTCAAATAAGAAGGGAAATAATGTTTTGGGAGTTTTTAGAAGCATTTCAACGTCATTTCTAGACTCCTCTTTGAACTAGGCAAACTTTCAGCCAAATTCCAAATTTGACCCAAAACTGGCCAAAAGCATGGGTTAACCCCTTTGGGTTTTGTTCAAAATTTCAACTTTGCTGAAATCTTGCACACAGCTCAAATAAGAAGAGAAATAATGTTTTGGGAGTTTTTAGAAGCATTTCAACATCATTTCTAGACTCCTCTTTGAACTAGGCACACTTTCAGCCAAATTCCAAATTTGACCCAAAACTGGCCAAAAGCATGGGTTAACCCCTTTGGGTTTTGGTCAAAATTTCAACTTTGCTGAAATCTTGCACACAGCTCAAATAAGAAGAGAAATAATGTTTTGGGAGTTTTTAGAAGCATTTCAACGTCATTTCTAGACTCCTCTTTGAACTAGGCAAACTTTCAGCCAAATTCCAAATTTGACCCAAAACTGGCCAAAAGCATGGGTTAACCCCTTTGGGTTTTGGTCAAAATTTCAACTTTGCTGAAATCTTGCACACAGCTCAAATAAGAAGAGAAATAATGTTTTGGGAGTTTTTAGAAGCATTTCAACATCATTTCTAGACTCCTCTTAGAACTAGGCAAACTTTCAGCCAAATTCCAAATTTGACCCAAAACTGGCCAAAAGCATGGGTTAACCCCTTTGGGTTTTGGTCAAAATTTCAACTTTGCTGAAATCTTGCACACAGCTCAAATAAGAAGAGAAATAATCTTTTGGGAGTTTTTAGAAGCATTTCAACGTCATTTCTAGACTCCTCTTTGAACTAGGCAAACTTTCAGCCAAATTTCAAATTTGACCCAAAACTGGCCAAAAGCATGGCCAAAAGCATGGCCAAAAGCATGGCATGGCCCTTTTGGTTTTGGTCAAAATTTCAACTTTGCTGAACTCTTGCACACACCTCAAATAAGAAGAGAAATAATGTTTTGGGAGTTTTTAGAAGCATTTCAACGTCATTTCTAGACTCCTCTTTGAACTAGGCAAACTTTCAGCCAAATTCCAAATTTGACCCAAAACTGGCCAAAAGCATGGGTTAACCCCTTTGGGTTTTGGTCAAAATTTCAACTTTGCTGAAATCTTGCACACAGCTCAAATAAGAAAAGAAATAATGTTTTGGGAGTTTTTAGAAGCATTTCAACATCATTTCTAGACTCCTCTTTGAACTAGGCAAACTTTCAGCCAAATTCCAAATTTGACCCAAAACTGGCCAAAAGCATGGGTTAACCCATTTGGGTTTTGGTCAAAATTTCAACTTTGCTGAAATCTTGCAAACAGCTCAAATAAGAAGAGAAATAATGTTTTGGGAGTTTTTAGAAGCATTTCAACATCATTTCTAGACTCCTCTTTGAACTAGGCAAACTTTCAGCCAAATTCCAAATTTGACCCAAAACTGGCCAAAAGCATGGGTTAACCCCTTTGGGTTTTGGTCAAAATTTCAACTTTGCTGAAATCTTGCACACAGCTCAAATAAGAAGAGAAATAATGTTTTGGGAGTTTTTAGAAGCATTTCAACATCATTTCTAGACTCCTCTTTGAACTAGGCAAACTTTCAGCCAAATTCCAAATTTGACCCAAAACTGGCCAAAAGCATGGGTTAACCCCTTTTGGTTTTGGTCAAAATTTCAACTTTGCTGAACTCTTGCACACACCTCAAATAAGAAGAGAAATAATGTTTTGGGAGTTTTTAGAAGCATTTCAACGTCATTTCTAGACTCCTCTTTGAAGTAGGCAAACTTTCAGCCAAATTCCAAATTTGACCCAAAACTGGCCAAAAGCATGGGTTAACCCCTTTGGGTTTTGGTCAAAATTTCAACTTTGCTGAAATCTTGCACACAGCTCAAATAAGAAGAGAAATAATGTTTTGGGAGGTTTTAGAAGCGTTTCAACATCATTTCTAGACTCCTCTTTGAACTAGGCACACTTTCAGCCAAATTCCAAATTTGACCCAAAACTGGCCAAAAGCATGGGTTAACCCCTTTGGGTTTTGGTCAAAATTTCAACTTTGCTGAAATCTTGCACACAGCTCAAAGAAGAAGAGAAATAATGTTTGGGAGTTTTTAGAAGCATTTCAACATCACTTCTAGACTCCTCTTTGAAGTAGGCAAACTTTCAGCCAAATTCCAAATTTGACCCAAAACTGGCCAAAAGCATGGGTTAACCCCTTTGGGTTTTGGTCAAAATTTCAACTTTGCTGAAATCTTGCACACAGCTCAAATAAGAAGGGAAATAATGTTTTGGGAGTTTTTAGAAGCATTTTAACGTCATTTCTAGACTCCTCTTCGAACTAGGCAAACTTTCAGCCAAATTCCAAATTTGACCCAAAACTGGCCAAAAGCATGGGTTAACCCCTTTGGGTTTTGGTCAAAATTTCAACTTTGCTGAACTCTTGCACACACCTCAAATAAGAAGAGAAATAATGTTTTGGGAGTTTTTAGAAGCATTTCAACATCATTTCTAGACTCCTCTTTGAACTAGGCAAACTTTCAGCCAAATTCCAAATTTGACCCAAAACTGGCCAAAAGCATGGGTTAACCCCTTTGGGTTTTGGTCAAAATTTCAACTTTGCTGAAATCTTGCACACAGCTCAAATAAGAAGGGAAATAATGTTTTGGGAGTTTTTAGAAGCATTTCAACGTCATTTCTAGACTCCTCTTTGAACTAGGCAAACTTTCAGCCAAATTCCAAATTTGACCCAAAACTGGCCAAAAGCATGGGTTAACCCCTTTGGGTTTTGTTCAAAATTTCAACTTTGCTGAAATCTTGCACACAGCTCAAATAAGAAGAGAAATAATGTTTTGGGAGTTTTTAGAAGCATTTCAACATCATTTCTAGACTCCTCTTTGAACTAGGCACACTTTCAGCCAAATTCCAAATTTGACCCAAAACTGGCCAAAAGCATGGGTTAACCCCTTTGGGTTTTGGTCAAAATTTCAACTTTGCTGAAATCTTGCACACAGCTAAAATAAGAAGGGAAATAATGTTTTGGGAGTTTTTAGAAGCATTTCAACGTCATTTCTAGACTCCTCTTTGAACTAGGCAAACTTTCAGCCAAATTCCAAATTTGACCCAAAACTGGCCAAAAGCATGGGTTAACCCCTTTGGGTTTTGGTCAAAATTTCAACTTTGCTGAAATCTTGCACACAGCTCAAATAAGAAGAGAAATAATGTTTTGGGAGTTTTTAGAAGCATTTCAACATCATTTCTAGACTCCTCTTTGAACTAGGCAAACTTTCAGCCAAATTCCAAATTTGACCCAAAACTGGCCAAAAGCATGGGTTAACCCCTTTGGGTTTTGGTCAAAATTTCAACTTTGCTGAAATCTTGCACACAGCTCAAATAAGAAGAGAAATAATCTTTTGGGAGTTTTTAGAAGCATTTCAACGTCATTTCTAGACTCCTCTTTGAACTAGGCACACTTTCAGCCAAATTCCAAATTTGACCCAAAACTGGCCAAAAGCATGGGTTAACCCCTTTGGGTTTTGGTCAAAATTTCAACTTTGCTGAACTCTTGCACACACCTCAAATAAGAAGAGAAATAATGTTTTGGGAGTTTTTAGAAGCATTTCAACGTCATTTCTAGACTCCTCTTTGAACTAGGCAAACTTTCAGCCAAATTCCAAATTTGACCCAAAACTGGCCAAAAGCATGGGTTAACCCCTTTGGGTTTTGGTCAAAATTTCAACTTTGCTGAAATCTTGCACACAGCTCAAATAAGAAAAGAAATAATGTTTTGGGAGTTTTTAGAAGCATTTCAACATCATTTCTAGACTCCTCTTTGAACTAGGCAAACTTTCAGCCAAATTCCAAATTTGACCCAAAACTGGCCAAAAGCATGGGTTAACCCATTTGGGTTTTGGTCAAAATTTCAACTTTGCTGAAATCTTGCAAACAGCTCAAATAAGAAGAGAAATAATGTTTTGGGAGTTTTTAGAAGCATTTCAACATCATTTCTAGACTCCTCTTTGAACTAGGCAAACTTTCAGCCAAATTCCAAATTTGACCCAAAACTGGCCAAAAGCATGGGTTAACCCCTTTGGGTTTTGGTCAAAATTTCAACTTTGCTGAAATCTTGCACACAGCTCAAATAAGAAGAGAAATAATGTTTTGGGAGTTTTTAGAAGCATTTCAACATCATTTCTAGACTCCTCTTTGAACTAGGCAAACTTTCAGCCAAATTCCAAATTTGACCCAAAACTGGCCAAAAGCATGGGTTAACCCCTTTTGGTTTTGGTCAAAATTTCAACTTTGCTGAACTCTTGCACACACCTCAAATAAGAAGAGAAATAATGTTTTGGGAGTTTTTAGAAGCATTTCAACGTCATTTCTAGACTCCTCTTTGAAGTAGGCAAACTTTCAGCCAAATTCCAAATTTGACCCAAAACTGGCCAAAAGCATGGGTTAACCCCTTTGGGTTTTGGTCAAAATTTCAACTTTGCTGAAATCTTGCACACAGCTCAAATAAGAAGAGAAATAATGTTTTGGGAGGTTTTAGAAGCGTTTCAACATCATTTCTAGACTCCTCTTTGAACTAGGCACACTTTCAGCCAAATTCCAAATTTGACCCAAAACTGGCCAAAAGCATGGGTTAACCCCTTTGGGTTTTGGTCAAAATTTCAACTTTGCTGAAATCTTGCACACAGCTCAAATAAGAAGGGAAATAATGTTTTGGGAGTTCTTAGAAGCATTTCAACGTCATTTCGAGACTCCTGTTTGAACTAGGCAAACTTTCAGCCAAATTCCAAATTTGACCCAAAACTGGCCAAAAGCAAGGGTTAACCCCTTTGGGTTTTGGTCAAAATTTCAACTTTGCTGAAATCTTGCACACAGCTCAAATAAGCAGAGAAATAATGTTTTGGGAGTTTTTAGAAGCATTTCAACGTCATTTCTAGACTCCTCTTTGAACTAGGCAAACTTTCAGCCAAATTCCAAATTTGACCCAAAACTGGCCAAAAGCATGGGTTAACCCCTTTGGGTTTTGGTCAAAATTTCAACTTTGCTGAAATCTTGCACACAGCTCAAATAAGAAGGAAAATAATGTTTTGGGAGTTTTTAGAAGCATTTCAACGTCATTTCTAGACTCCTTTTTGAACTAGGCAAACTTTCAGCCAAATTCCAAATTTGACCCAAAACTGGCCAAAAGCATGGGTTAACCCCTTTGGGTTTTGGTCAAAATTTCAACTTTGCTGAAATCTTGCACACAGCTCAAATAAGAAGAGAAATCATGTATTGGGATTTTTTAGAAGCATTTCAACATCATTTCTAGACTCCTCTTTGAACTAAGCACACTTTCAGCCAAATTCCAAATTTGACCCAAAACTGGCCAAAAGCATGGGTTAACCCCTTTGGGTTTTGGTCAAAATTTCAACTTTGCTGAAATCTTGCACACAGCTCAAATAAGAAGAGAAATAATGTTTTGGGAGTTTTTAGAAGCATTTCAACATCATTTCTAGACTCCTCTTTGAACTAGGCAAACTTTCAGCCAAATTCCAAATTTGACCCAAAACTGGCCAAAAGCATGGGTTAACCCCTTTGGGTTTTGGTCAAAATTTCAACTTTGCTGAAATCTTGCACACAGCTCAAGTAAGAAGAGAAATAATGTTTTGGGAGTTTTTAGAAGCATTTCAACATCATTTCTAGACTCCTCTTTGAACTAGGCACACTTTCAGCCAAATTCCAAATTTGACCCAAAACTGGCCAAAAGCATGGGTTAACCCCTTTGGGTTTTGGTCAAAATTTCAACTTTGCTGAAATCTTGCACACAGCTCAAATAAGAAGAGAAATAATGTTTTGGGAGTTTTTAGAAGCATTTCAACATCATTTCTAGACTCCTCTTTGAACTAGGCAAACTTTTAGCCAAATTCAGAATTTGACCCAAAACTGGCCAAAAGCATGGGTTAACCCCTTTGGGTTTTGGTCAAAATTTCAACTTTGCTGAAATCTTGCACACAGCTCAAATAAGAAGAGAAATAATGTTTTGGGAGTTTTTAGAAGCATTTCAACATCATTTCTAGACTCCTCTTTGAACTAGGCACACTTTCAGCCAAATTCCAAATTTGACCCAAAACTGGCCAAAAGCATGGGTTAACCCCTTTGGGTTTTGGTCAAAATTTCAACTTTGCTGAAATCTTGCACACAGCTCAGTTAAGAAGAGAAATAATGTTTTGTAAGATTTTAGAAGCATTTCAACATCATTTCTAGACTCCTCTTTGAACTAGGCACACTTTCAGCCAAATTCCAAATTTGACCCAAAACTGGCCAAAAGCATGGGTTAACCCCTTTGGGTTTTGGTCAAAATTTCAACTTTGCTGAAATCTTGCACACAGCTCAAATAAGAAGAGAAATAATGTTTTGGGAGTTTTTAGAAGCATTTCAACATCATTTCTAGACTCCTCTTTGAACTAGGCAAACTTTCAGCCAAATTCCAAATTTGACCCAAAACTGGCCAAAAGCATGGGTTAACCCCTTTGGGTTTTGGTCAAAATTTCAACTTTGCTGAAATCTTGCACACAGCTCAAATAAGAAGAGCAATAATGTTTTGGGAGTTTTTAGAAGCATTTCAACATCATTTCTAGACTCCTCTTTCAACTAGACACACTTTCAGCCAAATTCCAAATTTGACCAAAAACTGGCCAAAAGCATGGGTTAACCCCTTTGGGTTTTGGTCAAAATTTCAACTTTGCTGAAATCTTGCACACAGCTCAAATAAGAAGAGAAATAATGTTTTGGGAGATTTTAGAAGCATTTCAACATCATTTCTAGACTCCTCTTTGAACTAGGCAAACTTTCAGCCAAATTCCAAATTTGACCCAAAACTGCCCAAAAGCATGGGTTAACCCCTTTGGGTTTTGGTCAAAATTTCAACTTTGCTGAAATCTTGCACACAGCTCAAATAAGAAGAGAAATAATGTTTTGGGAGTTTTTAGAAGCATTTCAACATCATTTCTAGACTCCTCTTTGAAGTAGGCAATTTTTCAGCCAAATTCCAAATTTGACCCAAAACTGGCCAAAAGCATGGATTAACCCCTTTGGGTTTTGGTCAAAATTTCAACGTTGCTGAAATCTTGCACACAGCTCAAATAAGAAGAGAAATAATGTTTTGGGAGATTTTAGAAGCATTTGAACATCATTTCTAGACTCCTCTTTGAACTAGGCAAACTTTCAGCCAAATTCCAAATTTGACCCAAAACTGGCCAAAAGCATGGGTTAACCCCTTTGGGTTTTCGTCAAAATTTCAACTTTGCTGAAATCTTGCACACAGCTCAAATAAGAAGAGCAATAATGTTTTGGGAGTTTTTAGAAGCATTTCAACATCATTTCTAGACTCCTCTTTGAACTAGGCACACTTTCAGCCAAATTCCAAATTTGACCAAAACTGGCCAAAAGCATGGGTTAACCCCTTTGGGTTTTGGTCAAAATTTCAACTTTGCTGAAATCTTGCACACAGCTCAAATAAGAAGAGAAATCATGTTTTGGGAGATTTTAGAAGCATTTCAACATCATTTCTAGACTCCTCTTTGAACTAGGCAAACTTTCAGCCAAATTCCAAATTTGACCCAAAACTGGCCAAAAGCATGGGTTAACCCCTTTGGGTTTTGGTCAAAATTTCAACTTTGCTGAAATCTTGCACACAGCTCAAATAAGAAGAGAAATAATGTTTTGGGAGTTTTTAGAAGCATTTCAACATCATTTCTAGACTCCTCTTTGAACTAGGCAAACTTTCAGCCAAATTCCAAATCTGACCCAAAACTGGCCAAAAGCATGGGTTAACCCCTTTTTCTTTTGGTCAAAATTTCAACTTTGCTGAAATCTTGCACACAGCTCAAATAAGAAGAGAAATAATGTTTTGGGAGATTTTAGAAGCATTTTGACATCATTTCTAGACTCCTCTTTGAACTAATCAAACTTTCAGCCAAATTCCAAATTTGACCCAAAACTGGCCAAAAGCATGGGTTAACCCCTTTGGGTTTTGGTCAAAATTTCAACTTTGCTGAAATCTTGCACACAGCTCAAATAAGAAGAGAAATAATGTTTTGGGAGATTTTAGAAGCATTTGAACATCATTTCTAGACTCCTCTTTGAACTAGGCAAACTTTCAGCCAAATTCCAAATTTGACTTAAAACTGGCCCAAAGCATGGGTTAACCCCTTTGGGTTTTGGTCAAAATTTCAACTTTGCTGAAATCTTGCACACAGCTCAAATAAGAAGAGAAATAATGTTTTGGGAGTTTTTAGAAGCATTTCAACATCATTTCTAGACTCCTCTTTGAACTACGCAAACTTTCAGCCAAATTCCAAATTTGACCCAAAACTGGCCAAAAGCATGGGTTAACCCCTTTGGGTTTTGGTCAAAATTTCAACGTTGCTGAAATCTTGCACACAGCTCAAAAAAGAAGAGAAATAATGTTTTGGGAGATTTTAGAAGCATTTCAACATCATTTCTAGACTCCTCTTTGAACTAGGCAAACTTTCAGCCAAATTCCAAATTTGACCCAAAACTGGCCAAAAGCATGGGTTAACCCCTTTGGGTTTTGGTCAAAATTTCAACTTTGCTGAAATCTTGCACACAGCTCAAATAAGAAGAGCAATAATGTTTTGGGAGTTTTTAGAAGCATTTCAACATCATTTCTAGACTCCTCTTTGAACTAGGCACACTTTCAGCCAAATTCCAAATTTGACCAAAACTGGCCAAAAGCATGGGTTAACCCCTTTGGGTTTTGGTCAAAATTTCAACTTTGCTGAAATCTTGCACACAGCTCAAATAAGAAGAGAAATCATGTTTTGGGAGATTTTAGAAGCATTTCAACATCATTTCTAGACTCCTCTTTGAACTAGGCAAACTTTCAGCCAAATTCCAAATTTGACCCAAAACTGGCCAAAAGCATGGGTTAACCCCTTTGGGTTTTGGTCAAAATTTCAACTTTGCTGAAATCTTGCACACAGCTCAAATAAGAAGAGAAATAATGTTTTGGGAGTTTTTAGAAGCATTTCAACATCATTTCTAGACTCCTCTTTGAACTAGGCAAACTTTCAGCCAAATTCCAAATCTGACCCAAAACTGGCCAAAAGCATGGGTTAACCCCTTTTTCTTTTGGTCAAAATTTCAACTTTGCTGAAATCTTGCACACAGCTCAAATAAGAAGAGAAATAATGTTTTGGGAGATTTTAGAAGCATTTTGACATCATTTCTAGACTCCTCTTTGAACTAGGCAAACTTTCAGCCAAATTCCAAATTTGACCCAAAACTGGCCAAAAGCATGGGTTAACCCCTTTGGGTTTTGGTCAAAATTTCAACTTTGCTGAAATCTTGCACACAGCTCAAATAAGAAGAGAAATAATGTTTTGGGAGATTTTAGAAGCATTTGAACATCATTTCTAGACTCCTCTTTGAACTAGGCAAACTTTCAGCCAAATTCCAAATTTGACTTAAAACTGGCCCAAAGCATGGGTTAACCCCTTTGGGTTTTGGTCAAAATTTCAACTTTGCTGAAATCTTGCACACAGCTCAAATAAGAAGAGAAATAATGTTTTGGGAGTTTTTAGAAGCATTTCAACATCATTTCTAGACTCCTCTTTGAACTACGCAAACTTTTAGCCAAATTCCAAATTTGACCCAAAACTGGCCAAAAGCATGGGTTAACCCCTTTGGGTTTTGGTCAAAATTTCAACGTTGCTGAAATCTTGCACACAGCTCAAATAAGAAGAGAAATAATGTTTTGGGAGTTTTTAGAAGCATTTCAACATCATTTCTAGACTCCACTTTGAACTAGGCACACTTTCAGCCAAATTCCAAATTTGACCCAAAACTGGCCAAAAGCATGGGTTAACCCCTTTGGGTTTTGGTCAAAATTTCAACTTTGCTGAAATCTTGCACACAGCTCAGTTAAGAAGAGAAATAATGTTTTGTAAGATTTTAGAAGCATTTCAACATCATTTCTAGACTCCTCTTTGAACTAGGCACACTTTCAGCCAAATTCCAAATTTGACCCAAAACTGGCCAAAAGCATGGGTTAACCCCTTTGGGTTTTGGTCAAAATTTCAACTTTGCTGAAATCTTGCACACAGCTCAAATAAGAAGAGAAATAATGTTTGGGAGTTTTTAGAAGCATTTCAACATCATTTCTAGACTCCTCTTTGAACTAGGCAAACTTTCAGCCAAATTCCAAAGTTGACCCAAAACTGGCCAAAAGAATGGGTTTTGGTCAAAATTTCAACTTTGCTGAAATCTTGCACACAGCTCAAATCAGAAGAGAAATAATGTTTTAAGAGTTTTTAGAAGCATTTTAACATCATTTCTAGACTCCTCTTTGAACTAGGCAAACTTTCAGCCAAATTCCGAATCTGACCCAAAACTGGCCAAAAGCATGGGTTAACCCCTTTGGGTTTTGGTCAAAATTTCAACTTTGCTGAAATCTTGCACACAGCTCAAATAAGAAGAGAAATAATGTTTTGGGAGTTTTTAGAAGCATTTCAACGTCATTTCTAGACTCCTCTTTGAACTAGGCAAACTTTCAGCCAAATTCCAAATTTGACCCAAAACTGGCCAAAAGCATGGGTTAACCCCTTTGGGTTTTGGTCAAAATTTCAACTTTGCTGAAATCTTGCACACAGCTCAAATAAGAAGAGAAATAATGTTTTGGGAGTTTTTAGAAGCATTTCAACATCATTTCTAGACTTCTCTTTGAACTAGGCAAACTTTCAGCCAAATTCCAAATTTGACCCAAAACTGGCCAAAAGCATGGGTTAACCCCTTTGGGTTTTGGTCAAAATTTCAACGTTGCTGAAATCTTGCACACAGCTCAAATAAGAAGGGAAATAATGTTTTGGGAGTTTTTAGAAGCATTTCAACGTCATTTCTAGACTCCTCTTTGAACTAGGCAAACTTTCAGCCAAATTCCAAATTTGACCCAAAACTGGCTAAAAGCATGGGTTAACCCCTTTGGGTTTTGGTCAAAATTTCAACTTTGCTGAAATCTTGCACAGAGCTCAAATAAGAAGAGAAATAATGTTTTGGGAGTTTTTAGAAGCATTTCAACATCATTTCTAGACTCCTCTTTGAACTAGGCACACTTTCAGCCAAATTCCAAATTTGACCAAAAACTGGCCAAAAGCATGGGTTAACCCCTTTGGGTTTTGGTCAAAATTTCAACTTTGCTGAAATCTTGCACACAGCTCAAATAAGAAGAGAAATAATGTTTTGGGAGTTTTTAGAAGCATTTCAACATCATTTCTAGACTCCTCTTTGAACTAGGCAAACTTTCAGCCAAATTCCAAATTTGACCCAAAACTGGCCAAAAGCATGAGTTAACCCCTTTGGGTTTTGGTCAAAATTTCAACTTTGCTGAAATCTTGCACACAGCTCAAATAAGAAGAGAAATAATGTTTTGGGAGTTTTTAGAAGCATTTCAACATCATTTCTAGACTCCTCTTTGAACTAGGCAAACTTTCAGCCAAATTCCAAATTTGACCCAAAACTGGCCAAAAGCATGAGTTAACCCCTTTGGGTTTTGGTCAAAATTTCAACTTTGCTGAAATCTTGCACACAGCTCAAATAAGAAGAGAAATAATGTTTTGGGAGTTTTTAGAAGCATTTCAACATCATTTCTAGACTCCTCTTTGAACTAGGCAAACTTTCAGCCAAATTCCAAATCTGACCCAAAACTGGCCAAAAGCATGGGTTAACCCCTTTGGGTTTTGGTCAAAATTTCAACTTTGCTGAAATCTTGCACACAGCTCAAATAAGAAGAGAAATAATGTTTTGGGAGATTTTAGAAGCATTTGAACATCATTTCTAGACTCCTCTTTGAACTAGGCAAACTTTCAGCCAAATTCCAAATTTGACCCAAAACTGGCCAAAAGCATGGGTTAACCCCTTTGGGTTTTGGTCAAAATTTCAACTTTGCTGAACTCTTGCACACAGCTCAAATAAGAAGAGAAATAATGTTTTGGGAGTTTTTAGAAGCATTTCAACGTCATTTCTAGACTCCTCTTTGAACTAGGCAAACTTTCAGCCAAATTCCAAATTTGACCCAAAACTGGCCAAAAGCATGGGTTAACCCCTTTGGGTTTTGGTCAAAATTTCAACTTTGCTGAAATCTTGCACACAGCTCAAATAAGAACAGAAATAATGTTTTGGGAGTTTTTAGAAGCATTTCAACATCATTTCTAGACTCCTCTTTGAACTAGGCAAACTTTCAGCCAAATTCCAAAATTGACCCAAAACTGGCCAAAAGCATGGGTTAACCCCTTTGGGTTTTGGTCAAAATTTCATATTTGCTGAACTCTTGCACACACCTCAAATAAGAAGAGAAATAATGTTTTGGGAGTTTTTAGAAGCATTTCAACATCATTTCTAGACTCCTCTTTGAACTAGGCAAACTTTCAGCCAAATTCCAAATTTGACTTAAAACTGGCCCAAAGCATGGGTTAACCCCTTTGGGTTTTGGTCAAAATTTCAACTTTGCTGAAATCTTGCACACAGCTCAAATAAGAAGAGAAATAATGTTTTGGGAGTTTTTAGAAGCATTTCAACATCATTTCTAGACTCCTCTTTGAACTACGCAAACTTTTAGCCAAATTCCAAATTTGACCCAAAACTGGCCAAAAGCATGGGTTAACCCCTTTGGGTTTTGGTCAAAATTTCAACGTTGCTGAAATCTTGCACACAGCTCAAATAAGAAGAGAAATAATGTTTTGGGAGTTTTTAGAAGCATTTCAACATCATTTCTAGACTCCTCTTTGAACTAGGCACACTTTCAGCCAAATTCCAAATTTGACCCAAAACTGGCCAAAAGCATGGGTTAACCCCTTTGGGTTTTGGTCAAAATTTCAACTTTGCTGAAATCTTGCACACAGCTCAGTTAAGAAGAGAAATAATGTTTTGTAAGATTTTAGAAGCATTTCAACATCATTTCTAGACTCCTCTTTGAACTAGGCACACTTTCAGCCAAATTCCAAATTTGACCCAAAACTGGCCAAAAGCATGGGTTAACCCCTTTGGGTTTTGGTCAAAATTTCAACTTTGCTGAAATCTTGCACACAGCTCAAATAAGAAGAGAAATAATGTTTGGGAGTTTTTAGAAGCATTTCAACATCATTTCTAGACTCCTCTTTGAACTAGGCAAACTTTCAGCCAAATTCCAAAGTTGACCCAAAACTGGCCAAAAGAATGGGTTTTGGTCAAAATTTCAACTTTGCTGAAATCTTGCACACAGCTCAAATCAGAAGAGAAATAATGTTTTAAGAGTTTTTAGAAGCATTTTAACATCATTTCTAGACTCCTCTTTGAACTAGGCAAACTTTCAGCCAATTTCCGAATCTGACCCAAAACTGGCCAAAAGCATGGGTTAACCCCTTTGGGTTTTGGTCAAAATTTCAACTTTGCTGAAATCTTGCACACAGCTCAAATAAGAAGAGAAATAATGTTTTGGGAGTTTTTAGAAGCATTTCAACGTCATTTCTAGACTCCTCTTTGAACTAGGCAAACTTTCAGCCAAATTCCAAATTTGACCCAAAACTGGCCAAAAGCATGGGTTAACCCCTTTGGGTTTTCGTCAAAATTTCAACTTTGCTGAAATCTTGCACACAGCTCAAATAAGAAGAGAAATAATGTTTTGGGAGTTTTTAGAAGCATTTCAACATCATTTCTAGACTTCTCTTTGAACTAGGCAAACTTTCAGCCAAATTCCAAATTTGACCCAAAACTGGCCAAAAGCATGGGTTAACCCCTTTGGGTTTTGGTCAAAATTTCAACGTTGCTGAAATCTTGCACACAGCTCAAATAAGAAGGGAAATAATGTTTTGGGAGTTTTTAGAAGCATTTCAACGTCATTTCTAGACTCCTCTTTGAACTAGGCAAACTTTCAGCCAAATTCCAAATTTGACCCAAAACTGGCTAAAAGCATGGGTTAACCCCTTTGGGTTTTGGTCAAAATTTCAACTTTGCTGAAATCTTGCACACAGCTCAAATAAGAAGAGAAATAATGTTTTGGGAGTTTTTAGAAGCATTTCAACATCATTTCTAGACTCCTCTTTGAACTAGGCACACTTTCAGCCAAATTCCAAATTTGACCCAAAACTGGCCAAAAGCATGGGTTAACCCCTTTGGGTTTTGGTCAAAATTTCAACTTTGCTGAAATCTTGCACACAGCTCAAATAAGAAGAGAAATAATGTTTTGGGAGTTTTTAGAAGCATTTCAACATCATTTCTAGACTCCTCTTTGAACTAGGCAAACTTTCAGCCAAATTCCAAATTTGACCCAAAACTGGCCAAAAGCATGAGTTAACCCCTTTGGGTTTTGGTCAAAATTTCAACTTTGCTGAAATCTTGCACACAGCTCAAATAAGAAGAGAAATAATGTTTTGGGAGTTTTTAGAAGCATTTCAACATCATTTCTAGACTCCTCTTTGAACTAGGCAAACTTTCAGCCAAATTCCAAATTTGACCCAAAACTGGCCAAAAGCATGAGTTAACCCCTTTGGGTTTTGGTCAAAATTTCAACTTTGCTGAAATCTTGCACACAGCTCAAATAAGAAGAGAAATAATGTTTTGGGAGTTTTTAGAAGCATTTCAACATCATTTCTAGACTCCTCTTTGAACTAGGCAAACTTTCAGCCAAATTCCAAATTTGACCCAAAACTGGCCAAAAGCATGGGTTAACCCCTTTGGGTTTTGGTCAAAATTTCAACGTTGCTGAAATCTTGCACACAGCTCAAATAAGAAGGGAAATAATGTTTTGGGAGTTTTTAGAAGCATTTCAACGTCATTTCTAGACTCCTCTTTGAACTAGGCAAACTTTCAGCCAAATTCCAAATTTGACCCAAAACTGGCCAAAAGCATGAGTTAACCCCTTTGGGTTTTGGTCAAAATTTCAACGTTGCTGAAATCTTGCACACAGCTCAAATAAGAAGGGAAATAATGTTTTGGGAGATTTTAGAAGCATTTCAACATCATTTCTAGACTCCTCTTTGAACTAGGCAAACTTTCAGCCAAATTCCAAATTTGACCCAAAACTGGCCAAAAGCATGGGTTAACCCCTTTGGGTTTTGGTCAAAATTTCAACTTTGCTGAAATCTTGCACACAGCTCAAATAAGAAGAGAAATAATGTTTTGGGAGTTTTTAGAAGCATTTCAACATCATTTCTAGACTCCTCTTTGAACTAGGCACACTTTCAGCCAAATTCCAAATTTGACCCAAAACTGGCCAAAAGCATGGGTTAACCCCTTTGGGTTTTGGTCAAAATTTCAACTTTGCTGAAATCTTGCACACAGCTCAAATAAGAAGAGAAATAATGTTTGGGAGTTTTTAGAAGCATTTCAACATCATTTCTAGACTCCTCTTTGAACTAGGCAAACTTTCAGCCAAATTCCAAATTTGACCCAAAACTGGCCAAAAGCATGGGTTAACCCCTTTGGGTTTTGGTCAAAATTTCAACTTTGCTGAAATCTTGCACACAGCTCAAATAAGAAGAGAAATAATGTTTTGGGAGTTTTTAGAAGCATTTCAACATCATTTCTAGACTCCTCTTTGAACTAGGCACACTTTCAGCCAAATTCCAAATTTGACCCAAAACTGGCCAAAAGCATGGGTTAACCCCTTTGGGTTTTGGTCAAAATTTCAACTTTGCTGAAATCTTGCACACAGCTCAAATAAGAAGAGAAATAATGTTTTGGGAGTTTTTAGAAGCATTTCAACATCATTTCTAGACTCCTCTTTGAACTAGGCACACTTTCAGCCAAATTCCAAATTTGACCCAAAACTGGCCAAAAGCATGGGTTAACCCCTTTGGGTTTTGGTCAAAATTTCAACTTTGCTGAAATCTTGCACACAGCTCAAATAAGAAGAGAAATAATGTTTTGGGAGTTTTTAGAAGCATTTCAACATCATTTCTAGACTCCTCTTTGAACTAGGCACACTTTCAGCCAAATTCCAAATTTGACCCAAAACTGGCCAAAAGCATGGGTTAACCCCTTTGGGTTTTGGTCAAAATTTCAACTTTGCTGAAATCTTGCACACAGCTCAAATAAGAAGAGAAATAATGTTTTGGGAGTTTTTAGAAGCATTTCAACATCATTTCTAGACTCCTCTTTGAACTAGGCACACTTTCAGCCAAATTCCAAATTTGACCCAAAACTGGCCAAAAGCATGGGTTAACCCCTTTGGGTTTTGGTCAAAATTTCAACTTTGCTGAAATCTTGCACACAGCTCAAATAAGAAGAGAAATAATGTTTTGGGAGTTTTTAGAAGCATTTCAACATCATTTCTAGACTCCTCTTTGAACTAGGCAAACTTTCAGCCAAATTCCAAATTTGACCCAAAACTGGCCAAAAGCATGGGTTAACCCCTTTGGGTTTTGGTCAAAATTTCAACTTTGCTGAAATCTTGCACACAGCTCAAATAAGAAGAGAAATAATGTTTTGGGAGTTTTTAGAAGCATTTCAACATCATTTCTAGACTCCTCTTTGAACTAGGCACACTTTCAGCCAAATTCCAAATTTGACCCAAAACTGGCCAAAAGCATGGGTTAACCCCTTTGGGTTTTGGTCAAAATTTCAACTTTGCTGAAATCTTGCACACAGCTCAAATAAGAAGAGAAATAATGTTTTGGGAGTTTTTAGAAGCATTTCAACATCATTTCTAGACTCCTCTTTGAACTAGGCACACTTTCAGCCAAATTCCAAATTTGACCCAAAACTGGCCAAAAGCATGGGTTAACCCCTTTGGGTTTTGGTCAAAATTTCAACTTTGCTGAAATCTTGCACACAGCTCAAATAAGAAGAGAAATAATGTTTTGGGAGTTTTTAGAAGCATTTCAACATCATTTCTAGACTCCTCTTTGAACTAGGCAAACTTTCAGCCAAATTCCAAATTTGACCCAAAACTGGCCAAAAGCATGGGTTAACCCCTTTGGGTTTTGGTCAAAATTTCAACGTTGCTGAAATCTTGCACACAGCTCAAATAAGAAGGGAAATAATGTTTTGGGAGTTTTTAGAAGCATTTCAACGTCATTTCTAGACTCCTCTTTGAACTAGGCAAACTTTCAGCCAAATTCCAAATTTGACCCAAAACTGGCCAAAAGCATGAGTTAACCCCTTTGGGTTTTGGTCAAAATTTCAACGTTGCTGAAATCTTGCACACAGCTCAAATAAGAAGGGAAATAATGTTTTGGGAGATTTTAGAAGCATTTCAACATCATTTCTAGACTCCTCTTTGAACTAGGCAAACTTTCAGCCAAATTCCAAATTTGACCCAAAACTGGCCAAAAGCATGGGTTAACCCCTTTGGGTTTTGGTCAAAATTTCAACTTTGCTGAAATCTTGCACACAGCTCAAATAAGAAGAGAAATAATGTTTTGGGAGTTTTTAGAAGCATTTCAACATCATTTCTAGACTCCTCTTTGAACTAGGCACACTTTCAGCCAAATTCCAAATTTGACCCAAAACTGGCCAAAAGCATGGGTTAACCCCTTTGGGTTTTGGTCAAAATTTCAACTTTGCTGAAATCTTGCACACAGCTCAAATAAGAAGAGAAATAATGTTTGGGAGTTTTTAGAAGCATTTCAACATCATTTCTAGACTCCTCTTTGAACTAGGCAAACTTTCAGCCAAATTCCAAATTTGACCCAAAACTGGCCAAAAGCATGGGTTAACCCCTTTGGGTTTTGGTCAAAATTTCAACTTTGCTGAAATCTTGCACACAGCTCAAATAAGAAGAGAAATAATGTTTTGGGAGTTTTTAGAAGCATTTCAACATCATTTCTAGACTCCTCTTTGAACTAGGCACACTTTCAGCCAAATTCCAAATTTGACCCAAAACTGGCCAAAAGCATGGGTTAACCCCTTTGGGTTTTGGTCAAAATTTCAACTTTGCTGAAATCTTGCACACAGCTCAAATAAGAAGAGAAATAATGTTTTGGGAGTTTTTAGAAGCATTTCAACATCATTTCTAGACTCCTCTTTGAACTAGGCAAACTTTCAGCCAAATTCCAAATTTGACCCAAAACTGGCCAAAAGCATGGGTTAACCCCTTTGGGTTTTGGTCAAAATTTCAACTTTGCTGAAATCTTGCACACAGCTCAAATAAGAAGAGAAATAATGTTTTGGGAGTTTTTAGAAGCATTTCAACATCATTTCTAGACTCCTCTTTGAACTAGGCACACTTTCAGCCAAATTCCAAATTTGACCCAAAACTGGCCAAAAGCATGGGTTAACCCCTTTGGGTTTTGGTCAAAATTTCAACTTTGCTGAAATCTTGCACACAGCTCAAATAAGAAGAGAAATAATGTTTTGGGAGTTTTTAGAAGCATTTCAACATCATTTCTAGACTCCTCTTTGAACTAGGCACACTTTCAGCCAAATTCCAAATTTGACCCAAAACTGGCCAAAAGCATGGGTTAACCCCTTTGGGTTTTGGTCAAAATTTCAACTTTGCTGAAATCTTGCACACAGCTCAAATAAGAAGAGAAATAATGTTTTGGGAGTTTTTAGAAGCATTTCAACATCATTTCTAGACTCCTCTTTGAACTAGGCAAACTTTCAGCCAAATTCCAAATTTGACCCAAAACTGGCCAAAAGCATGGGTTAACCCCTTTGGGTTTTGGTCAAAATTTCAACGTTGCTGAAATCTTGCACACAGCTCAAATAAGAAGGGAAATAATGTTTTGGGAGTTTTTAGAAGCATTTCAACGTCATTTCTAGACTCCTCTTTGAACTAGGCAAACTTTCAGCCAAATTCCAAATTTGACCCAAAACTGGCCAAAAGCATGAGTTAACCCCTTTGGGTTTTGGTCAAAATTTCAACGTTGCTGAAATCTTGCACACAGCTCAAATAAGAAGGGAAATAATGTTTTGGGAGATTTTAGAAGCATTTCAACATCATTTCTAGACTCCTCTTTGAACTAGGCAAACTTTCAGCCAAATTCCAAATTTGACCCAAAACTGGCCAAAAGCATGGGTTAACCCCTTTGGGTTTTGGTCAAAATTTCAACTTTGCTGAAATCTTGCACACAGCTCAAATAAGAAGAGAAATAATGTTTTGGGAGTTTTTAGAAGCATTTCAACATCATTTCTAGACTCCTCTTTGAACTAGGCACACTTTCAGCCAAATTCCAAATTTGACCCAAAACTGGCCAAAAGCATGGGTTAACCCCTTTGGGTTTTGGTCAAAATTTCAACTTTGCTGAAATCTTGCACACAGCTCAAATAAGAAGAGAAATAATGTTTGGGAGTTTTTAGAAGCATTTCAACATCATTTCTAGACTCCTCTTTGAACTAGGCAAACTTTCAGCCAAATTCCAAATTTGACCCAAAACTGGCCAAAAGCATGGGTTAACCCCTTTGGGTTTTGGTCAAAATTTCAACTTTGCTGAAATCTTGCACACAGCTCAAATAAGAAGAGAAATAATGTTTTGGGAGTTTTTAGAAGCATTTCAACATCATTTCTAGACTCCTCTTTGAACTAGGCACACTTTCAGCCAAATTCCAAATTTGACCCAAAACTGGCCAAAAGCATGGGTTAACCCCTTTGGGTTTTGGTCAAAATTTCAACTTTGCTGAAATCTTGCACACAGCTCAAATAAGAAGAGAAATAATGTTTTGGGAGTTTTTAGAAGCATTTCAACATCATTTCTAGACTCCTCTTTGAACTAGGCAAACTTTCAGCCAAATTCCAAATTTGACCCAAAACTGGCCAAAAGCATGGGTTAACCCCTTTGGGTTTTGGTCAAAATTTCAACTTTGCTGAAATCTTGCACACAGCTCAAATAAGAAGAGAAATAATGTTTTGGGAGTTTTTAGAAGCATTTCAACATCATTTCTAGACTCCTCTTTGAACTAGGCACACTTTCAGCCAAATTCCAAATTTGACCCAAAACTGGCCAAAAGCATGGGTTAACCCCTTTGGGTTTTGGTCAAAATTTCAACTTTGCTGAAATCTTGCACACAGCTCAAATAAGAAGAGAAATAATGTTTTGGGAGTTTTTAGAAGCATTTCAACATCATTTCTAGACTCCTCTTTGAACTAGGCACACTTTCAGCCAAATTCCAAATTTGACCCAAAACTGGCCAAAAGCATGGGTTAACCCCTTTGGGTTTTGGTCAAAATTTCAACTTTGCTGAAATCTTGCACACAGCTCAAATAAGAAGAGAAATAATGTTTTGGGAGTTTTTAGAAGCATTTCAACATCATTTCTAGACTCCTCTTTGAACTAGGCACACTTTCAGCCAAATTCCAAATTTGACCCAAAACTGGCCAAAAGCATGGGTTAACCCCTTTGGGTTTTGGTCAAAATTTCAACTTTGCTGAAATCTTGCACACAGCTCAAATAAGAAGAGAAATAATGTTTTGGGAGTTTTTAGAAGCATTTCAACATCATTTCTAGACTCCTCTTTGAACTAGGCACACTTTCAGCCAAATTCCAAATTTGACCCAAAACTGGCCAAAAGCATGGGTTAACCCCTTTGGGTTTTGGTCAAAATTTCAACTTTGCTGAAATCTTGCACACAGCTCAAATAAGAAGAGAAATAATGTTTTGGGAGTTTTTAGAAGCATTTCAACATCATTTCTAGACTCCTCTTTGAACTAGGCAAACTTTCAGCCAAATTCCAAATTTGACCCAAAACTGGCCAAAAGCATGGGTTAACCCCTTTGGGTTTTGGTCAAAATTTCAACTTTGCTGAAATCTTGCACACAGCTCAAATAAGAAGAGAAATAATGTTTTGGGAGTTTTTAGAAGCATTTCAACATCATTTCTAGACTCCTCTTTGAACTAGGCAAACTTTCAGCCAAATTCCAAATTTGACCCAAAACTGGCCAAAAGCATGGGTTAACCCCTTTGGGTTTTGGTCAAAATTTCAACTTTGCTGGAATCTTGCACACAGCTCAAATAAGAAGAGAAATAATGTTTTGGGAGTTTTTAGAAGCATTTCAACATCATTTCTAGACTCCTCTTTGAACTAGGCACACTTTCAGCCAAATTCCAAATTTGACCCAAAACTGGCCAAAAGCATGGGTTAACCCCTTTGGGTTTTGGTCAAAATTTCAACTTTGCTGAAATCTTGCACACAGCTCAAATAAGAAGAGAAATAATGTTTTGGGAGTTTTTAGAAGCATTTCAACATCATTTCTGGACTCCTCTTTGAACTAGGCACACTTTCAGCCAAATTCCAAATTTGACCCAAAACTGGCCAAAAGCATGGGTTAACCCCTTTGGGTTTTGGTCAAAATTTCAACTTTGCTGAAATCTTGCACACAGCTCAAATAAGAAGAGAAATAATGTTTTGGGAGTTTTTAGAAGCATTTCAACATCATTTCTAGACTCCTCTTTGAACTAGGCACACTTTCAGCCAAATTCCAAATTTGACCCAAAACTGGCCAAAAGCATGGGTTAACCCCTTTGGGTTTTGGTCAAAATTTCAACTTTGCTGAAATCTTGCACACAGCTCAAATAAGAAGAGAAATAATGTTTTGGGAGTTTTTAGAAGCATTTCAACATCATTTCTAGACTCCTCTTTGAACTAGGCACACTTTCAGCCAAATTCCAAATTTGACCCAAAACTGGCCAAAAGCATGGGTTAACCCCTTTGGGTTTTGGTCAAAATTTCAACTTTGCTGAAATCTTGCACACAGCTCAAATAAGAAGAGAAATAATGTTTTGGGAGTTTTTAGAAGCATTTCAACATCATTTCTAGACTCCTCTTTGAACTAGGCAAACTTTCAGCCAAATTCCAAATTTGACCCAAAACTGGCCAAAAGCATGGGTTAACCCCTTTGGGTTTTGGTCAAAATTTCAACTTTGCTGAAATCTTGCACACAGCTCAAATAAGAAGAGAAATAATGTTTTGGGAGTTTTTAGAAGCATTTCAACGTCATTTCTAGACTCCTCTTTGAACTAGGCAAACTTTTAGCCAAATTCCAAATTTGACCCAAAACTGGCCAAAAGCATGGGTTAACCCCTTTGGGTTTTGGTCAAAATTTCAACTTTGCTGAAATCTTGCACACAGCTCAAATAAGAAGAGAAATAATGTTTTGGGAGTTTTTAGAAGCATTTCAACATCATTTCTAGACTCCATTTTGAACTAGGCACACTTTCAGCCAAATTCCAAATTTGACACAAAACTGGCCAAAAGCATGGGTTAACCCCTTTGGGTTTTGGTCAAAATTTCAACTTTGCTGAAATCTTGCACACAGCACAAATAAGAAGAGAAATAATGTTTTGGGAGTCTTTAGAAGCATTTCAACATCATTTCTAGACTCCTCTTTGAACTAGGCACACTTTCAGCCAAATTCCAAATTTGACCCAAAACTGGCCAAAAGCATGGGTTAACCCCTTTGGGTTTTGGTCAAAATTTCAACTTTGCTGAAATCTTGCACACAGCTCAAATAAGAAGAGAAATAATGTTTTGGGAGTTTTTAGAAGCATTTCAACATCATTTCTAGACTCCTCTTTGAACTAGGCAAACTTTCAGCCAAATTCCAAATTTGACCCAAAACTGGCCAAAAGCATGGGTTAACCCCTTTGGGTTTTGGTCAAAATTTCAACTTTGCTGAAATCTTGCACACAGCTCAAATAAGAACAGAAATAATGTTTTGGGAGTTTTTAGAAGCATTTCAACATCATTTCTAGACTCCTCTTTGAACTAGGCACACTTTCAGCCAAATTCCAAATTTGACCCAAAACTGGCCAAAAGCATGGGTTAACCCCTTTGGGTTTTGGTCAAAATTTCAACTTTGCTGAAATCTTGCACACAGCTCAAATAAGAAGAGAAATAATGTTTTGGGAGTTTTTAGAAGCATTTCAACATCATTTCTAGACTCCTCTTTGAACTAGGCACACTTTCAGCCAAATTCCAAATTTGACACAAAACTGGCCAAAAGCATGGGTTAACCCCTTTGGGTTTTGGTCAAAATTTCAACTTTGCTGAAATCTTGCACACAGCTCAAATAAGAAGAGAAATAATGTTTTGGGAGTTTTTAGAAGCATTTCAACATCATTTCTAGACTCCTCTTTGAACTAGGCACACTTTCACCCAAATTCCAAATTTGACCCAAAACTGGCCAAAAGCATGGGTTAACCCCTTTGGGTTTTGGTCAAAATTTCAACTTTGCTGAAATCTTGCACACAGCTCAAATAAGAAGAGAAATAATGTTTTGGGAGTTTTTAGAAGCATTTCAACATCATTTCTAGACTCCTCTTTGAACTAGGCAAACTTTCAGCCAAATTCCAAATTTGACCCAAAACTAGCCAAAAGCATGGGTTAACCCCTTTGGGTTTTGGTCAAAATTTCAACTTTGCTGAAATCTTGCACACAGCTCAAATAAGAAGAGAAATAATGTTTTGGGAGTTTTTAGAAGCATTTCAACATCATTTCTAGACTCCTCTTTGAACTAGGCAAACTTTCAGTCAAATTCCAAATTTGACCCAAAACTGGCCAAAAGCATGGGTTAACCCCTTTGGGTTTTGGTCAAAATTTCAACTTTGCTGAAATCTTGCACACAGCTCAAATAAGAAGAGAAATAATGTTTTGGGAGTTTTTAGAAGCATTTCAACATCATTTCTAGACTCCTCTTTGAACTAGGCAAACTTTCAGCCAAATTCCAAATTTGACCCAAAACTGGCCAAAAGCATGGGTTAACCCCTTTGGGTTTTGGTCAAAATTTCAACTTTGCTGGAATCTTGCACACAGCTCAAATAAGAAGAGAAATAATGTTTTGGGAGTTTTTAGAAGCATTTCAACATCATTTCTAGACTCCTCTTTGAACTAGGCAAACTTTCAGCCAAATTCCAAATTTGACCCAAAACTGGCCAAAAGCATGGGTTAACCCCTTTGGGTTTTGGTCAAAATTTCAACTTTGCTGAAATCTTGCACACAGCTCAAATAAGAAGAGAAATAATGTTTTGGGAGTTTTTAGAAGCATTTCAACATCATTTCTAGACTCCTCTTTGAACTAGGCACACTTTCAGCCAAATTCCAAATTTGACCCAAAACTGGCCAAAAGCATGGGTTAACCCCTTTGGGTTTTGGTCAAAATTTCAACTTTGCTGAAATCTTGCACACAGCTCAAATAAGAAGAGAAATAATGTTTTGGGAGTTTTTAGAAGCATTTCAACATCATTTCTAGACTCCTCTTTGAACTAGGCAAACTTTCAGTCAAATTCCAAATTTGACCCAAAACTGGCCAAAAGCATGGGTTAACCCCTTTGGGTTTTGGTCAAAATTTCAACTTTGCTGAAATCTTGCACACAGCTCAAATAAGAAGAGAAATAATGTTTTGGGAGTTTTTAGAAGCATTTCAACATCATTTCTAGACTCCTCTTTGAACTAGGCAAACTTTCAGCCAAATTCCAAATTTGACCCAAAACTGGCCAAAAGCATGGGTTAACCCCTTTGGGTTTTGGTCAAAATTTCAACTTTGCTGAAATCTTGCACACAGCTCAAATAAGAAGAGAAATAATGTTTTGGGAGCTTTTAGAAGCATTTCAACATCATTTCTAGACTCCTCTTTGAACTAGGCAAACTTTCAGCCAAATTCCAAATTTGACCCAAAACTGGCCAAAAGCATGGGTTAACCCCTTTGGGTTTTGGTCAAAATTTCAACTTTGCTGAAATCTTGCACACAGCTCAAATAAGAAGAGAAATAATGTTTTGGGAGTTTTTAGAAGCATTTCAACATCATTTCTAGACTCCTCTTTGAACTAGGCACACTTTCAGCCAAATTCCAAATTTGACCCAAAACTGGCCAAAAGCATGGGTTAACCCCTTTGGGTTTTGGTCAAAATTTCAACTTTGCTGAAATCTTGCACACAGCTCAAATAAGAAGAGAAATAATGTTTTGGGAGTTTTTAGAAGCATTTCAACATCATTTCTAGACTCCTCTTTGAACTAGGCAAACTCTCAGCCAAATTCCAAATTTGACCCAAAACTGGCCAAAAGCATGGGTTAACCCCTTTGGGTTTTGGTCAAAATTTCAACTTTGCTGGAATCTTGCACACAGCTCAAATAAGAAGAGAAATAATGTTTTGGGAGTTTTTAGAAGCATTTCAACATCATTTCTAGACTCCTCTTTGAACTAGGCAAACTTTCAGCCAAATTCCAAATTTGACCCAAAACTGGCCAAAAGCATGGGTTAACCCCTTTGGGTTTTGGTCAAAATTTCAACTTTGCTGAAATCTTGCACACAGCTCAAATAAGAAGAGAAATAATGTTTTGGGAGTTTTTAGAAGCATTTCAACATCATTTCTAGACTCCTCTTTGAACTAGGCACACTTTCAGCCAAATTCCAAATTTGACCCAAAACTGGCCAAAAGCATGGGTTAACCCCTTTGGGTTTTGGTCAAAATTTCAACTTTGCTGAAATCTTGCACACAGCTCAAATAAGAAGAGAAATAATGTTTTGGGAGTTTTTAGAAGCATTTCAACATCATTTCTAGACTCCTCTTTGAACTAGGCACACTTTCAGCCAAATTCCAAATTTGACCCAAAACTGGCCAAAAGCATGGGTTAACCCCTTTGGGTTTTGGTCAAAATTTCAACTTTGCTGGAATCTTGCACACAGCTCAAATAAGAAGAGAAATAATGTTTTGGGAGTTTTTAGAAGCATTTCAACATCATTTCTAGACTCCTCTTTGAACTAGGCAAACTTTCAGCCAAATTCCAAATTTGACCCAAAACTGGCCAAAAGCATGGGTTAACCCCTTTGGGTTTTGGTCAAAATTTCAACTTTGCTGAAATCTTGCACACAGCTCAAATAAGAAGAGAAATAATGTTTTGGGAGTTTTTAGAAGCATTTCAACATCATTTCTAGACTCCTCTTTGAACTAGGCAAACTTTCAGCCAAATTCCAAATTTGACCCAAAACTGGCCAAAAGCATGGGTTAACCCCTTTGGGTTTTGGTCAAAATTTCAACTTTGCTGAAATCTTGCACACAGCTCAAATAAGAAGAGAAATAATGTTTTGGGAGTTTTTAGAAGCATTTCAACATCATTTCTAGACTCCTCTTTGAACTAGGCAAACTTTCAGCCAAATTCCAAATTTGACCCAAAACTGGCCAAAAGCATGGGTTAACCCCTTTGGGTTTTGGTCAAAATTTCAACTTTGCTGAAATCTTGCACACAGCTCAAATAAGAAGAGAAATAATGTTTTGGGAGTTTTTAGAAGCATTTCAACATCATTTCTAGACTCCTCTTTGAACTAGGCACACTTTTAGCCAAATTCCAAATTTGACCCAAAACTGGCCAAAAGCATGGGTTAACCCCTTTGGGTTTTGGTCAAAATTTCAACTTTGCTGAAATCTTGCACACAGCTCAAATAAGAAGAGAAATAATATTTTGGGAGGTTTTAGAAGCATTTCAACATCATTTCTAGACTCCTCTTTGAACTAGGCAAACTTTCAGCCAAATTCCAAATTTGACCCAAAACTGGCCAAAAGCATGGGTTAACCCCTTTGGGTTTTGGTCAAAATTTCAACTTTGCTGAAATCTTGCACACAGCTCAAATAAGAAGAGAAATAATGTTTTGGGAGTTTTTAGAAGCATTTCAACATCATTTCTAGACTCCTCTTTGAACTAGGCACACTTTCAGCCAAATTCCAAATTTGACCCAAAACTGGCCAAAAGCATGGGTTAACCCCTTTGGGTTTTGGTCAAAATTTCAACTTTGCTGAAATCTTGCACACAGCTCAAATAAGAAGAGAAATAATGTTTTGGGAGTTTTTAGAAGCATTTCAACATCATTTCTAGACTCCTCTTTGAACTAGGCACACTTTCAGCCAAATTCCAAATTTGACCCAAAACTGGCCAAAAGCATGGGTTAACCCCTTTGGGTTTTGGTCAAAATTTCAACTTTGCTGAAATCTTGCACACAGCTCAAATAAGAAGAGAAATAATGTTTTGGGAGTTTTTAGAAGCATTTCAACATCATTTCTAGACTCCTCTTTGAACTAGGCACACTTTCAGCCAAATTCCAAATTTGACCCAAAACTGGCCAAAAGCATGGGTTAACCCCTTTGGGTTTTGGTCAAAATTTCAACTTTGCTGAAATCTTGCACACAGCTCAAATAAGAAGAGAAATAATGTTTTGGGAGTTTTTAGAAGCATTTCAACATCATTTCTAGACTCCTCTTTGAACTAGGCAAACTTTCAGCCAAATTCCAAATTTGACCCAAAACTGGCCAAAAGCATGGGTTAACCCCTTTGGGTTTTGGTCAAAATTTCAACTTTGCTGAAATCTTGCACAAAGCTCAAATAAGAAGAGAAATAATGTTTTGGGAGTTTTTAGAAGCATTTCAACATTATTTCTAGACTCCTCTTTGAACTAGGCAAACTTTCAGCCAAATTCCAAATTTGACCCAAAACTGGCCAAAAGCATGGGTTAACCCCTTTGGGTTTTGGTCAAAATTTCAACTTTGCTGAAATCTTGCACACAGCTCAAATAAGAAGAGAAATAATGTTTTGGGAGTTTTTAGAAGCATTTCAACATTATTTCTAGACTCCTCTTTGAACTAGGCAAACTTTCAGCCAAATTCCAAATTTGACCCAAAACTGGCCAAAAGCATGGGTTAACCCCTTTGGGTTTTGGTCAAAATTTCAACTTTGCTGAAATCTTGCACACAGCTCAAATAAGAAGAGAAATAATGTTTTGGGAGTTTTTAGAAGCATTTCAACATCATTTCTAGACTCCTCTTTGAACTAGGCACACTTTTAGCCAAATTCCAAATTTGACCCAAAACTGGCCAAAAGCATGGGTTAACCCCTTTGGGTTTTGGTCAAAATTTTAACTTTGCTGAAATCTTGCACACAGCTCAAATAAGAAGAGAAATAATGTTTTGGGAGTTTTTAGAAGCATTTCAACATCATTTCTAGACTCCTCTTTGAACTAGGCAAACTTTCAGCCAAATTCCAAATTTGACCCAAAACTGGCCAAAAGCATGGGTTAACCCCTTTGGGTTTTGGTCAAAATTTCAACTTTGCTGAAATCTTGCACACAGCTCAAATAAGAAGAGAAATAATGTTTTGGGAGTTTTTAGAAGCATTTCAACATCATTTCTAGACTCCTCTTTAAACTAGGCAAACTTTCAGCCAAATTCCAAATTTGACCCAAAACTGGCCAAAAGCATCGGTTAACCCCTTTGGGTTTTGGTCAAAATTTCAACTTTGCTGAAATCTTGCACACAGCTCAAATAAGAAGAGAAATAATGTTTTGGGAGTTTTTAGAAGCATTTCAACATTATTTCTAGACTCCTCTTTGAACTAGGCAAACTTTCAGCCAAATTCCAAATTTGACCCAAAACTGGCCAAAAGCATGGGTTAACCCCTTTGGGTTTTGGTCAAAATTTCAACTTTGCTGAAATCTTGCACACAGCTCAAATAAGAAGAGAAATAATGTTTTGGGAGTTTTTAGAAGCATTTCAACATCATTTCTAGACTCCTCTTTGAACTAGGCACACTTTTAGCCAAATTCCAAATTTGACCCAAAACTGGCCAAAAGCATGGGTTAACCCCTTTGGGTTTTGGTCAAAATTTTAACTTTGCTGAAATCTTGCACACAGCTCAAATAAGAAGAGAAATAATGTTTTGGGAGTTTTTAGAAGCATTTCAACATCATTTCTAGACTCCTCTTTGAACTAGGCAAACTTTCAGCCAAATTCCAAATTTGACCCAAAACTGGCCAAAAGCATGGGTTAACCCCTTTGGGTTTTGGTCAACATTTCAACTTTGCTGAAATCTTGCACACAGCTCAAATAAGAAGAGAAATAATGTTTTGGGAGTTTTTAGAAGCATTTCAACATCATTTCTAGACTCCTCTTTGAACTAGGCAAACTTTCAGCCAAATTCCAAATTTAACCCAAAACTGGCCAAAAGCATGGGTTAACCCCTTTGGGTTTTGGTCAAAATTTCAACTTTGCTGAAATCTTGCACACAGCTCAAATAAGAAGAGAAATAATGTTTTGGGAGTTTTTAGAAGCATTTCAACATCATTTCTAGACTCCTCTTTAAACTAGGCAAACTTTCAGCCAAATTCCAAATTTGACCCAAAACTGGCCAAAAGCATGGGTTAACCCCTTTGGGTTTTGGTCAAAATTTCAACTTTGCTGAAATCTTGCACACAGCTCAAATAAGAAGAGAAATAATGTTTTGGGAGTTTTTAGAAGCATTTCAACATCATTTCTAGACTCCTCTTTGAACTAGGCAAACTTTCAGCCAAATTCCAAATTTAACCCAAAACTGGCCAAAAGCATGGGTTAACCCCTTTGGGTTTTGGTCAAAATTTCAACTTTGCTGAAATCTTGCACACAGCTCAAATAAGAAGAGAAATAATGTTTTGGGAGTTTTTAGAAGCATTTCAACATCATTTCTAGACTCCTCTTTGAACTAGGCACACTTTTAGCCAAATTCCAAATTTAACCCAAAACTGGCCAAAAGCATGGGTTAACCCCTTTGGGTTTTGGTCAAAATTTCAACTTTGCTGAAATCTTGCACACAGCTCAAATAAGAAGAGAAATAATGTTTTGGGAGTTTTTAGAAGCATTTCAACATCATTTCTAGACTCTTCTTTGAACTAGGCAAACTTTCAGCCAAATTCCAAATTTGACCCAAAACTGGCCAAAAGCATGGGTTAACCCCTTTGGGTTTTGGTCAAAATTTCAACTTTGCTGAAATCTTGCACACAGCTCAAATAAGAAGAGAAATAATGTTTTGGGAGTTTTTAGAAGCATTTCAACATCATTTCTAGACTCCTCTTTGAACTAGGCAAACTTTCAGCCAAATTCCAAATTTGACCCAAAACTGGCCAAAAGCATGGGTTAACCCCTTTGGGTTTTGGTCAAAATTTCAACTTTGCTGAAATCTTGCACACAGCTCAAATAAGAAGAGAAATAATGTTTTGGGAGTTTTTAGAAGCATTTCAACATCATTTCTAGACTCCTCTTTGAACTAGGCACACTTTTAGCCAAATTCCAAATTTAACCCAAAACTGGCCAAAAGCATGGGTTAACCCCTTTGGGTTTTGGTCAAAATTTCAACTTTGCTGAAATCTTGCACACAGCTCAAATAAGAAGAGAAATAATGTTTTGGGAGTTTTTAGAAGCATTTCAACATCATTTCTAGACTCTTCTTTGAACTAGGCAAACTTTCAGCCAAATTCCAAATTTGACCCAAAACTGGCCAAAAGCATGGGTTAACCCCTTTGGGTTTTGGTCAAAATTTCAACTTTGCTGAAATCTTGCACACAGCTCAAATAAGAAGAGAAATAATGTTTTGGGAGTTTTTAGAAGCATTTCAACATCATTTCTAGACTCCTCTTTGAACTAGGCAAACTTTCAGCCAAATTCCAAATTTGACCCAAAACTGGCCAAAAGCATGGGTTAACCCCTTTGGGTTTTGGTCAAAATTTCAACTTTGCTGAAATCTTGCACACAGCTCAAATAAGAAGAGAAATAATGTTTTGGGAGTTTTTAGAAGCATTTCAACATCATTTCTAGACTCCTCTTTGAACTAGGCAAACTTTCAGCCAAATTCCAAATTTGACCCAAAACTGGCCAAAAGCATGGGTTAACCCCTTTGGGTTTTGGTCAAAATTTCAACTTTGCTGGAATCTTGCACACAGCTCAAATAAGAAGAGAAATAATGTTTTGGGAGTTTTTAGAAGCATTTCAACATCATTTCTAGACTCCTCTTTGAACTAGGCACACTTTCAGCCAAATTCCAAATTTGACCCAAAACTGGCCAAAAGCATGGGTTAACCCCTTTGGGTTTTGGTCAAAATTTCAACTTTGCTGAAATCTTGCACACAGCTCAAATAAGAAGAGAAATAATGTTTTGGGAGTTTTTAGAAGCATTTCAACATCATTTCTAGACTCCTCTTTGAACTAGGCACACTTTCAGCCAAATTCCAAATTTGACCCAAAACTGGCCAAAAGCATGGGTTAACCCCTTTGGGTTTTGGTCAAAATTTCAACTTTGCTGAAATCTTGCACACAGCTCAAATAAGAAGAGAAATAATGTTTTGGGAGTTTTTAGAAGCATTTCAACATCATTTCTAGACTCCTCTTTGAACTAGGCACACTTTTAGCCAAATTCCAAATTTAACCCAAAACTGGCCAAAAGCATGGGTTAACCCCTTTGGGTTTTGGTCAAAATTTCAACTTTGCTGAAATCTTGCACACAGCTCAAATAAGAAGAGAAATAATGTTTTGGGAGTTTTTAGAAGCATTTCAACATCATTTCTAGACTCCTCTTTGAACTAGGCAAACTTTCAGCCAAATTCCAAATCTGACCCAAACCTGGCCAAAAGCATGGGTTAACCCCTTTGGGTTTTGGTCAAAATTTCAACTTTGCTGAAATCTTGCACACAGCTCAAATAAGAAGAGAAATAATGTTTTGGGAGTTTTTAGAAGCATTTCAACATCATTTCTAGACTCCTCTTTGAACTAGGCAAACTTTCAGCCAAATTCCAAATTTGACCCAAAACTGGCCAAAAGCATGGGTTAACCCCTTTGGGTTTTGGTCAAAATTTCAACTTTGCTGAAATCTTGCACACAGCTCAAATAAGAAGAGAAATAATGTTTTGGGAGTTTTTAGAAGCATTTCAACATCATTTCTAGACTCCTCTTTGAACTAGGCAAACTTTCAGCCAAATTCCAAATTTGACCCAAAACTGGCCAAAAGCATGGGTTAACCCCTTTGGGTTTTGGTCAAAATTTCAACTTTGCTGGAATCTTGCACACAGCTCAAATAAGAAGAGAAATAATGTTTTGGGAGTTTTTAGAAGCATTTCAACATCATTTCTAGACTCCTCTTTGAACTAGGCACACTTTCAGCCAAATTCCAAATTTGACCCAAAACTGGCCAAAAGCATGGGTTAACCCCTTTGGGTTTTGGTCAAAATTTCAACTTTGCTGAAATCTTGCACACAGCTCAAATAAGAAGAGAAATAATGTTTTGGGAGTTTTTAGAAGCATTTCAACATCATTTCTAGACTCCTCTTTGAACTAGGCACACTTTCAGCCAAATTCCAAATTTGACCCAAAACTGGCCAAAAGCATGGGTTAACCCCTTTGGGTTTTGGTCAAAATTTCAACTTTGCTGAAATCTTGCACACAGCTCAAATAAGAAGAGAAATAATGTTTTGGGAGTTTTTAGAAGCATTTCAACATCATTTCTAGACTCCTCTTTGAACTAGGCAAACTTTCAGCCAAATTCCAAATCTGACCCAAAACTGGCCAAAAGCATGGGTTAACCCCTTTGGGTTTTGGTCAAAATTTCAACTTTGCTGAAATCTTGCACACAGCTCAAATAAGAAGAGAAATAATGTTTTGGGAGTTTTTAGAAGCATTTCAACATCATTTCTAGACTCCTCTTTGAACTAGGCACACTTTCAGCCAAATTCCAAATTTGACCCAAAACTTGCCAAAAGCATCGGTTATCCCCTTTGGGTTTTGGTCAATATTTCAACTTTGCTGAAATCTTGCACACAGCTCAAATAAGAAGAGAAATAATGTTTTGGGAGTTTTTAGAAGCATTTCAACATCATTTCTAGATTCCTCTTTGAACTAGGCACACTTTCAGCCAAATTCCAAATTTGAGCCAAAACTGGCCAAAAGCATGGTTTAACCCCTTTGGGTTTTGGTCAAAATTTCAACTTTGCTGAAATCTTGCACACAGCTCAAATAAGAAGAGAAATAATGTTTTGGGAGTTTTTAGAAGCATTTCAACATCATTTCTAGACTCCTCTTTGAACTAGGCACACTTTCAGCCAAATTCCAAATTTGACCCAAAACTGGCCAAAAGCATGGGTTAACCCCTTTGGGTTTTGGTCAAAATTTCAACTTTGCTGAAATCTTGCACACAGCTCAAATAAGAAGAGAAATAATGTTTTGGGAGTTTTTAGAAGCATTTCAACATCATTTCTAGACTCCTCTTTGAACTAGGCACACTTTCAGCCAAATTCCAAATTTGACCCAAAACTGGCCAAAAGCATGGGTTAACCCCTTTGGGTTTTGGTCAAAATTTCAACTTTGCTGAAATCTTGCACACAGCTCAAATAAGAAGAGAAATAATGTTTTGGGAGTTTTTAGAAGCATTTCAACATCATTTCTAGACTCCTCTTTGAACTAGGCAAACTTTCAGCCAAATTCCAAATTTGACCCAAAACTGGCCAAAAGCATGGGTTAACCCCTTTGGGTTTATGTCAAAATTTCAACTTTGCTGAAATCTTGCACACAGCTCAAATAAGAAGAGAAATAATCTTTTGGGAGTTTTTGGAAGCATTTCAACATCATTTCTAGACTCCTCTTTGAACTAGGCACACTTTCAGCCAAATTCCAAATTTGACCCAAAACTGGCCAAAAGCATGGGTTAACCCCTTTGGGTTTTGGTCAAAATTTCAACTTTGCTGAAATCTTGCACACAGCTCAAATAAGAAGAGAAATAATGTTTTGGGAGTTTTTAGAAGCATTTCAACATCATTTCTAGACTCCTCTTTGAACTAGGCACACTTTCAGCCAAATTCCAAATTTGACCCAAAACTGGCCAAAAGCATGGGTTAACCCCTTTGGGTTTTGGTCAAAATTTCAACTTTAATGAAATCTTGCACACAGCTCAAATAAGAAGAGAAATAATGTTTTGGGAGTTTTTAGAAGCATTTCAACATCATTTCTAGACTCCTCTTTGAACTAGGCACACTTTCAGCCAAATTCCAAATTTGACCCAAAACTTGCCAAAAGCATCGGTTATCCCCTTTGGGTTTTGGTCAATATTTCAACTTTGCTGAAATCTTGCACACAGCTCAAATAAGAAGAGAAATAATGTTTTGGGAGTTTTTAGAAGCATTTCAACATCATTTCTAGACTCCTCTTTGAACTAGGCAAACTTTCAGCCAAATTCCAAATTTGACCCAAAACTGGCCAAAAGCATGGGTTAACCCCTTTGGGTTTTGGTCAAAATTTCAACTTTGCTGAAATCTTGCACACAGCTCAAATAAGAAGAGAAATAATGTTTTGGGAGTTTTTAGAAGCATTTCAACATCATTTCTAGACTCTTCTTTGAACTAGGCAAACTTTCAGCCAAATTCCAAATTTGACCCAAAACTGGCCAAAAGCATGGGTTAACCCCTTTGGGTTTTGGTCAAAATTTCAACTTTGCTGAAATCTTGCACACAGCTCAAATAAGAAGAGAAATAATGTTTTGGGAGTTTTTAGAAGCATTTCAACATCATTTCTAGACTCCTCTTTGAACTAGGCACACTTTCAGCCAAATTCCAAATTTGACCCAAAACTGGCCAAAAGCATGGGTTAACCCCTTTGGGTTTTGGTCAAAATTTCAACTTTGCTGAAATCTTGCACACAGCTCAAATAAGAAGAGAAATAATGTTTTGGGAGTTTTTAGAAGCATTTCAACATCATTTCTAGACTCCTCTTTGAACTAGGCAAACTTTCAGCCAAATTCCAAATTTGACCCAAAACTGGCCAAAAGCATGGGTTAACCCCTTTGGGTTTTGGTCAAAATTTCAACTTTGCTGAAATCTTGCACACAGCTCAAATAAGAAGAGAAATAATGTTTTGGGAGTTTTTAGAAGCATTTCAACATCATTTCTAGACTCCTCTTTGAACTAGGCAAACTTTCAGCCAAATTCCAAATTTGACCCAAAACTGGCCAAAAGCATGGGTTAACCCCTTTGGGTTTTGGTCAAAATTTCAACTTTGCTGAAATCTTGCACACAGCTCAAATAAGAAGAGAAATAATGTTTTGGGAGTTTTTAGAAGCATTTCAACATCATTTCTAGACTCCTCTTTGAACTAGGCAAACTTTCAGCCAAATTCCAAATTTGACCCAAAACTGGCCAAAAGCATGGGTTAACCCCTTTGGGTTTTGGTCAATATTTCAACTTTGCTGAAATCTTGCACACAGCTCAAACAAGAAGAGAAATAATGTTTTGGGAGTTTTTAGAAGCATTTCAACATCATTTCTAGATTCCTCTTTGAACTAGGCACACTTTCAGCCAAATTCCAAATTTGACCCAAAACTGGCCAAAAGCATGGGTTAACCCCTTTGGGTTTTGGTCAAAATTTCAACTTTGCTGAAATCTTGCACACAGCTCAAATAAGAAGAGAAATAATGTTTTGGGAGTTTTTAGAAGCATTTCAACATCATTTCTAGACTCCTCTTTGAACTAGGCACACTTTCAGCCAAATTCCAAATTTGACCCAAAACTGGCCAAAAGCATCGGTTATCCCCTTTGGGTTTTGGTCAATATTTCAACTTTGCTGAAATCTTGCACACAGCTCAAATAAGAAGAGAAATAATGTTTTGGGAGTTTTTAGAAGCATTTCAACATCATTTCTAGATTCCTCTTTGAACTAGGCACACTTTCAGCCAAATTCCAAATTTGACCCAAAACTGGCCAAAAGCATGGGTTAACCCCTTTGGGTTTTGGTCAAAATTTCAACTTTGCTGAAATCTTGCACACAGCTCAAATAAGAAGAGAAATAATGTTTTGGGAGTTTTTAGAAGCATTTCAACATCATTTCTAGACTCCTCTTTGAACTAGGCACACTTTCAGCCAAATTCCAAATTTGACCCAAAACTGGCCAAAAGCATGGGTTAACCCCTTTGGGTTTTGGTCAAAATTTCAACTTTGCTGAAATCTTGCACACAGCTCAAATAAGAAGAGAAATAATATTTTGGGAGTTTTTAGAAGCATTTCAACATCATTTCTAGACTCCTCTTTGAACTAGGCAAACTTTCAGCCAAATTCCAAATTTGACCCAAAACTGGCCAAAAGCATGGGTTAACCCCTTTGGGTTTTGGTCAAAATTTCAACTTTGCTGAAATCTTGCACACAGCTCAAATAAGAAGAGAAATAATGTTTTGGGAGTTTTTAGAAGCATTTCAACATCATTTCTAGACTTCTCTTTGAACTAGGCACACTTTCAGCCAAATTCCAAATTTGACCCAAAACTGGCCAAAAGCATCGGTTATCCCCTTTGGGTTTTGGTCAATATTTCAACTTTGCTGAAATCTTGCACACAGCTCAAATAAGAAGAGAAATAATGTTTTGGGAGTTTTTAGAAGCATTTCAACATCATTTCTAGATTCCTCTTTGAACTAGGCACACTTTCAGCCAAATTCCAAATTTGACCCAAAACTGGCCAAAAGCATGGGTTAACCCCTTTGGGTTTTGGTCAAAATTTCAACTTTGCTGAAATCTTGCACACAGCTCAAATAAGAAGAGAAATAATGTTTTGGGAGTTTTTAGAAGCATTTCAACATCATTTCTAGACTCCTCTTTGAACTAGGCACACTTTCAGCCAAATTCCAAATTTGACCCAAAACTGGCCAAAAGCATGGGTTAACCCCTTTGGGTTTTGGTCAAAATTTCAACTTTGCTGAAATCTTGCACACAGCTCAAATAAGAAGAGAAATAATATTTTGGGAGTTTTTAGAAGCATTTCAACATCATTTCTAGACTCCTCTTTGAACTAGGCAAACTTTCAGCCAAATTCCAAATTTGACCCAAAACTGGCCAAAAGCATGGGTTAACCCCTTTGGGTTTTGGTCAAAATTTCAACTTTGCTGAAATCTTGCACACAGCTCAAATAAGAAGAGAAATAATGTTTTGGGAGTTTTTAGAAGCATTTCAACATCATTTCTAGACTCCTCTTTGAACTAGGCAAACTTTCAGCCAAATTCCAAATTTGACCCAAAACTGGCCAAAAGCATGGGTTAACCCCTTTGGGTTTTGGTCAAAATTTCAACTTTGCTGAAATCTTGCACACAGCTCAAATAAGAAGAGAAATAATGTTTTGGGAGTTTTTAGAAGCATTTCAACATCATTTCTAGACTCCTCTTTGAACTAGGCAAACTTTCAGCCAAATTCCAAATTTGACCCAAAACTGGCCAAAAGCATGGGTTAACCCCTTTGGGGTTTGGTCAATATTTCAACTTTGCTGAAATCTTGCACACAGCTCAAACAAGAAGAGAAATAATGTTTTGGGAGTTTTTAGAAGCATTTCAACATCATTTCTAGATTCCTCTTTGAACTAGGCACACTTTCAGCCAAATTCCAAATTTGACCCAAAACTGGCCAAAAGCATGGGTTAACCCCTTTGGGTTTTGGTCAAAATTTCAACTTTGCTGAAATCTTGCACACAGCTCAAATAAGAAGAGAAATAATGTTTTGGGAGTTTTTAGAAGCATTTCAACATCATTTCTAGACTCCTCTTTGAACTAGGCACACTTTCAGCCAAATTCCAAATTTGACCCAAAACTGGCCAAAAGCATCGGTTATCCCCTTTGGGTTTTGGTCAATATTTCAACTTTGCTGAAATCTTGCACACAGCTCAAATAAGAAGAGAAATAATGTTTTGGGAGTTTTTAGAAGCATTTCAACATCATTTCTAGATTCCTCTTTGAACTAGGCACACTTTCAGCCAAATTCCAAATTTGACCCAAAACTGGCCAAAAGCATGGGTTAACCCCTTTGGGTTTTGGTCAAAATTTCAACTTTGCTGAAATCTTGCACACAGCTCAAATAAGAAGAGAAATAATGTTTTGGGAGTTTTTAGAAGCATTTCAACATCATTTCTAGACTCCTCTTTGAACTAGGCACACTTTCAGCCAAATTCCAAATTGGACCCAAAACTGGCCAAAAGCATGGGTTAACCCCTTTGGGTTTTGGTCAAAATTTCAACTTTGCTGAAATCTTGCACACAGCTCAAATAAGAAGAGAAATAATATTTTGGGAGTTTTTAGAAGCATTTCAACATCATTTCTAGACTCCTCTTTGAACTAGGCAAACTTTCAGCCAAATTCCAAATTTGACCCAAAACTGGCCAAAAGCATGGGTTAACCCCTTTGGGTTTTGGTCAAAATTTCAACTTTGCTGAAATCTTGCACACAGCTCAAATAAGAAGAGAAATAATGTTTTGGGAGTTTTTAGAAGCATTTCAACATCATTTCTAGACTCCTCTTTGAACTAGGCAAACTTTCAGCCAAATTCCAAATTTGACCCAAAACTGGCCAAAAGCATGGGTTAACCCCTTTGGGTTTTGGTCAAAATTTCAACTTTGCTGAAATCTTGCACACAGCTCAAATAAGAAGAGAAATAATGTTTTGGGAGTTTTTAGAAGCATTTCAACATCATTTCTAGACTCCTCTTTGAACTAGGCAAACTTTCAGCCAAATTCCAAATTTGACCCAAAACTGGCCAAAAGCATGGGTTAACCCCTTTGGGTTTTGGTCAAAATTTCAACTTTGCTGAAATCTTGCACACAGCTCAAATAAGAAGAGAAATAATCTTTTGGGAGTTTTTAGAAGCATTTCAACATCATTTCTAGACTCCTCTTTGAACTAGGCAAACTTTCAGCCAAATTCCAAATTTGACCCAAAACTGGCCAAAAGCATGGGTTAACCCCTTTGGGTTTTGGTCAAAATTTCAACTTTGCTGAAATCTTGCACACAGCTCAAATAAGAAGAGAAATAATGTTTTGGGAGTTTTTAGAAGCATTTCAACATCATTTCTAGACTCCTCTTTGAACTAGGCAAACTTTCAGCCAAATTCCAAATTTGACCCAAAACTGGCCAAAAGCATGGGTTAACCCCTTTGGGTTTTGGTCAAAATTTCAACTTTGCTGAAATCTTGCACACAGCTCAAATAAGAAGAGAAATAATGTTTTGGGAGTTTTTAGAAGCATTTCAACATCATTTCTAGACTCCTCTTTGAACTAGGCAAACTTTCAGCCAAATTCCAAATTTGACCCAAAACTGGCCAAAAGCATGGGTTAACCCCTTTGGGGTTTGGTCAATATTTCAACTTTGCTGAAATCTTGCACACAGCTCAAACAAGAAGAGAAATAATGTTTTGGGAGTTTTTAGAAGCATTTCAACATCATTTCTAGATTCCTCTTTGAACTAGGCACACTTTCAGCCAAATTCCAAATTTGACCCAAAACTGGCCAAAAGCATGGGTTAACCCCTTTGGGTTTTGGTCAAAATTTCAACTTTGCTGAAATCTTGCACACAGCTCAAATAAGAAGAGAAATAATGTTTTGGGAGTTTTTAGAAGCATTTCAACATCATTTCTAGACTCCTCTTTGAACTAGGCACACTTTCAGCCAAATTCCAAATTTGACCCAAAACTGGCCAAAAGCATCGGTTATCCCCTTTGGGTTTTGGTCAATATTTCAACTTTGCTGAAATCTTGCACACAGCTCAAATAAGAAGAGAAATAATGTTTTGGGAGTTTTTAGAAGCATTTCAACATCATTTCTAGATTCCTCTTTGAACTAGGCACACTTTCAGCCAAATTCCAAATTTGACCCAAAACTGGCCAAAAGCATGGGTTAACCCCTTTGGGTTTTGGTCAAAATTTCAACTTTGCTGAAATCTTGCACACAGCTCAAATAAGAAGAGAAATAATGTTTTGGGAGTTTTTAGAAGCATTTCAACATCATTTCTAGACTCCTCTTTGAACTAGGCACACTTTCAGCCAAATTCCAAATTGGACCCAAAACTGGCCAAAAGCATGGGTTAACCCCTTTGGGTTTTGGTCAAAATTTCAACTTTGCTGAAATCTTGCACACAGCTCAAATAAGAAGAGAAATAATATTTTGGGAGTTTTTAGAAGCATTTCAACATCATTTCTAGACTCCTCTTTGAACTAGGCAAACTTTCAGCCAAATTCCAAATTTGACCCAAAACTGGCCAAAAGCATGGGTTAACCCCTTTGGGTTTTGGTCAAAATTTCAACTTTGCTGAAATCTTGCACACAGCTCAAATAAGAAGAGAAATAATGTTTTGGGAGTTTTTAGAAGCATTTCAACATCATTTCTAGACTCCTCTTTGAACTAGGCAAACTTTCAGCCAAATTCCAAATTTGACCCAAAACTGGCCAAAAGCATGGGTTAACCCCTTTGGGTTTTGGTCAAAATTTCAACTTTGCTGAAATCTTGCACACAGCTCAAATAAGAAGAGAAATAATGTTTTGGGAGTTTTTAGAAGCATTTCAACATCATTTCTAGACTCCTCTTTGAACTAGGCAAACTTTCAGCCAAATTCCAAATTTGACCCAAAACTGGCCAAAAGCATGGGTTAACCCCTTTGGGTTTTGGTCAAAATTTCAACTTTGCTGAAATCTTGCACACAGCTCAAATAAGAAGAGAAATAATCTTTTGGGAGTTTTTAGAAGCATTTCAACATCATTTCTAGACTCCTCTTTGAACTAGGCAAACTTTCAGCCAAATTCCAAATTTGACCCAAAACTGGCCAAAAGCATGGGTTAACCCCTTTGGGTTTTGGTCAAAATTTTAACTTTGCTGAAATCTTGCACACAGCTCAAATAAGAAGAGAAATAATGTTTTGGGAGTTTTTAGAAGCATTTCAACATCATTTCTAGACTCCTCTTTGAACTAGGCACACTTTCAGCCAAATTCCAAATTTGACCCAAAACTGGCCAAAAGCATGGGTTAACCCCTTTGGGTTTTGGTCAAAATTTCAACTTTGCTGAAATCTTGCACACAGCTCAAATAAGAAGAGAAATAATGTTTTGGGAGTTTTTAGAAGCATTTCAACATCATTTCTAGACTCCTCTTTGAACTAGGCACACTTTCAGCCAAATTCCAAATTTGACCCAAAACTGGCCAAAAGCATCGGTTATCCCCTTTGGGTTTTGGTCAATATTTCAACTTTGCTGAAATCTTGCACACAGCTCAAATAAGAAGAGAAATAATGTTTTGGGAGTTTTTAGAAGCATTTCAACATCATTTCTAGATTCCTCTTTGAACTAGGCACACTTTCAGCCAAATTCCAAATTTGACCCAAAACTGGCCAAAAGCATGGGTTAACCCCTTTGGGTTTTGGTCAAAATTTCAACTTTGCTGAAATCTTGCACACAGCTCAAATAAGAAGAGAAATAATGTTTTGGGAGTTTTTAGAAGCATTTCAACATCATTTCTAGACTCCTCTTTGAACTAGGCACACTTTCAGCCAAATTCCAAATTGGACCCAAAACTGGCCAAAAGCATGGGTTAACCCCTTTGGGTTTTGGTCAAAATTTCAACTTTGCTGAAATCTTGCACACAGCTCAAATAAGAAGAGAAATAATATTTTGGGAGTTTTTAGAAGCATTTCAACATCATTTCTAGACTCCTCTTTGAACTAGGCAAACTTTCAGCCAAATTCCAAATTTGACCCAAAACTGGCCAAAAGCATGGGTTAACCCCTTTGGGTTTTGGTCAAAATTTCAACTTTGCTGAAATCTTGCACACAGCTCAAATAAGAAGAGAAATAATGTTTTGGGAGTTTTTAGAAGCATTTCAACATCATTTCTAGACTCCTCTTTGAACTAGGCAAACTTTCAGCCAAATTCCAAATTTGACCCAAAACTGGCCAAAAGCATGGGTTAACCCCTTTGGGTTTTGGTCAAAATTTCAACTTTGCTGAAATCTTGCACACAGCTCAAATAAGAAGAGAAATAATGTTTTGGGAGTTTTTAGAAGCATTTCAACATCATTTCTAGACTCCTCTTTGAACTAGGCACACTTTCAGCCAAATTCCAAATTTGACCCAAAACTGGCCAAAAGCATGGGTTAACCCCTTTGGGTTTTGGTCAAAATTTCAACTTTGCTGAAATCTTGCACACAGCTCAAATAAGAAGAGAAATAATGTTTTGGGAGTTTTTAGAAGCATTTCAACATCATTTCTAGACTCCTCTTTGAACTAGGCAAACTTTCAGCCAAATTCCAAATTTGACCCAAAACTGGCCAAAAGCATGGGTTAACCCATTTGGGTTTTGGTCAAAATTTCAACTTTGCTGAAATCTTGCACACAGCTCAAATAAGAAGAGAAATAATGTTTTGGGAGTTTTTAGAAGCATTTCAACATCATTTCTAGACTCCTCTTTGAACTAGGCAAACTTTCAGCCAAATTCCAAATTTGACCCAAAACTGGCCAAAAGCATGGGTTAACCCCTTTGGGTTTTGGTCAAAATTTCAACTTTGCTGAAATCTTGCACACAGCTCAAATAAGAAGAGAAATAATCTTTTGGGAGTTTTTAGAAGCATTTCAACATCATTTCTAGACTCCTCTTTGAACTAGGCAAACTTTCAGCCAAATTCCAAATTTGACCCAAAACTGGCCAAAAGCTTGGGTTAACCCCTTTGGGTTTTGGTCAAAATTTTAACTTTGCTGAAATCTTGCACACAGCTCAAATAAGAAGAGAAATAATGTTTTGGGAGTTTTTAGAAGCATTTCAACATCATTTCTAGACTCCTCTTTGAACTAGGCACACTTTCAGCCAAATTCCAAATTTGACCCAAAACTGGCCAAAAGCATGGGTTAACCCCTTTGGGTTTTGGTCCAAATTTCAACTTTGCTGAAATCTTGCACACAGCTCAAATAAGAAGAGAAATAATGTTTTGGGAGTTTTTAGAAGCATTTCAACATCATTTCTAGACTCCTCTTTGAACTAGGCAAACTTTCAGCCAAATTCCAAATTTGACCCAAAACTGGCCAAAAGCATGGGTTAACCCCTTTGGGGTTTGGTCAATATTTCAACTTTGCTGAAATCTTGCACACAGCTCAAACAAGAAGAGAAATAATGTTTTGGGAGTTTTTAGAAGCATTTCAACATCATTTCTAGATTCCTCTTTGAACTAGGCACACTTTCAGCCAAATTCCAAATTTGACCCAAAACTGGCCAAAAGCATGGGTTAACCCCTTTGGGTTTTGGTCAAAATTTCAACTTTGCTGAAATCTTGCACACAGCTCAAATAAGAAGAGAAATAATGTTTTGGGAGTTTTTAGAAGCATTTCAACATCATTTCTAGACTCCTCTTTGAACTAGGCACACTTTCAGCCAAATTCCAAATTTGACCCAAAACTGGCCAAAAGCATCGGTTATCCCCTTTGGGTTTTGGTCAATATTTCAACTTTGCTGAAATCTTGCACACAGCTCAAATAAGAAGAGAAATAATGTTTTGGGAGTTTTTAGAAGCATTTCAACATCATTTCTAGATTCCTCTTTGAACTAGGCACACTTTCAGCCAAATTCCAAATTTGACCCAAAACTGGCCAAAAGCATGGGTTAACCCCTTTGGGTTTTGGTCAAAATTTCAACTTTGCTGAAATCTTGCACACAGCTCAAATAAGAAGAGAAATAATGTTTTGGGAGTTTTTAGAAGCATTTCAACATCATTTCTAGACTCCTCTTTGAACTAGGCACACTTTCAGCCAAATTCCAAATTGGACCCAAAACTGGCCAAAAGCATGGGTTAACCCCTTTGGGTTTTGGTCAAAATTTCAACTTTGCTGAAATCTTGCACACAGCTCAAATAAGAAGAGAAATAATATTTTGGGAGTTTTTAGAAGCATTTCAACATCATTTCTAGACTCCTCTTTGAACTAGGCAAACTTTCAGCCAAATTCCAAATTTGACCCAAAACTGGCCAAAAGCATGGGTTAACCCCTTTGGGTTTTGGTCAAAATTTTAACTTTGCTGAAATCTTGCACACAGCTCAAATAAGAAGAGAAATAATGTTTTGGGAGTTTTTAGAAGCATTTCAACATCATTTCTAGACTCCTCTTTGAACTAGGCAAACTTTCAGCCAAATTCCAAATTTGACCCAAAACTGGCCAAAAGCATGGGTTAACCCCTTTGGGTTTTGGTCAAAATTTCAACTTTGCTGAAATCTTGCACACAGCTCAAATAAGAAGAGAAATAATGTTTTGGGAGTTTTTAGAAGCATTTCAACATCATTTCTAGACTCCTCTTTGAACTAGGCACACTTTCAGCTAAATTCCAAATTTGACCCAAAACTGGCCAAAAGCATGGGTTAACCCCTTTGGGTTTTGGTCAAAATTTCAACTTTGCTGAAATCTTGCACACAGCTCAAATAAGAAGAGAAATAATGTTTTGGGAGTTTTTAGAAGCATTTCAACATCATTTCTAGACTCCTCTTTGAACTAGGCAAACTTTCAGCCAAATTCCAAATTTGACCCAAAACTGGCCAAAAGCATGGGTTAACCCCTTTGGGTTTTGGTCAAAATTTCAACTTTGCTGAAATCTTGCACACAGCTCAAATAAGAAGAGAAATAATCTTTTGGGAGTTTTTAGAAGCATTTCAACATCATTTCTAGACTCCTCTTTGAACTAGGCAAACTTTCAGCCAAATTCCAAATTTGACCCAAAACTGGCCAAAAGCATGGGTTAACCCCTTTGGGTTTTGGTCAAAATTTTAACTTTGCTGAAATCTTGCACACAGCTCAAATAAGAAGAGAAATAATGTTTTGGGAGTTTTTAGAAGCATTTCAACATCATTTCTAGACTCCTCTTTGAACTAGGCACACTTTCAGCCAAATTCCAAATTTGACCCAAAACTGGCCAAAAGCATGGGTTAACCCCTTTGGGTTTTGGTCAAAATTTCAACTTTGCTGAAATCTTGCACACAGCTCAAATAAGAAGAGAAATAATGTTTTGGGAGTTTTTAGAAGCATTTCAACATCATTTCTAGACTCCTCTTTGAACTAGGCACACTTTCAGCCAAATTCCAAATTTGACCCAAAACTGGCCAAAAGCATCGGTTATCCCCTTTGGGTTTTGGTCAATATTTCAACTTTGCTGAAATCTTGCACACAGCTCAAATAAGAAGAGAAATAATGTTTTGGGAGTTTTTAGAAGCATTTCAACATCATTTCTAGATTCCTCTTTGAACTAGGCACACTTTCAGCCAAATTCCAAATTTGACCCAAAACTGGCCAAAAGCATGGGTTAACCCCTTTGGGTTTTGGTCAAAATTTCAACTTTGCTGAAATCTTGCACACAGCTCAAATAAGAAGAGAAATAATGTTTTGGGAGTTTTTAGAAGCATTTCAACATCATTTCTAGACTCCTCTTTGAACTAGGCACACTTTCAGCCAAATTCCAAATTGGACCCAAAACTGGCCAAAAGCATGGGTTAACCCCTTTGGGTTTTGGTCAAAATTTCAACTTTGCTGAAATCTTGCACACAGCTCAAATAAGAAGAGAAATAATATTTTGGGAGTTTTTAGAAGCATTTCAACATCATTTCTAGACTCCTCTTTGAACTAGGCAAACTTTCAGCCAAATTCCAAATTTGACCCAAAACTGGCCAAAAGCATGGGTTAACCCCTTTGGGTTTTGGTCAAAATTTCAACTTTGCTGAAATCTTGCACACAGCTCAAATAAGAAGAGAAATAATGTTTTGGGAGTTTTTAGAAGCATTTCAACATCATTTCTAGACTCCTCTTTGAACTAGGCAAACTTTCAGCCAAATTCCAAATTTGACCCAAAACTGGCCAAAAGCATGGGTTAACCCCTTTGGGTTTTGGTCAAAATTTCAACTTTGCTGAAATCTTGCACACAGCTCAAATAAGAAGAGAAATAATGTTTTGGGAGTTTTTAGAAGCATTTCAACATCATTTCTAGACTCCTCTTTGAACTAGGCACACTTTCAGCCAAATTCCAAATTTGACCCAAAACTGGCCAAAAGCATGGGTTAACCCCTTTGGGTTTTGGTCAAAATTTCAACTTTGCTGAAATCTTGCACACAGCTCAAATAAGAAGAGAAATAATGTTTTGGGAGTTTTTAGAAGCATTTCAACATCATTTCTAGACTCCTCTTTGAACTAGGCAAACTTTCAGCCAAATTCCAAATTTGACCCAAAACTGGCCAAAAGCATGGGTTAACCCCTTTGGGTTTTGGTCAAAATTTCAACTTTGCTGAAATCTTGCACACAGCTCAAATAAGAAGAGAAATAATGTTTTGGGAGTTTTTAGAAGCATTTCAACATCATTTCTAGATTCCTCTTTGAACTAGGCACACTTTCAGCCAAATTCCAAATTTGACCCAAAACTGGCCAAAAGCATGGGTTAACCCCTTTGGGTTTTGGTCAAAATTTCAACTTTGCTGAAATCTTGCACACAGCTCAAATAAGAAGAGAAATAATGTTTTGGGAGTTTTTAGAAGCATTTCAACATCATTTCTAGACTCCTCTTTGAACTAGGCACACTTTCAGCCAAATTCCAAATTTGACCCAAAACTGGCCAAAAGCATGAGTTAACCCCTTTGGGTTTTGGTCAAAATTTCAACTTTGCTGAAATCTTGCACACAGCTCAAATAAGAAGAGAAATAATGTTTTGGGAGTTTTTAGAAGCATTTCAACATCATTTCTAGATTCCTCTTTGAACTAGGCACACTTTCAGCCAAATTCCAAATTTGACCCAAAACTGGCCAAAAGCATGGGTTAACCCCTTTGGGTTTTGGTCAAAATTTCAACTTTGCTGAAATCTTGCACACAGCTCAAATAAGAAGAGAAATAATGTTTTGGGAGTTTTTAGAAGCATTTCAACATCATTTCTAGACTCCTCTTTGAACTAGGCACACTTTCAGCCAAATTCCAAATTGGACCCAAAACTGGCCAAAAGCATGGGTTAACCCCTTTGGGTTTTGGTCAAAATTTCAACTTTGCTGAAATCTTGCACACAGCTCAAATAAGAAGAGAAATAATATTTTGGGAGTTTTTAGAAGCATTTCAACATCATTTCTAGACTCCTCTTTGAACTAGGCAAACTTTCAGCCAAATTCCAAATTTGACCCAAAACTGGCCAAAAGCATGGGTTAACCCCTTTGGGTTTTGGTCAAAATTTTAACTTTGCTGAAATCTTGCACACAGCTCAAATAAGAAGAGAAATAATGTTTTGGGAGTTTTTAGAAGCATTTCAACATCATTTCTAGACTCCTCTTTGAACTAGGCAAACTTTCAGCCAAATTCCAAATTTGACCCAAAACTGGCCAAAAGCATGGGTTAACCCCTTTGGGTTTTGGTCAAAATTTCAACTTTGCTGAAATCTTGCACACAGCTCAAATAAGAAGAGAAATAATGTTTTGGGAGTTTTTAGAAGCATTTCAACATCATTTCTAGACTCCTCTTTGAACTAGGCACACTTTCAGCTAAATTCCAAATTTGACCCAAAACTGGCCAAAAGCATGGGTTAACCCCTTTGGGTTTTGGTCAAAATTTCAACTTTGCTGAAATCTTGCACACAGCTCAAATAAGAAGAGAAATAATGTTTTGGGAGTTTTTAGAAGCATTTCAACATCATTTCTAGACTCCTCTTTGAACTAGGCAAACTTTCAGCCAAATTCCAAATTTGACCCAAAACTGGCCAAAAGCATGGGTTAACCCCTTTGGGTTTTGGTCAAAATTTCAACTTTGCTGAAATCTTGCACACAGCTCAAATAAGAAGAGAAATAATCTTTTGGGAGTTTTTAGAAGCATTTCAACATCATTTCTAGACTCCTCTTTGAACTAGGCAAACTTTCAGCCAAATTCCAAATTTGACCCAAAACTGGCCAAAAGCATGGGTTAACCCCTTTGGGTTTTGGTCAAAATTTTAACTTTGCTGAAATCTTGCACACAGCTCAAATAAGAAGAGAAATAATGTTTTGGGAGTTTTTAGAAGCATTTCAACATCATTTCTAGACTCCTCTTTGAACTAGGCACACTTTCAGCCAAATTCCAAATTTGACCCAAAACTGGCCAAAAGCATGGGTTAACCCCTTTGGGTTTTGGTCAAAATTTCAACTTTGCTGAAATCTTGCACACAGCTCAAATAAGAAGAGAAATAATGTTTTGGGAGTTTTTAGAAGCATTTCAACATCATTTCTAGACTCCTCTTTGAACTAGGCACACTTTCAGCCAAATTCCAAATTTGACCCAAAACTGGCCAAAAGCATCGGTTATCCCCTTTGGGTTTTGGTCAATATTTCAACTTTGCTGAAATCTTGCACACAGCTCAAATAAGAAGAGAAATAATGTTTTGGGAGTTTTTAGAAGCATTTCAACATCATTTCTAGATTCCTCTTTGAACTAGGCACACTTTCAGCCAAATTCCAAATTTGACCCAAAACTGGCCAAAAGCATGGGTTAACCCCTTTGGGTTTTGGTCAAAATTTCAACTTTGCTGAAATCTTGCACACAGCTCAAATAAGAAGAGAAATAATGTTTTGGGAGTTTTTAGAAGCATTTCAACATCATTTCTAGACTCCTCTTTGAACTAGGCACACTTTCAGCCAAATTCCAAATTGGACCCAAAACTGGCCAAAAGCATGGGTTAACCCCTTTGGGTTTTGGTCAAAATTTCAACTTTGCTGAAATCTTGCACACAGCTCAAATAAGAAGAGAAATAATATTTTGGGAGTTTTTAGAAGCATTTCAACATCATTTCTAGACTCCTCTTTGAACTAGGCAAACTTTCAGCCAAATTCCAAATTTGACCCAAAACTGGCCAAAAGCATGGGTTAACCCCTTTGGGTTTTGGTCAAAATTTCAACTTTGCTGAAATCTTGCACACAGCTCAAATAAGAAGAGAAATAATGTTTTGGGAGTTTTTAGAAGCATTTCAACATCATTTCTAGACTCCTCTTTGAACTAGGCAAACTTTCAGCCAAATTCCAAATTTGACCCAAAACTGGCCAAAAGCATGGGTTAACCCCTTTGGGTTTTGGTCAAAATTTCAACTTTGCTGAAATCTTGCACACAGCTCAAATAAGAAGAGAAATAATGTTTTGGGAGTTTTTAGAAGCATTTCAACATCATTTCTAGACTCCTCTTTGAACTAGGCACACTTTCAGCCAAATTCCAAATTTGACCCAAAACTGGCCAAAAGCATGGGTTAACCCCTTTGGGTTTTGGTCAAAATTTCAACTTTGCTGAAATCTTGCACACAGCTCAAATAAGAAGAGAAATAATGTTTTGGGAGTTTTTAGAAGCATTTCAACATCATTTCTAGACTCCTCTTTGAACTAGGCAAACTTTCAGCCAAATTCCAAATTTGACCCAAAACTGGCCAAAAGCATGGGTTAACCCCTTTGGGTTTTGGTCAAAATTTCAACTTTGCTGAAATCTTGCACACAGCTCAAATAAGAAGAGAAATAATGTTTTGGGAGTTTTTAGAAGCATTTCAACATCATTTCTAGACTCCTCTTTGAACTAGGCAAACTTTCAGCCAAATTCCAAATTTGACCCAAAACTGGCCAAAAGCATGGGTTAACCCCTTTGGGTTTTGGTCAAAATTTCAACTTTGCTGAAATCTTGCACACAGCTCAAATAAGAAGAGAAATAATCTTTTGGGAGTTTTTAGAAGCATTTCAACATCATTTCTAGACTCCTCTTTGAACTAGGCAAACTTTCAGCCAAATTCCAAATTTGACCCAAAACTGGCCAAAAGCATGGGTTAACCCCTTTGGGTTTTGGTCAAAATTTTAACTTTGCTGAAATCTTGCACACAGCTCAAATAAGAAGAGAAATAATGTTTTGGGAGTTTTTAGAAGCATTTCAACATCATTTCTAGACTCCTCTTTGAACTAGGCACACTTTCAGCCAAATTCCAAATTTGACCCAAAACTGGCCAAAAGCATGGGTTAACCCCTTTGGGTTTTGGTCCAAATTTCAACTTTGCTGAAATCTTGCACACAGCTCAAATAAGAAGAGAAATAATGTTTTGGGAGTTTTTAGAAGCATTTCAACATCATTTCTAGACTCCTCTTTAAACTAGGCACACTTTCAGCCAAATTCCAAATTTGACCCAAAACTGGCCAAAAGCATGGGTTAACCCCTTTGGGTTTTGGTCAAAATTTCAACTTTGCTGAAATCTTGCACACAGCTCAAATAAGAAGAGAAATAATGTTTTGGGAGTTTTTAGAAGCATTTCAACATCATTACTAGACTCCTCTTTGAACTAGGCACACTTTCAGCCAAATTCCAAATTTGACCCAAAACTGGCCAAAAGCATGGGTTAACCCCTTTGGGTTTTGGTCAAAATTTCAACTTTGCTGAAATCTTGCACACAGCTCAAATGAGAAGAGAAATAATGTTTGGGAGTTTTTAGAAGCATTTCAACATCATTTCTAGACTCCTCTTTGAACTAGGCACACTTTCAGCCAAATTCCAAATTTGACCCAAAACTGGCCAAAAGCATGGGTTAACCCCTTTGGGTTTTGGTCCAAATTTTAACTTTGCTGAAATCTTGCACACAGCTCAAATAAGAAGAGAAATAATGTTTTGGGAGTTTTTAGAAGCATTTCAACATCATTTCTAGACTCCTCTTTAAACTAGGCACACTTTCAGCCAAATTCCAAATTTGACCCAAAACTGGCCAAAAGCATGGGTTAACCCCTTTGGGTTTTGGTCCAAATTTCAACTTTGCTGAAATCTTGCACACAGCTCAAATAAGAAGAGAAATAATGTTTTGGGAGTTTTTAGAAGCATTTCAACATCATTTCTAGACTCCTCTTTAAACTAGGCACACTTTCAGCCAAATTCCAAATTTGACCCAAAACTGGCCAAAAGCATGGGTTAACCCCTTTGGGTTTTGGTCAAAATTTCAACTTTGCTGAAATCTTGCACACAGCTCAAATAAGAAGAGAAATAATGTTTTGGGAGTTTTTAGAAGCATTTCAACATCATTTCTAGATTCCTCTTTGAACTAGGCACACTTTCAGCCAAATTCCAAATTTGACCCAAAACTGGCCAAAAGCATGGGTTAACCCCTTTGGGTTTTGGTCAAAATTTCAACTTTGCTGAAATCTTGCACACAGCTCAAATAAGAAGAGAAATAATGTTTTGGGAGTTTTTAGAAGCATTTCAACATCATTTCTAGACTCCTCTTTGAACTAGGCACACTTTCAGCCAAATTCCAAATTGGACCCAAAACTGGCCAAAAGCATGGGTTAACCCCTTTGGGTTTTGGTCAAAATTTCAACTTTGCTGAAATCTTGCACACAGCTCAAATAAGAAGAGAAATAATATTTTGGGAGTTTTTAGAAGCATTTCAACATCATTTCTAGACTCCTCTTTGAACTAGGCAAACTTTCAGCCAAATTCCAAATTTGACCCAAAACTGGCCAAAAGCATGGGTTAACCCCTTTGGGTTTTGGTCAAAATTTCAACTTTGCTGAAATCTTGCACACAGCTCAAATAAGAAGAGAAATAATGTTTTGGGAGTTTTTAGAAGCATTTCAACATCATTTCTAGACTCCTCTTTGAACTAGGCAAACTTTCAGCCAAATTCCAAATTTGACCCAAAACTGGCCAAAAGCATGGGTTAACCCCTTTGGGTTTTGGTCAAAATTTCAACTTTGCTGAAATCTTGCACACAGCTCAAATAAGAAGAGAAATAATGTTTTGGGAGTTTTTAGAAGCATTTCAACATCATTTCTAGACTCCTCTTTGAACTAGGCACACTTTCAGCCAAATTCCAAATTTGACCCAAAACTGGCCAAAAGCATGGGTTAACCCCTTTGGGTTTTGGTCAAAATTTCAACTTTGCTGAAATCTTGCACACAGCTCAAATAAGAAGAGAAATAATGTTTTGGGAGTTTTTAGAAGCATTTCAACATCATTTCTAGACTCCTCTTTGAACTAGGCAAACTTTCAGCCAAATTCCAAATTTGACCCAAAACTGGCCAAAAGCATGGGTTAACCCCTTTGGGTTTTGGTCAAAATTTCAACTTTGCTGAAATCTTGCACACAGCTCAAATAAGAAGAGAAATAATCTTTTGGGAGTTTTTAGAAGCATTTCAACATCATTTCTAGACTCCTCTTTGAACTAGGCAAACTTTCAGCCAAATTCCAAATTTGACCCAAAACTGGCCAAAAGCATGGGTTAACCCCTTTGGGTTTTGGTCAAAATTTTAACTTTGCTGAAATCTTGCACACAGCTCAAATAAGAAGAGAAATAATGTTTTGGGAGTTTTTAGAAGCATTTCAACATCATTTCTAGACTCCTCTTTGAACTAGGCACACTTTCAGCCAAATTCCAAATTTGACCCAAAACTGGCCAAAAGCATCGGTTATCCCCTTTGGGTTTTGGTCCAAATTTCAACTTTGCTGAAATCTTGCACACAGCTCAAATAAGAAGAGAAATAATGTTTTGGGAGTTTTTAGAAGCATTTCAACATCATTTCTAGATTCCTCTTTGAACTAGGCACACTTTCAGCCAAATTCCAAATTTGACCCAAAACTGGCCAAAAGCATGGGTTAACCCCTTTGGGTTTTGGTCAAAATTTCAACTTTGCTGAAATCTTGCACACAGCTCAAATAAGAAGAGAAATAATGTTTTGGGAGTTTTTAGAAGCATTTCAACATCATTTCTAGACTCCTCTTTGAACTAGGCACACTTTCAGCCAAATTCCAAATTGGACCCAAAACTGGCCAAAAGCATGGGTTAACCCCTTTGGGTTTTGGTCAAAATTTCAACTTTGCTGAAATCTTGCACACAGCTCAAATAAGAAGAGAAATAATATTTTGGGAGTTTTTAGAAGCATTTCAACATCATTTCTAGACTCCTCTTTGAACTAGGCAAACTTTCAGCCAAATTCCAAATTTGACCCAAAACTGGCCAAAAGCATGGGTTAACCCCTTTGGGTTTTGGTCAAAATTTCAACTTTGCTGAAATCTTGCACACAGCTCAAATAAGAAGAGAAATAATGTTTTGGGAGTTTTTAGAAGCATTTCAACATCATTTCTAGACTCCTCTTTGAACTAGGCAAACTTTCAGCCAAATTCCAAATTTGACCCAAAACTGGCCAAAAGCATGGGTTAACCCCTTTGGGTTTTGGTCAAAATTTCAACTTTGCTGAAATCTTGCACACAGCTCAAATAAGAAGAGAAATAATGTTTTGGGAGTTTTTAGAAGCATTTCAACATCATTTCTAGACTCCTCTTTGAACTAGGCACACTTTCAGCCAAATTCCAAATTTGACCCAAAACTGGCCAAAAGCATGGGTTAACCCCTTTGGGTTTTGGTCAAAATTTCAACTTTGCTGAAATCTTGCACACAGCTCAAATAAGAAGAGAAATAATGTTTTGGGAGTTTTTAGAAGCATTTCAACATCATTTCTAGACTCCTCTTTGAACTAGGCAAACTTTCAGCCAAATTCCAAATTTGACCCAAAACTGGCCAAAAGCATGGGTTAACCCCTTTGGGTTTTGGTCAAAATTTCAACTTTGCTGAAATCTTGCACACAGCTCAAATAAGAAGAGAAATAATGTTTTGGGAGTTTTTAGAAGCATTTCAACATCATTTCTAGACTCCTCTTTGAACTAGGCAAACTTTCAGCCAAATTCCAAATTTGACCCAAAACTGGCCAAAAGCATGGGTTAACCCCTTTGGGTTTTGGTCAAAATTTCAACTTTGCTGAAATCTTGCACACAGCTCAAATAAGAAGAGAAATAATCTTTTGGGAGTTTTTAGAAGCATTTCAACATCATTTCTAGACTCCTCTTTGAACTAGGCAAACTTTCAGCCAAATTCCAAATTTGACCCAAAACTGGCCAAAAGCATGGGTTAACCCCTTTGGGTTTTGGTCAAAATTTTAACTTTGCTGAAATCTTGCACACAGCTCAAATAAGAAGAGAAATAATGTTTTGGGAGTTTTTAGAAGCATTTCAACATCATTTCTAGACTCCTCTTTGAACTAGGCAAACTTTCAGCCAAATTCCAAATTTGACCCAAAACTGGCCAAAAGCATGGGTTAACCCCTTTGGGTTTTGGTCCAAATTTCAACTTTGCTGAAATCTTGCACACAGCTCAAATAAGAAGAGAAATAATGTTTTGGGAGTTTTTAGAAGCATTTCAACATCATTTCTAGACTCCTCTTTGAACTAGGCACACTTTCAGCCAAATTCCAAATTTGACCCAAAACTGGCCAAAAGCATGGGTTAACCCCTTTGGGTTTTGGTCAAAATTTCAACTTTGCTGAAATCTTGCACACAGCTCAAATAAGAAGAGAAATAATGTTTTGGGAGTTTTTAGAAGCATTTCAACATCATTACTAGACTCCTCTTTGAACTAGGCACACTTTCAGCCAAATTCCAAATTTGACCCAAAACTGGCCAAAAGCATGGGTTAACCCCTTTGGGTTTTGGTCAAAATTTCAACTTTGCTGAAATCTTGCACACAGCTCAAATGAGAAGAGAAATAATGTTTGGGAGTTTTTAGAAGCATTTCAACATCATTTCTAGACTCCTCTTTGAACTAGGCACACTTTCAGCCAAATTCCAAATTTGACCCAAAACTGGCCAAAAGCATGGGTTAACCCCTTTGGGTTTTGGTCCAAATTTTAACTTTGCTGAAATCTTGCACACAGCTCAAATAAGAAGAGAAATAATGTTTTGGGAGTTTTTAGAAGCATTTCAACATCATTTCTAGACTCCTCTTTGAACTAGGCACACTTTCAGCCAAATTCCAAATTTGACCCAAAACTGGCCAAAAGCATGGGTTAACCCCTTTGGGTTTTGGTCAAAATTTCAACTTTGCTGAAATCTTGCACACAGCTCAAATAAGAAGAGAAATAATGTTTGGGAGTTTTTAGAAGCATTTCAACATCATTTCTAGACTCCTCTTTGAACTAGGCAAACTTTCAGCCAAATTCCAAATTTGACCCAAAACTGGCCAAAAGCATGGGTTAACCCCTTTGGGTTTTGGTCAAAATTTCAACTTTCCTGAAATCTTGCACACAGCTCAAATAAGAACAGAAATAATGTTTTGGGAGTTTTTAGAAGCGTTTCAACATTATTTCTAGACTCCTCTCTGAAGTAGGCAAACTTTCAGCCAAATTCCAAATTTGACCCAAAACTGGCCAAAAGCATGGGTTAATAACCCCTTTGGGTTTTGGTCAAAATTTCAACTTTGCTGAAATCTTGCACACAGCTCAAATAAGAAGAGAAATAATGTTTTGGGAGTTTTTAGAAGCATTTCAACGTCATTTCTAGACTTTTCTTTAAAGTAGGCAAACTTTCAGCCAAATTCCAAATTTGACCCAAAACTGGCCAAAAGCATGGGTTAACCCCTTTGGGTTTTGGTCAAAATTTCAACTTTGCTGAAATCTTGCACACAGCTCAAATAAGAAGGGAAATAATCTTTTGGGAGTTTTTAGAAGCATTTCAACGTCATTTCTAGACTCCTCTTTGAACTAGGCAAACTTTCAGCCAAATTCCAAATTTGACCCAAAACTGCCCAAAAGCATGGGTTAACCCCTTTGGGTTTTGGTCAAAATTTCAACTTTGCTGAAATCTTGCACACACCTCAAATAAGAAGAGAAATAATGTTTTGGGAGTTTTTAGAAGCATTTCAACATCATTTCTAGACTCCTCTTTGAACTAGGCAAACTTTCAGCCAAATTCCAAATTTGACCCAAAACTGGCCAAAAGCATGGGTTAACCCCTTTGGGTTTTGGTCAAAATTTCAACTTTGCTGAAATCTTGCACACAGCTCAAATAAGAAGAGAAATAATGTTTTGGGAGTTTTTAGAAGCATTTTAACATCATTTCTAGACTCCTCTTTGAACTAGGCACACTTTCAGCCAAATTCCAAATTTGACCCAAAACTGGCCAAAAGCATGGGTTAACCCCTTTGGGTTTTGGTCAAAATTTCAACTTTGCTGAAATCTTGCACACAGCTCAAAGAAGAAGAGAAATAATGTTTGGGAGTTTTTAGAAGCATTTCAACATCATTTCTAGACTCCTCTTTGAAGTAGGCAAACTTTCAGCCAAATTCCAAATTTGACCCAAAACTGGCCAAAAGCATGGGTTAACCCCTTTGGGTTTTGGTCAAAATTTCAACTTTGCTAAAATCTTGCACACAGCTCAAATAAGAAGGGAAATAATGTTTTGGGAGTTTTTAGAAGCATTTCAACGTCATTTCTAGACTCCTCTTTGAACTAGGCAAACTTTCAGCCAAATTCCAAATTTGACCCAAAACTGGCCAAAAGCATGGGTTAACCCCTTTGGGTTTTGGTCAAAATTTCAACTTTGCTGAAATCTTGCACACACCTCAAATAAGAAGAGAAATAATGTTTTGGGAGTTTTTAGAAGCATTCCAACATCATTTCTAGACTCCTCTTTGAAGTAGGCAAACTTTCAGCCAAATTCCAAATTTGACCCAAAACTGGCCAAAAGCATGGGTTAACCCCTTTGGGTTTTGGTCAAAATTTCAACTTTGCTGAAACCTTGCACACAGCTCAAATAAGAAGAGAAATAATGTTTTGGGAGTTTTTAGAAGCATTTTAACATCATTTCTAGACTCCTCTTTGAACTAGGCAAACTTTCAGCCAAATTCCAAATTTGACCCAAAACTGGCCAAAAGCATGGGTTAACCCCTTTGGGTTTTGGTCAAAATTTCAACTTTGCTGAAATCTTGCACACAGCTCAAATAAGAAGGGAAATAATGTTTTGGAAGTTTTTAGAAGCATTTCAACGTCATTTCTAGACTCCTCTTTGAACTAGGCAAACTTTCAGCCAAATTCCAAATTTGACCCAAAACTGGCCAAAAGCATGGGTTAACCCCTTTGGGTTTTGGTCAAAATTTCAACTTTGCTGAAATCTTGCACACAGCTCAAATAAGAAGAGAAATAATGTTTTGGGAGTTTTTAGAAGCGTTTCAACATCATTTCTAGACTCCTCTCTGAAGTAGGCAAACTTTCAGCCAAATTCCAAATTTGACCCAAAACTGGCCAAAAGCATGGGTTAATAACCCCTTTGGGTTTTGGTCAAAATTTCAACTTTGCTGAAATCTTGCACACAGCTCAAATAAGAAGAGAAATAATGTTTTGGGAGTTTTTAGAAGCATTTCAACGTCATTTCTAGACTTTTCTTTAAAGTAGGCAAACTTTCAGCCAAATTCCAAATTTGACCCAAAACTGGCCAAAAGAATGGGTTTTGGACAAAATTTCAACTTTGCTAAAATCTTGCACACAGCTCAAATAAGAAGAGAAATAATGTTTTGGGAGTTTTTAGAAGCATTTCAACGTCATTTCTAGACTTTTCTTTAAAGTAGGCAAACTTTCAGCCAAATTCCAAATTTGACCCAAAACTGGCCAAAAGCATGGGTTAACCCCTTTGGGTTTTGGTCAAAATTTCAACTTTGCTGAAATCTTGCACACAGCTCAAATAAGAAGAGAAATAATCTTTTGGGAGTTTTTAGAAGCATTTCAACGTCATTTCTAGACTCCTCTTTGAACTAGGCAAACTTTCAGCCAAATTTCAAATTTGACCCAAAACTGGCCAAAAGCATAGGTTAACCCCTTTTGGTTTTGGTCAAAATTTCAACTTTGCGGAACTCTTGCACACACCTCAAATAAGAAGAGAAATAATGTTTTGGGAGTTTTTAGAAGCATTTCAACGTCATTTCTAGACTCCTCTTTGAAGTAGGCAAACTTTCAGCCAAATTCCAAATTTAATCCAAAACTGGCCAAAAGCATGGGTTAACCCCTTTGGGTTTTGGTCAAAATTTCAACTTTGCTGAAATCTTGCACACAGCTCAAATAAGAAGAGAAATAATGTTTTGGGAGTTTTTAGAAGCATTTCAACCTCATTTCTAGACTCCTCTTTGAACTAGGCAAACTTTCAGCCAAATTCCAAATTTGACCCAAAACTGGCCAAAAGCATGGGTTAACCCCTTTGGGTTTTGGTCAAAATTTCAACTTTGCTGAAATCTTGCACACAGCTCAAATAAGAAGGGAAATAATGTTTTGGGAGTTTTTAGAAGCATTTCAACGTCATTTCTAGACTCCTCTTTGAACTAGGCAAACTTTCAGCCAAATTCCAAATTTGACCCAAAACTGGCCAAAAGCATGGGTTAACCCCTTTGGGTTTTGGTCAAAATTTCAACTTTGCTGAACTCTTGCACACAGCTCAAATAAGAAGAGAAATAATGTTTTGGGAGTTTTTAGAAGCATTTCAACATCATTTCTAGACTCCTCTTTGAACTAGGCAAACTTTCAGCCAAATTCCAAATTTGACCCAAAACTGGCCAAAAGCATGGGTTAACCCCTTTGGGTTTTGGTCAAAATTTCAACTTTGCTGAACTCTTGCACACAGCTCAAATAAGAAGAGAAATAATGTTTTGGGAGTTTTTAGAAGCATTTCAACATCATTTCTAGACTCCTCTTTGAACTAGGCAAACTTTCAGCCAAATTCCAAATTTGACCCAAAACTGGCCAAAAGCATGGGTTAACCCCTTTGGGTTTTGGTCAAAATTTCAACTTTGCTGAAATCTTGCACACAGCTCAAATAAGAAGAGAAATAATGTTTGGGAGTTTTTAGAAGCATTTCAACATCATTTCTAGACTCCTCTTTGAACTAGGCAAACTTTAAGCCAAATTCCAAATTTGACCCAAAACTGGCCAAAAGCATGGGTTAACCCCTTTGGGTTTTGGTCAAAATTTCAACTTTGCTGAAATCTTGCACACAGCTCAAATAAGAAGAGAAATAATGTTTTGGGAGTTTTTAGAAGCATTTCAACATCATTTCTAGACTCCTCTTTGAACTAGGCACACTTTCAGCCAAATTCCAAATTTGACCCAAAACTGGCCAAAAGCATGGGTTAACCCCTTTGGGTTTTGGTCAAAATTTCAACTTTGCTGAAATCTTGCACACAGCTCAAAGAAGAAGAGAAATAATGTTTGGGAGTTTTTAGAAGCATTTCAACGTCATTTCTAGACTCCTCTTTGAACTAGGCAAACTTTCAGCCAAATTCCAAATTTGACCCAAAACTGGCCAAAAGCATGGGTTAACCCCTTTGGGTTTTGGTCAAAATTTCAACTTTGCTGAAATCTTGCACACAGCTCAAATAAGAAGAGAAATAATGTTTTGGGAGTTTTTAGAAGCATTTCAACATCATTTCTAGACTCCTCTTTGAACTAGGCAAACTTTCAGCCAAATTCCAAATTTGACCCAAAACTGGCCAAAAGCATGGGTTAACCCCTTTGGGTTTTGGTCAAAATTTCAACTTTGCTGAAATCTTGCACAAAGCTCAAATAAGAAGAGAAATAATCTTTTGGGAGTTTTTAGAAGCATTTCAACGTCATTTCTAGACTCCTCTTTGAACTAGGCAAACTTTCAGCCAAATTTCAAATTTGACCCAAAACTGGCCAAAAGCATGGGTTAACCCCTTTTGGTTTTGGTCAAAATTTCAACTTTGCTGAACTCTTGCAAACACCTCAAATAAGAAGAGAAATAATGTTTTGGGAGTTTTTAGAAGCATTTCAACGTCATTTCTAGACTCCTCTTTGAAGTAGGCAAACTTTCAGCCAAATTCCAAATTTGACCCAAAACTGGCCAAAAGCATGGGTTAACCCCTTTGGGTTTTGGTCAAAATTTCAACTTTGCTGAAATCTTGCACACAGCTAAAATAAGAAGAGAAATAATGTTTTGGGAGTTTTTAGAAGCGTTTCAACATCATTTCTAGACTGCTCTTTGAACTAGGCACACTTTCAGCCAAATTCCAAATTTGACCCAAAACTGGCCAAAAGCATGGGTTAACCCCTTTGGGTTTTGGTCAAAATTTCAACGTTGCTGAAATCTTGCACACAGCTCAAATAAGAAGGGAAATAATGTTTTGGGAGTTTTTAGAAGCATTTCAACGTCATTTCGAGACTCCTGTTTGAACTAGGCAAACTTTCAGCCAAATTCCAAATTTGACCCAAAACTGGCCAAAAGCATGGGTTAACCCCTTTGGGTTTTGGTCAAAATTTCAACTTTGCTGAAATCTTGCACACAGCTCAAATAAGAAGAGGAATAATGTTTTGGGAGTTTTTAGAAGCATTTCAACGTCATTTCTAGACTCCTCTTTGAACTAGGCAAACTTTCAGCCAAATTCCAAATTTGACCCAAAACTGGCCAAAAGCATGGGTTAACCCCTTTGGGTTTTGGTCAAAATTTCAACTTTGCTGAAATCTTGAACACAGCTCAAATAAGAAGGGAAATAATGTTTTGGGAGTTTTTAGAAGCATTTCAACATCATTTCTAGACTCCTCTTTGAACTAGGCAAACTTTCAGCCAAATTCCAAATTTGACCCAAAACTGGCCAAAAGCATGGGTTAACCCCTTTGGGTTTTGGTCAAAATTTCAACTTTGCTGAAATCTTGCACACAGCTCAAATAAGAAGAGAAATAATGTTTTGGGAGTTTTTAGAAGCATTTCAACATCATTTCTAGACTCCTCTTTGAACTAGGCAAACTTTCAGCCAAATTCCAAATTTGACCCAAAACTGGCCAAAAGCATGGGTTAACCCCTTTGGGTTTTGGTCAAAATTTCAACTTTGCTGAAATCTTGCACACAGCTCAAATAAGAAGAGAAATAATGTTTTGGGAGTTTTTAGAAGCATTTCAACGTCATTTCTAGACTCCTCTTTGAACTAGGCACACTTTCAGCCAAATTCCAAATTTGACCCAAAACTGGCCAAAAGCATTGGTTAACCCCTTTGGGTTTTGGTCAAAATTTCAACTTTGCTGAAATCTTGCACACAGCTCAAATAAGAAGAGAAATAATGTTTTGGGAGTTTTTAGAAGCATTTCAACATCATTTCTAGACTCCTCTTTGAACTAGGCAAACTTTCAGCCAAATTCCAAATTTGACCCAAAACTGGCCAAAAGCATGGGTTAACCCCTTTGGGTTTTGGTCAAAATTTCAACTTTGCTGAAATCTTGCACACAGCTCAAATAAGAAGAGAAATAATGTTTTGGGAGTTTTTAGAAGCATTTCAACATCATTTCTAGACTCCTCTTTGAACTAGGCAAACTTTCAGCCAAATTCCAAATTTGACCCAAAACTGCCCAAAAGCATGGGTTAACCCCTTTGGGTTTTGGTCAAAATTTCAACTTTGCTGAAATCTTGCACACAGCTCAAATAAGAAGAGAAATAATGTTTTGGGAGTTTTTAGAAGCATTTCAACATCATTTCTAGACTCCTCTTTGAACTAGGCACACTTTCAGCCAAATTCCAAATTTGACCCAAAACTGGCCAAAAGCATGGGTTAACCCCTTTGGGTTTTGGTCAAAATTTCAACTTTGCTGAAATCTTGCACACAGCTCAAAGAAGAAGAGAAATAATGTTTTGGGAGTTTTTAGAAGCATTTCAACATCATTTCTAGACTCCTCTTTGAACTAGGCAAACTTTCAGCCAAATTCCAAATTTGACCCAAAACTGGCCAAAAGCATGGGTTAATAACCCCTTTGGGTTTTGGTCAAAATTTCAACTTTGCTGAAATCTTGCACACAGCTCAAATAAGAAGAGAAATAATGTTTTGGGAGTTTTTAGAAGCATTTCAACGTCATTTCTAGACTTTTCTTTAAAGTAGGCAAACTTTCAGCCAAATTCCAAATTTGACCCAAAACTGGCCAAAAGCATGGGTTAACCCCTTTGGGTTTTGGTCAAAATTTCAACTTTGCTGAAATCTTGCACACAGCTCAAAGAAGAAGAGAAATAATGTTTTGGGAGTTTTTAGAAGCATTTCAACATCATTTCTAGACTCCTCTTTGAACTAGGCAAACTTTCAGCCAAATTCCAAATTTGACCCAAAACTGGCCAAAAGCATGGGTTAACCCCTTTGGGTTTTGGTCAAAATTTCAACTTTGCTGAAATCTTGCACACAGCTCAAATAAGAAGAGAAATAATGTTTTGGGACTTTTTAGAAGCATTTCAACATCATTTCTAGACTCCTCTTTGAACTAGGCAAACTTTCAGCCAAATTCCAAATTTGACCCAAAACTGGCCAAAAGCATGGGTTAACCCCTTTGGGTTTTGGTCAAAATTTCAACTTTGCTGAAATCTTGCACACAGCTCAAATAAGAAGGGAAATAATGTTTTGGGAGTTTTTAGAAGCATTTCAACGTCATTTCTAGACTCCTCTTTGAACTAGGCAAACTTTCAGCCAAATTCCAAATTTGACCCAAAACTGGCCAAAAGCATGGGTTAACCCCTTTGGGTTTTGGTCAAAATTTCAACTTTGCTGAACTCTTGCACACAGCTCAAATAAGAAGAGAAATAATGTTTTGGGAGTTTTTAGAAGCATTTCAACATCATTTCTAGACTCCTCTTTGAACTAGGCAAACTTTCAGCCAAATTCCAAATTTGACCCAAAACTGGCCAAAAGAATGGGTTTTGGTCAAAATTTCAACTTTGCTAAAATCTTGCACACAGCTAAAATAAGAAGAGAAATAATGTTTTAGGAGTTTTTAGAAGCATTTCAACTTCATTTCTAGACTCCTCTTTGAACTAGGCAAACTTTCAGCCAAATTCCAAATTTGACCCAAAACTGGCCAAAAGCATGGGTTAACCCCTTTGGGTTTTGGTCAAAATTTCAACTTTGCTGAAATCTTGCACACAGCTCAAATAAGAAGAGAAATAATGTTTTGGGAGTTTTTAGAAGCATTTCAACATCATTTCTAGACTCCTCTTTGAACTAGGCAAACTTTCAGCCAAATTCCAAATTTGACCCAAAACTGGCCAAAAGCATGGGTTAACCCCTTTGGGTTTTGGTCAAAATTTCAACTTTGCTGAAATCTTGCACACAGCTCAAATAAGAAGGGAAATAATGTTTTGGGAGTTTTTAGAAGCATTTCAACATCATTTCTAGACTCCTCTTTGAACTAGGCAAACTTTCAGCCAAATTCCAAATTTGACCCAAAACTGGCCAAAAGCATGGGTTAACCCCTTTGGGTTTTGGTCAAAATTTCAACTTTGCTGAAATCTTGCACACAGCTCAAATAAGAAGAGAAATAATGTTTTGGGAGTTTTTAGAAGCATTTCAACATCATTTCTAGACTCCTCTTTGAACTAGGCAAACTTTCAGCCAAATTCCAAATTTGACCCAAAACTGCCCAAAAGCATGGGTTAACCCCTTTGGGTTTTGGTCAAAATTTCAACTTTGCTGAAATCTTGCACACAGCTCAAATAAGAAGAGAAATAATGTTTTGGGAGTTTTTAGAAGCATTTCAACATCATTTCTAGACTCCTCTTTGAACTAGGCACACTTTCAGCCAAATTCCAAATTTGACCCAAAACTGGCCAAAAGCATGGGTTAACCCCTTTGGGTTTTGGTCAAAATTTCAACTTTGCTGAAATCTTGCACACAGCTCAAAGAAGAAGAGAAATAATGTTTTGGGAGTTTTTAGAAGCATTTCAACATCATTTCTAGACTCCTCTTTGAACTAGGCAAACTTTCAGCCAAATTCCAAATTTGACCCAAAACTGGCCAAAAGCATGGGTTAATAACCCCTTTGGGTTTTGGTCAAAATTTCAACTTTGCTGAAATCTTGCACACAGCTCAAATAAGAAGAGAAATAATGTTTTGGGAGTTTTTAGAAGCATTTCAACGTCATTTCTAGACTTTTCTTTAAAGTAGGCAAACTTTCAGCCAAATTCCAAATTTGACCCAAAACTGGCCAAAAGCATGGGTTAACCCCTTTGGGTTTTGGTCAAAATTTCAACTTTGCTGAAATCTTGCACACAGCTCAAAGAAGAAGAGAAATAATGTTTTGGGAGTTTTTAGAAGCATTTCAACATCATTTCTAGACTCCTCTTTGAACTAGGCAAACTTTCAGCCAAATTCCAAATTTGACCCAAAACTGGCCAAAAGCATGGGTTAACCCCTTTGGGTTTTGGTCAAAATTTCAACTTTGCTGAAATCTTGCACACAGCTCAAATAAGAAGAGAAATAATGTTTTGGGACTTTTTAGAAGCATTTCAACATCATTTCTAGACTCCTCTTTGAACTAGGCAAACTTTCAGCCAAATTCCAAATTTGACCCAAAACTGGCCAAAAGCATGGGTTAACCCCTTTGGGTTTTGGTCAAAATTTCAACTTTGCTGAAATCTTGCACACAGCTCAAATAAGAAGGGAAATAATGTTTTGGGAGTTTTTAGAAGCATTTCAACGTCATTTCTAGACTCCTCTTTGAACTAGGCAAACTTTCAGCCAAATTCCAAATTTGACCCAAAACTGGCCAAAAGCATGGGTTAACCCCTTTGGGTTTTGGTCAAAATTTCAACTTTGCTGAACTCTTGCACACAGCTCAAATAAGAAGAGAAATAATGTTTTGGGAGTTTTTAGAAGCATTTCAACATCATTTCTAGACTCCTCTTTGAACTAGGCAAACTTTCAGCCAAATTCCAAATTTGACCCAAAACTGGCCAAAAGAATGGGTTTTGGTCAAAATTTCAACTTTGCTAAAATCTTGCACACAGCTAAAATAAGAAGAGAAATAATGTTTTAGGAGTTTTTAGAAGCATTTCAACTTCATTTCTAGACTCCTCTTTGAACTAGGCAAACTTTCAGCCAAATTCCAAATTTGACCCAAAACTGGCCAAAAGCATGGGTTAACCCCTTTGGGTTTTGGTCAAAATTTCAACTTTGCTGAAATCTTGCACACAGCTCAAATAAGAAGAGAAATAATGTTTTGGGAGTTTTTAGAAGCATTTCAACATCATTTCTAGACTCCTCTTTGAACTAGGCAAACTTTCAGCCAAATTCCAAATTTGACCCAAAACTGGCCAAAAGCATGGGTTAACCCCTTTGGGTTTTGGTCAAAATTTCAACTCTGCTGAAATCTTGCACACAGCTCAAATAAGAAGGGAAATAATGTTTTGGGAGTTTTTAGAAGCATTTCAACGTCATTTCTAGACTCCTCTTTGAACTAGGCAAACTTTCAGCCAAATTCCAAATTTGACCCAAAACTGGCCAAAAGCATGGGTTAACCCCTTTGGGTTTTGGTCAAAATTTCAACTTTGCTGAACTCTTGCACACAGCTCAAATAAGAAGAGAAATAATGTTTTGGGAGTTTTTAGAAGCATTTCAACATCATTTCTAGACTCCTCTTTGAACTAGGCAAACTTTCAGCCAAATTCCAAATTTGACCCAAAACTGGCCAAAAGCATGGGTTAACCCCTTTGGGTTTTGGTCAAAATTTCAACTTTGCTGAAATCTTGCACACAGCTCAAATAAGAAGGGAAATAATGTTTTGGGAGTTTTTAGAAGCATTTCAACATCATTTCTAGACTCCTCTTTGAACTAGGCAAACTTTCAGCCAAATTCCAAATTTGACCCAAAACTGGCCAAAAGCATGGGTTAACCCCTTTGGGTTTTGGTCAAAATTTCAACTTTGCTGAACTCTTGCACACAGCTCAAATAAGAAGAGAAATAATGTTTTGGGAGTTTTTAGAAGCATTTCAACATCATTTCTAGACTCCTCTTTGAACTAGGCAAACTTTCAGCCAAATTCCAAATTTGACCCAAAACTGGCCAAAAGAATGGGTTTTGGTCAAAATTTCAACTTTGCTAAAATCTTGCACACAGCTAAAATAAGAAGAGAAATAATGTTTTAGGAGTTTTTAGAAGCATTTCAACATCATTTCTAGACTCCTCTTTGAACTAGGCAAACTTTCAGCCAAATTCCAAATTTGACCCAAAACTGGCCAAAAGCATGGGTTAACCCTTTTGGGTTTTGGTCAAAATTTCAACTTTGCTGAAATCTTGCACACAGCTCAAATAAGAAGAGAAATAATGTTTTGGGAGTTTTTAGAAGCATTTCAACATCATTTCTAGACTCCTCTTTGAACTAGGCAAACTTTCAGCCAAATTCCAAATTTGACCCAAAACTGGCCAAAAGCATGGGTTAACCCCTTTGGGTTTTGGTCAAAATTTCAACTTTGCTGAAATCTTGTACACAGCTTAAATAAGAAGGGAAATAATGTTTTGGGAGTTTTTAGAAGCATTTCAACGTCATTTCTAGACTCCTCTTTGAACTAGGCAAACTTTCAGCCAAATTCCAAATTTGACCCAAAACTGGCCAAAAGCATGGGTTAACCCCTTTGGGTTTTGGTCAAAATTTCAACTTTGCTGAACTCTTGCACACAGCTCAAATAAGAAGAGAAATAATGTTTTGGGAGTTTTTAGAAGCATTTCAACATCATTTCTAGACTCCTCTTTGAACTAGGCAAACTTTCAGCCAAATTCCAAATTTGACCCAAAACTGGCCAAAAGCATGGGTTAACCCCTTTGGGTTTTGGTCAAAATTTCAACTTTGCTGAAATCTTGCACACAGCTCAAATAAGAAGAGAAATAATCTTTTGGGAGTTTTTAGAAGCATTTCAACGTCATTTCTAGACTCCTCTTTGAACTAGGCAAACTTTCAGCCAAATTTCAAATTTGACCCAAAACTGGCCAAAAGCATAGGTTAACCCCTTTTGGTTTTGGTCAAAATTTCAACTTTGCGGAACTCTTGCACACACCTCAAATAAGAAGAGAAATAATGTTTTGGGAGTTTTTAGAAGCATTTCAACGTCATTTCTAGACTCTTCTTTGAAGTAGGCAAACTTTCAGCCAAATTCCAAATTTAATCCAAAACTGGCCAAAAGCATGGGTTAACCCCTTTGGGTTTTGGTCAAAATTTCAACTTTGCTGAAATCTTGCACACAGCTCAAATAAGAAGAGAAATAATGTTTTGGGAGTTTTTAGAAGCATTTCAACCTCATTTCTAGACTCCTCTTTGAACTAGGCAAACTTTCAGCCAAATTCCAAATTTGACCCAAAACTGGCCAAAAGCATGGGTTAACCCCTTTGGGTTTTGGTCAAAATTTCAACTCTGCTGAAATCTTGCACACAGCTCAAATAAGAAGGGAAATAATGTTTTGGGAGTTTTTAGAAGCATTTCAACGTCATTTCTAGACTCCTCTTTGAACTAGGCAAACTTTCAGCCAAATTCCAAATTTGACCCAAAACTGGCCAAAAGCATGGGTTAACCCCTTTGGGTTTTGGTCAAAATTTCAACTTTGCTGAACTCTTGCACACAGCTCAAATAAGAAGAGAAATAATGTTTTGGGAGTTTTTAGAAGCATTTCAACATCATTTCTAGACTCCTCTTTGAACTAGGCAAACTTTCAGCCAAATTCCAAATTTGACCCAAAACTGGCCAAAAGCATGGGTTAACCCCTTTGGGTTTTGGTCAAAATTTCAACTTTGCTGAACTCTTGCACACAGCTCAAATAAGAAGAGAAATAATGTTTTGGGAGTTTTTAGAAGCATTTCAACATCATTTCTAGACTCCTCTTTGAACTAGGCAAACTTTCAGCCAAATTCCAAATTTGACCCAAAACTGGCCAAAAGCATGGGTTAACCCCTTTGGGTTTTGGTCAAAATTTCAACTTTGCTGAAATCTTGCACACAGCTCAAATAAGAAGAGAAATAATGTTTGGGAGTTTTTAGAAGCATTTCAACATCATTTCTAGACTCCTCTTTGAACTAGGCAAACTTTCAGCCAAATTCCAAATTTGACCCAAAACTGGCCAAAAGCATGGGTTAACCCCTTTGGGTTTTGGTCAAAATTTCAACTTTGCTGAAATCTTGCACACAGCTCAAATAAGAAGAGAAATAATGTTTTGGGAGTTTTTAGAAGCATTTCAACATCATTTCTAGACTCCTCTTTGAACTAGGCACACTTTCAGCCAAATTCCAAATTTGACCCAAAACTGGCCAAAAGCATGGGTTAACCCCTTTGGGTTTTGGTCAAAATTTCAACTTTGCTGAAATCTTGCACACAGCTCAAAGAAGAAGAGAAATAATGTTTGGGAGTTTTTAGAAGCATTTCAACGTCATTTCTAGACTCCTCTTTGAACTAGGCAAACTTTCAGCCAAATTCCAAATTTGACCCAAAACTGGCCAAAAGCATGGGTTAACCCCTTTGGGTTTTGGTCAAAATTTCAACTTTGCTGAAATCTTGCACACAGCTCAAATAAGAAGAGAAATAATGTTTTGGGAGTTTTTAGAAGCATTTCAACATCATTTCTAGACTCCTCTTTGAACTAGGCAAACTTTCAGCCAAATTCCAAATTTGACCCAAAACTGGCCAAAAGCATGGGTTAACCCCTTTGGGTTTTGGTCAAAATTTCAACGTTGCTGAAATCTTGCACACAGCTCAAATAAGAAGGGAAACAATGTTTTGGGAGTTTTTAGAAGCATTTCAACGTCATTTCGAGACTCCTCTTTGAACTAGGCAAACTTTCAGCCAAATTCCAAATTTGACCCAAAACTGGCCAAAAGCATGGGTTAACCCCTTTTGGTTTTGGTCAAAATTTCAACTTTGCTGAACTCTTGCAAACACCTCAAATAAGAAGAGAAATAATGTTTTGGGAGTTTTTAGAAGCATTTCAACGTCATTTCTAGACTCCTCTTTGAAGTAGGCAAACTTTCAGCCAAATTCCAAATTTGACCCAAAACTAGCCAAAAGCATGGGTTAACCCCTTTGGGTTTTGGTCAAAATTTCAACTTTGCTGAAATCTTGCACACAGCTCAAATAAGAAGAGAAATAATGTTTTGGGAGTTTTTAGAAGCGTTTCAACATCATTTCTAGACTGCTCTTTGAACTAGGCACACTTTCAGCCAAATTCCAAATTTGACCCAAAACTGGCCAAAAGCATGGGTTAACCCCTTTGGGTTTTGGTCAAAATTTCAACTTTGCTGAAATCTTGCACACAGCTCAAATAAGAAGAGAAATAACGTATTGCGATTTTTTAGAAGCATTTCAACATCATTTCTAGACTCCTCTTTGAACTAGGCAAACTTTCAGCCAAATTCCAAATTTGACCCAAAACTGGCCAAAAGCATGGGTTAACCCCTTTGGGTTTTGGTCAAAATTTCAACTTTGCTGAAATCTTGCACACAGCTCAAATAAGAAGAGAAATAATGTTTTGGGAGTTTTTAGAAGCATTTCAACATCATTTCTAGACTCCTCTTTGAACTAGGCACACTTTCAGCCAAATTCCAAATTTGACCCAAAACTGGCAAAAAGCATGGGTTAACCCCTTTGGGTTTTGGTCAAAATTTCAACTTTGCTGAACTCTTGCACACAGCTCAAATAAGAAGAGAAATAATGTTTTGGGAGTTTTTAGAAGCATTTCAACATCATTTCTAGACTCCTCTTTGAACTAGGCAAACTTTCAGCCAAATTCCAAATTTGACCCAAAACTGGCCAAAAGCATGAGTTAACCCCTTTGGGTTTTGGTCAAAATTTCAACTTTGCTGAAATCTTGCACACAGCTCAAATAAGAAGAGAAATAATGTTTTGGGAGTTTTTAGAAGCATTTCAACATCATTTCTAGACTCCTCTTTGAACTAGGCAAACTTTCAGCCAAATTCCAAATTTGACCCAAAACTGGCCAAAAGCATGGGTTAACCCCTTTGGGTTTTGGTCAAAATTTCAACTTTGCTGAAATCTTGCACACAGCTCAAATAAGAAGAGAAATAATGTTTTGGGAGTTTTTAGAAGCATTTCAACATCATTTCTAGACTCCTCTTTGAACTAGGCACACTTTCAGCCAAATTCCAAATTTGACCCAAAACTGGCCAAAAGCATGGGTTAACCCCTTTGGGTTTTGGTCAAAATTTCAACTTTGCTGAAATCTTGCACACAGCTCAAAGCAGAAGAGAAATAATGTTTGGGAGTTTTTAGAAGCATTTCAACATCATTTCTAGACTCCTCTTTGAACTAGGCAAACTTTCAGCCAAATTCCAAATTTGACCCAAAACTGGCCAAAAGCATGGGTTAACCCCTTTGGGTTTTGGTCAAAATTTCAACTTTGCTGAAATCTTGCACACAGCTCAAATAAGAAGAGAAATAATGTTTTGGGAGTTTTTAGAAGCATTTCAACATCATTTCTAGACTCCTCTTTGAACTAGGCACACTTTCAGCCAAATTCCAAATTTGACCCAAAACTGGCCAAAAGCATGGGTTAACCCCTTTGGGTTTTGGTCAAAATTTCAACTTTGCTGAAATCTTGCACACAGCTCAAATAAGAAGGGAAATAATGTTTTGGGAGTTTTTAGAAGCATTTCAACGTCATTTCTAGACTCCTCTTTGAACTAGGCAAACTTTCAGCCAAATTCCAAATTTGACCCAAAACTGGCCAAAAGCATGGGTTAACCCCTTTGGGTTTTGGTCAAAATTTCAACTTTGCTGAAATCTTGCACACAGCTCAAATAAGAAGAGAAATAATGTATTGGGATTTTTTAGAAGCATTTTAACATCATTTCTAGACTCCTCTTTGAACTAGGCAAACTTTCAGCCAAATTCCAAATTTGACCCAAAACTGGCCAAAAGCATGGGTTAACCCCTTTGGGTTTTGGTCAAAATTTCAACTTTGCTGAAATCTTGCACACAGCTCAAATAAGAAGAGAAATAATGTTTTGGGAGTTTTTAGAAGCATTTCAACATCATTTCTAGACTCCTCTTTGAACTAGGCAAACTTTCAGCCAAATTCCAAATTTGACCCAAAACTGGCAAAAAGCATGGGTTAACCCCTTTGGGTTTTGGTCAAAATTTCAACTTTGCTGAACTCTTGCACACAGCTCAAATAAGAAGAGAAATAATGTTTTGGGAGTTTTTAGAAGCATTTCAACATCATTTCTAGACTCCTCTTTGAACTAGGCAAACTTTCAGCCAAATTCCAAATTTGACCCAAAACTGGCCAAAAGCATGGGTTAACCCCTTTGGGTTTTGGTCAAAATTTCAACTTTGCTGAAATCTTGCACACAGCTCAAATAAGAAGAGAAATAATGTTTTGGGAGTTTTTAGAAGCGATTCAACATCATTTCTAGACTCCTCTTTGAACTAGGCAAACTTTCAGCCAAATTCCAAATTTGACCCAAAACTGGCCAAAAGCATGGGTTAACCCCTTTGGGTTTTGGTCAAAATTTCAACTTTGCTGAAATCTTGCACACAGCTCAAATAAGAAGAGCAATAATGTTTTGGGAGTTTTTAGAAGCATTTCAACATCATTTCTAGACTCCTCTTTGAACTAGACACACTTTCAGCCAAATTCCAAATTTGACCAAAAACTGGCCAAAAGCATGGGTTAACCCCTTTGGGTTTTGGTCAAAATTTCAACTTTGCTGAAATCTTGCACACAGCTCAAATAAGAAGAGAAATAATGTTTTGGGAGTTTTTAGAAGCATTTCAACATCATTTCTAGACTCCTCTTTGAACTAGGCAAACTTTCAGCCAAATTCCAAATTTGACCCAAAACTGGCCAAAAGCATGAGTTAACCCCTTTGGGTTTTGGTCAAAATTTCAACTTTGCTGAAATCTTGCACACAGCTCAAATAAGAAGAGAAATAATGTTTTGGGAGTTTTTAGAAGCATTTCAACATCATTTCTAGACTCCTCTTTGAACTAGGCAAACTTTCAGCCAAATTCCAAATTTGACCCAAAACTGGCCAAAAGCATGGGTTAACCCCTTTGGGTTTTGGTCAAAATTTCAACTTTGCTGAAATCTTGCACACAGCTCAAATAAGAAGAGCAATAATGTTTTGGGAGTTTTTAGAAGCATTTCAACATCATTTCTAGACTCCTCTTTGAACTAGACACACTTTCAGCCAAATTCCAAATTTGACCAAAAACTGGCCAAAAGCATGGGTTAACCCCTTTGGGTTTTGGTCAAAATTTCAACTTTGCTGAAATCTTGCACACAGCTCAAATAAGAAGAGAAATAATGTTTTGGGAGATTTTAGAAGCATTTCAACATCATTTCTAGACTCCTCTTTGAACTAGGCAAACTTTCAGCCAAATTCCAAATTTGACCCAAAACTGGCCAAAAGCATGGGTTAACCCCTTTGGGTTTTGGTCAAAATTTCAACTTTGCTGAAATCTTGCACACAGCTCAAATAAGAAGAGAAATAATGTTTTGGGAGTTTTTAGAAGCATTTCAACATCATTTCTAGACTCCTCTTTGAAGTAGGCAATTTTTCAGCCAAATTCCAAATTTGACCCAAAACTGGCCAAAAGCATGGATTAACCCCTTTGGGTTTTGGTCAAAATTTCAACGTTGCTGAAATCTTGCACACAGCTCAAATAAGAAGGGAAATAATGTTTTGGGAGATTTTAGAAGCATTTCAACATCATTTCTAGACTCCTCTTTGAACTAGGCAAACTTTCAGCCAAATTCCAAATTTGACCCAAAACTGGCCAAAAGCATGGGTTAACCCCTTTGGGTTTTGGTCAAAATTTCAACTTTGCTGAAATCTTGCACACAGCTCAAATAAGAAGAGAAATAATGTTTTGGGAGTTTTTAGAAGCATTTCAACATCATTTCTAGACTCCTCTTTGAACTAGGCACACTTTCAGCCAAATTCCAAATTTGACCCAAAACTGGCCAAAAGCATGGGTTAACCCCTTTGGGTTTTGGTCAAAATTTCAACTTTGCTGAAATCTTGCACACAGCTCAAATAAGAAGAGAAATAATGTTTGGGAGTTTTTAGAAGCATTTCAACATCATTTCTAGACTCCTCTTTGAACTAGGCACACTTTCAGCCAAATTCCAAATTTGACCCAAAACTGGCCAAAAGCATGGGTTAACCCCTTTGGGTTTTGGTCAAAATTTCAACTTTGCTGAAATCTTGCACACAGCTCAAATAAGAAGAGAAATAATGTTTTGGGAGTTTTTAGAAGCATTTCAACATCATTTCTAGACTCCTCTTTGAACTAGGCAAACTTTCAGCCAAATTCCAAATTTGACCCAAAACTGGCCAAAAGCATGAGTTAACCCCTTTGGGTTTTGGTCAAAATTTCAACTTTGCTGAAATCTTGCACACAGCTCAAATAAGAAGAGAAATAATGTTTTGGGAGTTTTTAGAAGCATTTCAACATCATTTCTAGACTCCTCTTTGAACTAGGCAAACTTTCAGCCAAATTCCAAATTTGACCCAAAACTGGCCAAAAGCATGGGTTAACCCCTTTGGGTTTTGGTCAAAATTTCAACTTTGCTGAAATCTTGCACACAGCTCAAATAAGAAGAGAAATAATGTTTTGGGAGTTTTTAGAAGCATTTCAACATCATTTCTAGACTCCTCTTTGAACTAGACACACTTTCAGCCAAATTCCAAATTTGACCAAAAACTGGCCAAAAGCATGGGTTAACCCCTTTGGGTTTTGGTCAAAATTTCAACTTTGCTGAAATCTTGCACACAGCTCAAATAAGAAGAGAAATAATGTTTTGGGAGTTTTTAGAAGCATTTCAACATCATTTCTAGACTCCTCTTTGAACTAGGCAAACTTTCAGCCAAATTCCAAATTTGACCCAAAACTGGCCAAAAGCATGGGTTAACCCCTTTGGGTTTTGGTCAAAATTTCAACTTTGCTGAAATCTTGCACACAGCTCAAATAAGAAGAGAAATAATGTTTTGGGAGTTTTTAGAAGCATTTCAACATCATTTCTAGACTCCTCTTTGAACTAGGCAAACTTTCAGCCAAATTCCAAATTAGACCCAAAACTGGCCAAAAGCATGGGTTAACCCCTTTGGGTTTTGGTCAAAATTTCAACTTTGCTGAAATCTTGCACACAGCTCAAATAAGAAGAGAAATAATGTTTTGGGAGTTTTTAGAAGCATTTCAACATCATTTCTAGACTCCTCTTTGAACTAGGCAAACTTTCAGCCAAATTCCAAATTAGACCCAAAACTGGCCAAAAGCATGGGTTAACCCCTTTGGGTTTTGGTCAAAATTTCAACTTTGCTGAAATCTTGCACACAGCTCAAATAAGAAGAGAAATAATGTTTTGGGAGTTTTTGGAAGCATTTCAACATCATTTCTAGACTCCTCTTTGAACTAGGCAAACTTTCAGCCAAATTCCAAATTTGACCCAAAACTGGCCAAAAGCATGGGTTAACCCCTTTGGGTTTTGGTCAAAATTTCAACTTTGCTGAAATCTTGCACACAGCTCAAATAAGAAGAGAAATAATGTTTTGGGAGTTTTTAGAAGCATTTCAACATCATTTCTAGACTCCTCTTTGAACTAGGCAAACTTTCAGCCAAATTCCAAATTTGACCCAAAACTGGCCAAAAGCATGGGTTAACCCCTTTGGGTTTTGGTCAAAATTTCAACTTTGCTGAAATCTTGCACACAGCTCAAATAATAAGAGAAATAATGTTTTGGGAGTTTTTAGAAGCATTTCAACATCATTTCTAGACTCCTCTTTGAACTAGGCAAACTTTCAGCCAAATTCCAAATTTGACCCAAAACTGGCCAAAAGCATGGGTTAACCCCCTTCGGTTTTGGTCAAAATTTCAACTTTGCTGAAATCTTGCACACAGCTCAAATAAGAAGAGAAATAATGTTTTGGGAGTTTTTAGAAGCATTTCAACATCATTTCTAGACTCCTCTTTGAACTAGGCAAACTTTCAGCCAAATTCCAAATTTGACCCAAAACTGGCCAAAAGCATGGGTTAACCCCTTTGGGTTTTGGTCAAAATTTCAACTTTGCTGAAATCTTGCACACAGCTCAAATAAGAAGAGAAATAATGTTTTGGGAGTTTTTAGAAGCATTTCAACATCATTTCTAGACTCCTCTTTGAACTAGGCAAACTTTCAGCCAAATTCCAAATTTGACCCAAAACTGGCCAAAAGCATGGGTTAACCCCTTTGGGTTTTGGTCAAAATTTCAACTTTGCTGAAATCTTGCACACAGCTCAAATAAGAAGAGAAATAATGTTTTGGGAGTTTTTAGAAGCATTTCAACATCATTTCTAGACTCCTCTTTGAAGTAGGCAATTTTTCAGCCAAATTCCAAATTTGACCCAAAACTGGCCAAAAGCATGGGTTAACCCCTTTGGGTTTTGGTCAAAATTTCAACTTTGCTGAAATCTTGCACACAGCTCAAATAAGAAGAGAAATAATGTTTTGGGAGTTTTTAGAAGCATTTCAACATCATTTCTAGACTCCTCTTTGAACTAGGCAAACTTTCAGCCAAATTCCAAATTTGACCCAAAACTGGCCAAAAGCATGGGTTAACCCCTTTGGGTTTTGGTCAAAATTTCAACTTTGCTGAAATCTTGCACACAGCTCAAATAAGAAGAGAAATAATGTTTTGGGAGTTTTTAGAAGCATTTCAACATCATTTCTAGACTCCTCTTTGAACTAGGCAAACTTTCAGCCAAATTCCAAATTTGACCCAAAACTGGCCAAAAGCATGGGTTAACCCCTTTGGGTTTTGGTCAAAATTTCAACTTTGCTGAAATCTTGCACACAGCTCAAATAAGAAGAGAAATAATGTTATGGGAGTTTTTAGAAGCATTTCAACATCATTTCTAGACTCCTCTTTGAACTAGGCAAACTTTCAGCCAAATTCCAAATTTGACCCAAAACTGGCCAAAAGCATGGGTTAACCCCTTTGGGTTTTGGTCAAAATTTCAACTTTGCTGAAATCTTGCACACAGCTCAAATAAGAAGAGAAATAATGTTTTGGGAGTTTTTAGAAGCATTTCAACATCATTTCTAGACTCCTCTTTGAACTAGGCAAACTTTCAGCCAAATTCCAAATTTGACCCAAAACTGGCCAAAAGCATGGGTTAACCCCTTTGGGTTTTGGTCAAAATTTCAACTTTGCTGAAATCTTGCACACAGCTCAAATAAGAAGAGAAATAATGTTTTGGGAGTTTTTAGAAGCATTTCAACATCATTTCTAGACTCCTCTTTGAACTAGGCAAACTTTCAGCCAAATTCCAAATTTGACCCAAAACTGGCCAAAAGCATGGGTTAACCCCTTTGGGTTTTGGTCAAAATTTCAACTTTGCTGAAATCTTGCACACAGCTCAAATAAGAAGAGAAATAATGTTTTGGGAGTTTTTGGAAGCATTTCAACATCATTTCTAGACTCCTCTTTGAACTAGGCAAACTTTCAGCCAAATTCCAAATTTGACCCAAAACTGGCCAAAAGCATGGGTTAACCCCTTTGGGTTTTGGTCAAAATTTCAACTTTGCTGAAATCTTGCACACAGCTCAAATAAGAAGAGAAATAATGTTTTGGGAGTTTTTAGAAGCATTTTAACATCATTTCTAGACTCCTCTTTGAACTAGGCAAACTTTCAGCCAAATTCCAAATTTGACCCAAAACTGGCCAAAAGCATGGGTTAACCCCTTTGGGTTTTGGTCAAAATTTCAACTTTGCTGAAATCTTGCACACAGCTCAAATAAGAAGAGAAATAATGTTTTGGGAGTTTTTAGAAGCATTTCAACATCATTTCTAGACTCCTCTTTGAACTAGGCAAACTTTCAGCCAAATTCCAAATTTGACCCAAAACTGGCCAAAAGCATGGGTTAACCCCTTTGGGTTTTGGTCAAAATTTCAACTTTGCTGAAATCTTGCACACAGCTCAAATAAGAAGAGAAATAATGTTTTGGGAGTTTTTAGAAGCATTTCAACATCATTTCTAGACTCCTCTTTGAACTAGGCAAACTTTCAGCCAAATTCCAAATTTGACCCAAAACTGGCCAAAAGCATGGGTTAACCCCTTTGGGTTTTGGTCAAAATTTCAACTTTGCTGAAATCTTGCACACAGCTCAAATAAGAAGAGAAATAATGTTTTGGGAGTTTTTAGAAGCATTTCAACATCATTTCTAGACTCCTCTTTGAACTAGGCAAACTTTCAGCCAAATTCCAAATTTGACCCAAAACTGGCCAAAAGCATGGGTTAACCCCTTTGGGTTTTGGTCAAAATTTCAACTTTGCTGAAATCTTGCACACAGCTCAAATAAGAAGAGAAATAATGTTTTGGGAGTTTTTAGAAGCATTTCAACATCATTTCTAGACTCCTCTTTGAACTAGGCAAACTTTCAGCCAAATTCCAAATTTGACCCAAAACTGGCCAAAAGCATGGGTTAACCCCTTTGGGTTTTGGTCAAAATTTCAACTTTGCTAAAATCTTGCACACAGCTCAAATAAGAAGAGAAATAATGTTTTGGGAGTTTTTAGAAGCATTTCAACATCATTTCTAGACTCCTCTTTGAACTAGGCAAACTTTCAGCCAAATTCCAAATTTGACCCAAAACTGGCCAAAAGCATGGGTTAACCCCTTTGGGTTTTGGTCAAAATTTCAACTTTGCTGAAATCTTGCACACAGCTCAAATAAGAAGAGAAATAATGTTATGGGAGTTTTTAGAAGCATTTCAACATCATTTCTAGACTCCTCTTTAAACTAGGCACACTTTCAGCCAAATTCCAAATTTGACCCAAAACTGGCCAAAAGCATGGGTTAACCCCTTTGGGTTTTGGTCAAAATTTCAACTTTGCTGAAATCTTGCACACAGCTCAAATAAGAAGAGAAATAATGTTTTGGGAGTTTTTAGAAGCATTTCAACATCATTTCTAGACTCCTCTTTGAACTAGGCAAACTTTCAGCCAAATTCCAAATTTGACCCAAAACTGGCCAAAAGCATGGGTTAACCCCTTTGGGTTTTGGTCAAAATTTCAACTTTGCTGAAATCTTGCACACAGCTCAAATAAGAAGAGAAATAATGTTTTGGGAGTTTTTAGAAGCATTTCAACATCATTTCTAGACTCCTCTTTGAACTAGGCAAACTTTCAGCCAAATTCCAAATTTGACCCAAAACTGGCCAAAAGCATGGGTTAACCCCTTTGGGTTTTGGTCAAAATTTCAACTTTGCTGAAATCTTGCACACAGCTCAAATAAGAAGAGAAATAATGTTTTGGGAGTTTTTGGAAGCATTTCAACATCATTTCTAGACTCCTCTTTGAACTAGGCAAACTTTCAGCCAAATTCCAAATTTGACCCAAAACTGGCCAAAAGCATGGGTTAACCCCTTTGGGTTTTGGTCAAAATTTCAACTTTGCTGAAATCTTGCACACAGCTCAAATAAGAAGAGAAATAATGTTTTGGGAGTTTTTAGAAGCATTTCAACATCATTTCTAGACTCCTCTTTGAACTAGGCAAACTTTCAGCCAAATTCCAAATTTGACCCAAAACTGGCCAAAAGCATGGGTTAACCCCCTTGGGTTTTGGTCAAAATTTCAACTTTGCTGAAATCTTGCACACAGCTCAAATAAGAAGAGAAATAATGTTTTGGGAGTTTTTAGAAGCATTTCAACATCATTTCTAGACTCCTCTTTGAACTAGGCAAACTTTCAGCCAAATTCCAAATTTGACCCAAAACTGGCCAAAAGCATGGGTTAACCCCTTTGGGTTTTGGTCAAAATTTCAACTTTGCTGAAATCTTGCACACAGCTCAAATAAGAAGAGAAATAATGTTTTGGGAGTTTTTAGAAGCATTTCAACATCATTTCTAGACTCCTCTTTGAACTAGGCACACTTTCAGCCAAATTCCAAATTTGACCCAAAACTGGCCAAAAGCATGGGTTAACCCCTTTGGGTTTTGGTCAAAATTTCAACTTTGCTGAAATCTTGCACACAGCTCAAATAAGAAGAGAAATAATGTTTTGGGAGTTTTTAGAAGCATTTCAACATCATTTCTAGACTCCTCTTTGAACTAGGCACACTTTCAGCTAAATTCCAAATTTGACCCAAAACTGGCCAAAAGCATGGGTTAACCCCTTTGGGTTTTGGTCAAAATTTCAACTTTGCTGAAATCTTGCACACAGCTCAAATAAGAAGAGAAATAATGTTTTGGGAGTTTTTAGAAGCATTTCAACATCATTTCTAGACTCCTCTTTGAACTAGGCAAACTTTCAGCCAAATTCCAAATTTGACCCAAAACTGGCCAAAAGCATGGGTTAACCCCTTTGGGTTTTGGTCAAAATTTCAACTTTGCTGAAATCTTGCACACAGCTCAAATAAGAAGAGAAATAATGTTTTGGGAGTTTTTAGAAGCATTTCAACATCATTTCTAGACTCCTCTTTGAACTAGGCAAACTTTCAGCCAAATTCCAAATCTGACCCAAAACTGGCCAAAAGCATGGGTTAACCCCTTTGGGTTTTGGTCAAAATTTCAACTTTGCTGAAATCTTGCACACAGCTCAAATAAGAAGAGAAATAATGTTTTGGGAGTTTTTAGAAGCATTTCAACATCATTTCTATACTCCTCTTTGAACTAGGCACACTTTCAGCTAAATTCCAAATTTGACCCAAAACTGGCCAAAAGCATGGGTTAACCCCTTTGGGTTTTGGTCAAAATTTCAACTTTGCTGAAATCTTGCACACAGCTCAAATAAGAAGAGAAATAATGTTTTGGGAGTTTTTAGAAGCATTTCAACATCATTTCTAGACTCCTCTTTGAACTAGGCAAACTTTCAGCCAAATTCCAAATTTGACCCAAAACTGGCCAAAAGCATGGGTTAACCCCTTTGGGTTTTGGTCAAAATTTCAACTTTGCTGAAATCTTGCACACAGCTCAAATAAGAAGAGAAATAATGTTTTGGGAGTTTTTAGAAGCATTTCAACATCATTTCTAGACTCCTCTTTGAACTAGGCAAACTTTCAGCCAAATTCCAAATTTGACCCAAAACTGGCCAAAAGCATGGGTTAACCCCTTTGGGTTTTGGTCAAAATTTCAACTTTGCTGAAATCTTGCACACAGCTCAAATAAGAAGAGAAATAATGTTTTGGGAGTTTTTAGAAGCATTTCAACATCATTTCTAGACTCCTCTTTGAACTAGGCAAACTTTCAGCCAAATTCCAAATTTGACCCAAAACTGGCCAAAAGCATGGGTTAACCCCCTTGGGTTTTGGTCAAAATTTCAACTTTGCTGAAATCTTGCACACAGCTCAAATAAGAAGAGAAATAATGTTTTGGGAGTTTTTAGAAGCATTTCAACATCATTTCTAGACTCCTCTTTGAACTAGGCAAACTTTCAGCCAAATTCCAAATTTGACCCAAAACTGGCCAAAAGCATGGGTTAACCCCTTTGGGTTTTGGTCAAAATTTCAACTTTGCTGAAATCTTGCACACAGCTCAAATAAGAAGAGAAATAATGTTTTGGGAGTTTTTAGAAGCATTTCAACATCATTTCTAGACTCCTCTTTGAACTAGGCACACTTTCAGCCAAATTCCAAATTTGACCAAAAACTGGCCAAAAGCATGGGTTAACCCCTTTGGGTTTTGGTCAAAATTTCAACTTTGCTGAAATCTTGCACACAGCTCAAATAAGAAGAGAAATAATGTTTTGGGAGTTTTTAGAAGCATTTCAACATCATTTCTAGACTCCTCTTTGAACTAGGCGCACTTTCAGCTAAATTCCAAATTTGACCCAAAACTGGCCAAAAGCATGGGTTAACCCCTTTGGGTTTTGGTCAAAATTTCAACTTTGCTGAAATCTTGCACACAGCTCAAATAAGAAGAGAAATAATGTTTTGGGAGTTTTTAGAAGCATTTCAACATCATTTCTAGACTCCTCTTTGAACTAGGCAAACTTTCAGCCAAATTCCAAATTTGACCCAAAACTGGCCAAAAGCATGGGTTAACCCCTTTGGGTTTTGGTCAAAATTTCAACTTTGCTGAAATCTTGCACACAGCTCAAATAAGAAGAGAAATAATGTTTTGGGAGTTTTTAGAAGCATTTCAACATCATTTCTAGACTCCTCTTTGAACTAGGCAAACTTTCAGCCAAATTCCAAATCTGACCCAAAACTGGCCAAAAGCATGGGTTAACCCCTTTGGGTTTTGGTCAAAATTTCAACTTTGCTGAAATCTTGCACACAGCTCAAATAAGAAGAGAAATAATGTTTTGGGAGTTTTTAGAAGCATTTCAACATCATTTCTAGACTCCTCTTTGAACTAGGCAAACTTTCAGCCAAATTCCAAATTTGACCCAAAACTGGCCAAAAGCATGGGTTAACCCCTTTGGGTTTTGGTCAAAATTTCAACTTTGCTGAAATCTTGCACACAGCTCAAATAAGAAGAGAAATAATGTTTTGGGAGTTTTTAGAAGCATTTCAACATCATTTCTAGACTCCTCTTTGAACTAGGCAAACTTTCAGCCAAATTCCAAATTTGACCCAAAACTGGCCAAAAGCATGGGTTAACCCCTTTGGGTTTTGGTCAAAATTTCAACTTTGCTGAAATCTTGCACACAGCTCAAATAAGAAGAGAAATAATGTTTTGGGAGTTTTTAGAAGCATTTCAACATCATTTCTAGACTCCTCTTTGAACTAGGCAAACTTTCAGCCAAATTCCAAATTTGACCCAAAACTGGCCAAAAGCATGGGTTAACCCCTTTGGGTTTTGGTCAAAATTTCAACTTTGCTGAAATCTTGCACACAGCTCAAATAAGAAGAGAAATAATGTTTTGGGAGTTTTTAGAAGCATTTCAACATCATTTCTAGACTCCTCTTTGAACTAGGCAAACTTTCAGCCAAATTCCAAATCTGACCCAAAACTGGCCAAAAGCATGGGTTAACCCCTTTGGGTTTTGGTCAAAATTTCAACTTTGCTGAAATCTTGCACACAGCTGAAATAAGAAAAGAAATAATGTTTTGGGAGTTTTTAGAAGCATTTCAACATCATTTCTAGACTCCTCTTTGAACTAGGCACACTTTCAGCCAAATTCCAAATTTGACCCAAAACTGGCCAAAAGCATGGGTTAACCCCTTTGGGTTTTGGTCAAAATTTCAACTTTGCTGAAATCTTGCACACAGCTCAAATAAGAAGAGAAATAATGTTTTGGGAGTTTTTAGAAGCATTTCAACATCATTTCTAGACTCCTCTTTGAACTAGGCAAACTTTCAGCCAAATTCCAAATTTGACCCAAAACTGGCCAAAAGCATGGGTTAACCCCTTTGGGTTTTGGTCAAAATTTCAACTTTGCTGAAATCTTGCACACAGCTCAAATAAGAAGAGAAATAATGTTTTGGGAGTTTTTAGAAGCATTTCAACATCATTTCTAGACTCCTCTTTGAACTAGGCAAACTTTCAGCCAAATTCCAAATTTGACCCAAAACTGGCCAAAAGCATGGGTTAACCCCTTTGGGTTTTGGTCAAAATTTCAACTTTGCTGAAATCTTGCACACAGCTCAAATAAGAAGAGAAATAATGTTTTGGGAGTTTTTAGAAGCATTTCAACATCATTTCTAGACTCCTCTTTGAACTAGGCAAACTTTCAGCCAAATTCCAAATTTGACCCAAAACTGGCCAAAAGCATGGGTTAACCCCTTTGGGTTTTGGTCAAAATTTCAACTTTGCTGAAATCTTGCACACAGCTCAAATAAGAAGAGAAATAATGTTTTGGGAGTTTTTAGAAGCATTTCAACATCATTTCTAGACTCCTCTTTGAACTAGGCAAACTTTCAGCCAAATTCCAAATCTGACCCAAAACTGGCCAAAAGCATGGGTTAACCCCTTTGGGTTTTGGTCAAAATTTCAACTTTGCTGAAATCTTGCACACAGCTGAAATAAGAAAAGAAATAATGTTTTGGGAGTTTTTAGAAGCATTTCAACATCATTTCTAGACTCCTCTTTGAACTAGGCACACTTTCAGCCAAATTCCAAATTTGACCCAAAACTGGCCAAAAGCATGGGTTAACCCCTTTGGGTTTTGGTCAAAATTTCAACTTTGCTGAAATCTTGCACACAGCTCAAATAAGAAGAGAAATAATGTTTTTGGAGTTTTTAGAAGCATTTCAACATCATTTCTAGACTCCTCTTTGAACTAGGCAAACTTTCAGCCAAATTCTAAATTTCAGTCAAAACTGGCCAAAAGCATGGGTTAACCCCTTTGGGTTTTGGTCAAAATTTCAACTTTGCTGAAATCTTGCACACAGCTCAAATAAGAAGAGAAATAATGTTTTGGGAGTTTTTAGAAGCATTTCAACATCATTTCTAGACTCCTCTTTGAACTAGGCACACTTTCAGCCAAATTCCAAATTTGACCCAAAACTGGCCAAAAGCATGGGTTAACCCCTTTGGGTTTTGGTCAAAATTTCAACGTTGCTGAAATCTTGCACACAGCTCAAATAAGAAGAGAAATAATGTTTTGGGAGTTTTTAGAAGCATTTCAACATCATTTCTAGACTCCTCTTTGAACTAGGCACACTTTCAGCCAAATTCCAAATTTGACCCAAAACTGGCCAAAAGCATGGGTTAACCCCTTTGGGTTTTGGTCAAAATTTCAACTTTGCTGAAATCTTGCACACAGCTCAAATAAGAAGAGAAATAATGTTTTGGGAGTTTTTAGAAGCATTTCAACATCATTTCTAGACTCCTCTTTGAACTAGGCAAACTTTCAGCCAAATTCCAAATTTGACCCAAAACTGGCCAAAAGCATGGGTTAACCCCTTTGGGTTTTGGTCAAAATTTCAACTTTGCTGAAATCTTGCACACAGCTCAAATAAGAAGAGAAATAATGTTTTGGGAGTTTTTAGAAGCATTTCAACATCATTTCTAGACTCCTCTTTGAACTAGGCACACTTTCAGCCAAATTCCAAATTTGACCCAAAACTGGCCAAAAGCATGGGTTAACCCCTTTGGGTTTTGGTCAAAATTTCAACTTTGCTGAAATCTTGCACACAGCTCAAATAAGAAGAGAAATAATGTTTTGGGAGTTTTTAGAAGCATTTCAACATCATTTCTAGACTCCTCTTTGAACTAGGCAAACTTTCAGCCAAATTCCAAATTTGACCCAAAACTGGCCAAAAGCATGGGTTAACCCCTTTGGGTTTTGGTCAAAATTTCAACTTTGCTGAAATCTTGCACACAGCTCAAATAAGAAGAGAAATAATGTTTTGGGAGTTTTTAGAAGCATTTCAACATCATTTCTAGACTCCTCTTTGAACTAGGCAAACTTTCAGCCAAATTCCAAATCTGACTCAAAACTGGCCAAAAGCATGGGTTAACCCCTTTGGGTTTTGGTCAAAATTTCAACTTTGCTGAAATCTTGCACACAGCTGAAATAAGAAAAGAAATAATGTTTTGGGAGTTTTTAGAAGCATTTCAACATCATTTCTAGACTCCTCTTTGAACTAGGCACACTTTCAGCCAAATTCCAAATTTGACCCAAAACTGGCCAAAAGCATGGGTTAACCCCTTTGGGTTTTGGTCAAAATTTCAACTTTGCTGAAATCTTGCACACAGCTCAAATAAGAAGAGAAATAATGTTTTGGGAGTTTTTAGAAGCATTTCAACATCATTTCTAGACTCCTCTTTGAACTAGGCAAACTTTCAGCCAAATTCTAAATTTGAGTCAAAACTGGCCAAAAGCATGGGTTAACCCCTTTGGGTTTTGGTCAAAATTTCAACTTTGCTGAAATCTTGCACACAGCTCAAATAAGAAGAGAAATAATGTTTTGGGAGTTTTTAGAAGCATTTCAACATCATTTCTAGACTCCTCTTTGAACTAGGCACACTTTCAGCCAAATTCCAAATTTGACCCAAAACTGGCCAAAAGCATGGGTTAACCCCTTTGGGTTTTGGTCAAAATTTCAACGTTGCTGAAATCTTGCACACAGCTCAAATAAGAAGAGAAATAATGTTTTGGGAGTTTTTAGAAGCATTTCAACATCATTTCTAGACTCCTCTTTGAACTAGGCAAACTTTCAGCCAAATTCCAAATTTGACCCAAAACTGGCCAAAAGCATGGGTTAACCCCTTTGGGTTTTGGTCAAAATTTCAACTTTGCTGAAATCTTGCACACAGCTCAAATAAGAAGAGAAATAATGTTTTGGGAGTTTTTAGAAGCATTTCAACATCATTTCTAGACTCCTCTTTGAACTAGGCACACTTTCAGCCAAATTCCAAATCTGACCAAAAACTGGCCAAAAGCATGGGTTAACCCCTTTGGGTTTTGGTCAAAATTTCAACTTTGCTGAAATCTTGCACACAGCTCAAATAAGAAAAGAAATAATGTTTTGGGAGTTTTTAGAAGCATTTCAACATCATTTCTAGACTCCTCTTTGAACTAGGCACACTTTCAGCCAAATTCCAAATTTGACCCAAAACTGGCCAAAAGCATGGGTTAACCCCTTTGGGTTTTGGTCAAAATTTCAACTTTGCTGAAATCTTGCACACAGCTCAAATAAGAAGAGAAATAATGTTTTGGGAGTTTTTAGAAGCATTTCAACATCATTTCTAGACTCCTCTTTGAACTAGGCAAACTTTCAGCCAAATTCCAAATTTGACCCAAAACTGGCCAAAAGCATGGGTTAACCCCTTTGGGTTTTGGTCAAAATTTCAACTTTGCTGAAATCTTGCACACAGCTCAAATAAGAAGAGAAATAATGTTTTGGGAGTTTTTAGAAGCATTTCAACATCATTTCTAGACTCCTCTTTGAACTAGGCACACTTTCAGCCAAATTCCAAATTTGACCCAAAACTGGCCAAAAGCATGGGTTAACCCCTTTGGGTTTTGGTCAAAATTTCAACGTTGCTGAAATCTTGCACACAGCTCAAATAAGAAGAGAAATAATGTTTTGGGAGTTTTTAGAAGCATTTCAACATCATTTCTAGACTCCTCTTTGAAATAGGCAAACTTTCAGCCAAATTCCAAATTTGACCCAAAAGCATGGGTTAACCCCTTTGGGTTTTGGTAGAAATTTCAACTTTGCTGAAATCTTGCACACAGCTCAAATAAGAAGAGAAATAATGTTTAGGGAGTTTTTAGAAGCATTACAACATCATTTCTAGACTCCTCTTTGAACTAGGCAAACTTTCAGCCAAATTCCAAATTTGACCCAAAACTGGCCAAAAGCATGGGTTAACCCCTTTGGGTTTTGGTCAAAATTTCAACTTTGCTGAAATCTTGCACACAGCTCAAATCAGAAGAGAAATAATGTTTTGGGAGTTTTTAGAAGCATTTCAACATCATTTCTAGACTCCTCTTTGAACTAGGCAAACTTTCAGCCAAATTCCAAATTTGACCCAAAACTGGCCAAAAGCATGGGTTAACCCCTTTGGGTTTTGGTCAAAATTTCAACTTTGCTGAAATCTTGCACACAGCTCAAATAAGAAGAGAAATAATGTTTTGGGAGTTTTTAGAAGCATTTCAACATCATTTCTAGACTCCTCTTTGAACTAGGCACACTTTCAGCCAAATTCCAAATTTGACCCAAAACTGGCCAAAAGCATGGGTTAACCCCTTTGGGTTTTGGTCAAAATTTCAACTTTGCTGAAATCTTGCACACAGCTCAAATAAGAAGAGAAATAATGTTTTGGGAGTTTTTAGAAGCATTTCAACATCATTTCTAGACTCCTCTTTGAACTAGGCAAACTTTCAGCCAAATTCCAAATTTGACCCAAAACTGGCCAAAAGCATGGGTTAACCCCTTTGGGTTTTGGTCAAAATTTCAACTTTGCTGAAATCTTGCACACAGCTCAAATAAGAAGAGAAATAATGTTTTGGGAGTTTTTAGAAGCATTTCAACATCATTTCTAGACTCCTCTTTGAACTAGGCACACTTTCAGCCAAATTCCAAATTTGACCAAAAACTGGCCAAAAGCATGGGTTAACCCCTTTGGGTTTTGGTCAAAATTTCAACTTTGCTGAAATCTTGCACACAGCTCAAATAAGAAGAGAAATAATGTTTTGGGAGTTTTTAGAAGCATTTCAACATCATTTCTAGACTCCTCTTTGAACTAGGCGCACTTTCAGCTAAATTCCAAATTTGACCCAAAACTGGCCAAAAGCATGGGTTAACCCCTTTGGGTTTTGGTCAAAATTTCAACTTTGCTGAAATCTTGCACACAGCTCAAATAAGAAGAGAAATAATGTTTTGGGAGTTTTTAGAAGCATTTCAACATCATTTCTAGACTCCTCTTTGAACTAGGCAAACTTTCAGCCAAATTCCAAATTTGACCCAAAACTGGCCAAAAGCATGGGTTAACCCCTTTGGGTTTTGGTCAAAATTTCAACTTTGCTGAAATCTTGCACACAGCTCAAATAAGAAGAGAAATAATGTTTTGGGAGTTTTTAGAAGCATTTCAACATCATTTCTAGACTCCTCTTTGAACTAGGCAAACTTTCAGCCAAATTCCAAATCTGACCCAAAACTGGCCAAAAGCATGGGTTAACCCCTTTGGGTTTTGGTCAAAATTTCAACTTTGCTGAAATCTTGCACACAGCTCAAATAAGAAGAGAAATAATGTTTTGGGAGTTTTTATAGGCATTTCAACATCATTTCTAGACTCCTCTTTGAACTAGGCAAACTTTCAGCCAAATTCCAAATTTGACCCAAAACTGGCCAAAAGCATGGGTTAACCCCTTTGGGTTTTGGTCAAAATTTCAACTTTGCTGAAATCTTGCACACAGCTCAAATAAGAAGAGAAATAATGTTTTGGGAGTTTTTAGAAGCATTTCAACATCATTTCTAGACTCCTCTTTGAACTAGGCAAACTTTCAGCCAAATTCCAAATTTGACCCAAAACTGGCCAAAAGCATGGGTTAACCCCTTTGGGTTTTGGTCAAAATTTCAACTTTGCTGAAATCTTGCACACAGCTCAAATAAGAAGAGAAATAATGTTTTGGGAGTTTTTAGAAGCATTTCAACATCATTTCTAGACTCCTCTTTGAACTAGGCAAACTTTCAGCCAAATTCCAAATTTGACCCAAAACTGGCCAAAAGCATGGGTTAACCCCTTTGGGTTTTGGTCAAAATTTCAACTTTGCTGAAATCTTGCACACAGCTCAAATAAGAAGAGAAATAATGTTTTGGGAGTTTTTAGAAGCATTTCAACATCATTTCTAGACTCCTCTTTGAACTAGGCAAACTTTCAGCCAAATTCCAAATCTGACCCAAAACTGGCCAAAAGCATGGGTTAACCCCTTTGGGTTTTGGTCAAAATTTCAACTTTGCTGAAATCTTGCACACAGCTGAAATAAGAAAAGAAATAATGTTTTGGGAGTTTTTAGAAGCATTTCAACATCATTTCTAGACTCCTCTTTGAACTAGGCACACTTTCAGCCAAATTCCAAATTTGACCCAAAACTGGCCAAAAGCATGGGTTAACCCCTTTGGGTTTTGGTCAAAATTTCAACTTTGCTGAAATCTTGCACACAGCTGAAATAAGAAAAGAAATAATGTTTTGGGAGTTTTTAGAAGCATTTCAACATCATTTCTAGACTCCTCTTTGAACTAGGCAAACTTTCAGCCAAATTCCAAATTTGACCCAAAACTGGCCAAAAGCATGGGTTAACCCCTTTGGGTTTTGGTCAAAATTTCAACGTTGCTGAAATCTTGCACACAGCTCAAATAAGAAGAGAAATAATGTTTTGGGAGTTTTTAGAAGCATTTCAACATCATTTCTAGACTCCTCTTTGAACTAGGCAAACTTTCAGCCAAATTCCAAATTTGACCCAAAACTGGCCAAAAGCATGGGTTAACCCCTTTGGGTTTTGGTCAAAATTTCAACTTTGCTGAAATCTTGCACACAGCTCAAATAAGAAGAGAAATAATGTTTTGGGAGTTTTTAGAAGCATTTCAACATCATTTCTAGACTCCTCTTTGAACTAGGCACACTTTCAGCCAAATTCCAAATCTGACCAAAAACTGGCCAAAAGCATGGGTTAACCCCTTTGGGTTTTGGTCAAAATTTCAACTTTGCTGAAATCTTGCACACAGCTCAAATAAGAAAAGAAATAATGTTTTGGGAGTTTTTAGAAGCATTTCAACATCATTTCTAGACTCCTCTTTGAACTAGGCACACTTTCAGCCAAATTCCAAATTTGACCCAAAACTGGCCAAAAGCATGGGTTAACCCCTTTGGGTTTTGGTCAAAATTTCAACTTTGCTGAAATCTTGCACACAGCTCAAATAAGAAGAGAAATAATGTTTTGGGAGTTTTTAGAAGCATTTCAACATCATTTCTAGACTCCTCTTTGAACTAGGCAAACTTTCAGCCAAATTCCAAATTTGACCCAAAACTGGCCAAAAGCATGGGTTAACCCCTTTGGGTTTTGGTCAAAATTTCAACTTTGCTGAAATCTTGCACACAGCTCAAATAAGAAGAGAAATAATGTTTTGGGAGTTTTTAGAAGCATTTCAACATCATTTCTAGACTCCTCTTTGAACTAGGCACACTTTCAGCCAAATTCCAAATTTGACCCAAAACTGGCCAAAAGCATGGGTTAACCCCTTTGGGTTTTGGTCAAAATTTCAACGTTGCTGAAATCTTGCACACAGCTCAAATAAGAAGAGAAATAATGTTTTGGGAGTTTTTAGAAGCATTTCAACATCATTTCTAGACTCCTCTTTGAAATAGGCAAACTTTCAGCCAAATTCCAAATTTGACCCAAAAGCATGGGTTAACCCCTTTGGGTTTTGGTAGAAATTTCAATTTTGCTGAAATCTTGCACACAGCTCAAATAAGAAGAGAAATAATGTTTAGGGAGTTTTTAGAAGCATTACAACATCATTTCTAGACTCCTCTTTGAACTAGGCAAACTTTCAGCCAAATTCCAAATTTGACCCAAAACTGGCCAAAAGCATGGGTTAACCCCTTTGGGTTTTGGTCAAAATTTCAACTTTGCTGAAATCTTGCACACAGCTCAAATAAGAAGAGAAATAATGTTTTGGGAGTTTTTAGAAGCATTTCAACATCATTTCTAGACTCCTCTTTGAACTAGGCAAACTTTCAGCCAAATTCCAAATTTGACCCAAAACTGGCCAAAAGCATGGGTTAACCCCTTTGGGTTTTGGTCAAAATTTCAACTTTGCTGAAATCTTGCACACAGCTCAAATAAGAAGAGAAATAATGTTTTGGGAGTTTTTAGAAGCATTTCAACATCATTTCTAGACTCCTCTTTGAACTAGGCACACTTTCAGCCAAATTCCAAATTTGACCCAAAACTGGCCAAAAGCATGGGTTAACCCCTTTGGGTTTTGGTCAAAATTTCAACTTTGCTGAAATCTTGCACACAGCTCAAATAAGAAGAGAAATAATGTTTTGGGAGTTTTTAGAAGCATTTCAACATCATTTCTAGACTCCTCTTTGAACTAGGCAAACTTTCAGCCAAATTCCAAATTTGACCCAAAACTGGCCAAAAGCATGGGTTAACCCCTTTGGGTTTTGGTCAAAATTTCAACTTTGCTGAAATCTTGCACACAGCTCAAATAAGAAGAGAAATAATGTTTTGGGAGTTTTTAGAAGCATTTCAACATCATTTCTAGACTCCTCTTTGAACTAGGCACACTTTCAGCCAAATTCCAAATTTGACCCAAAACTGGCCAAAAGCATGGGTTAACCCCTTTGGGTTTTGGTCAAAATTTCAACTTTGCTGAAATCTTGCACACAGCTCAAATAAGAAGAGAAATAATGTTTTGGGAGTTTTTAGAAGCATTTCAACATCATTTCTAGACTCCTCTTTGAACTAGGCAAACTTTCAGCCAAATTCCAAATTTGACCCAAAACTGGCCAAAAGCATGGGTTAACCCCTTTGGGTTTTGGTCAAAATTTCAACTTTGCTGAAATCTTGCACACAGCTCAAATAAGAAGAGAAATAATGTTTTGGGAGTTTTTAGAAGCATTTCAACATCATTTCTAGACTCCTCTTTGAACTAGGCACACTTTCAGCCAAATTCCAAATCTGACCCAAAACTGGCCAAAAGCATGGGTTAACCCCTTTGGGTTTTGGTCAAAATTTCAACTTTGCTGAAATCTTGCACACAGCTGAAATAAGAAAAGAAATAATGTTTTGGGAGTTTTTAGAAGCATTTCAACATCATTTCTAGACTCCTCTTTGAACTAGGCACACTTTCAGCCAAATTCCAAATCTGACCCAAAACTGGCCAAAAGCATGGGTTAACCCCTTTGGGTTTTGGTCAAAATTTCAACTTTGCTGAAATCTTGCACACAGCTGAAATAAGAAAAGAAATAATGTTTTGGGAGTTTTTAGAAGCATTTCAACATCATTTCTAGACTCCTCTTTGAACTAGGCACACTTTCAGCCAAATTCCAAATGTGACCCAAAACTGGCCAAAAGCATGGGTTAACCCCTTTGGGTTTTGGTCAAAATTTCAACTTTGCTGAAATCTTGCACACAGCTCAAATAAGAAGAGAAATAATGTTTTGGGAGTTTTTAGAAGCATTTCAACATCATTTCTAGACTCCTCTTTGAACTAGGCAAACTTTCAGCCAAATTCGAAATTTGAGTCAAAACTGGCCAAAAGCATGGGTTAACCCCTTTGGGTTTTGGTCAAAATTTCAACTTTGCTGAAATCTTGCACACAGCTCAAATAAGAAGAGAAATAATGTTTTGGGAGTTTTTAGAAGCATTTTAACGTCATTTCTAGACTCCTCTTTGAACTAGGCAAACTTTTAGCCAAATTCCAAATTTGACCCAAAACTGGCTAAAAGCATGGGTTAACCCCTTTGGGTTTTGGTCAAAATTTCAACTTTGCTGAAATCTTGCACACAGCTCAAATAAGAAGAGAAATAATGTTTTGGGAGTTTTTAGAAGCATTTCAACATCATTTCTAGACTCCTCTTTGAACTAGGCAAACTTTCAGCCAAATTCCAAATTTGACCCAAAACTGGCCAAAAGCATGGGTTAACCCCTTTGGGTTTTGGTCAAAATTTCAACTTTGCTGAAATCTTGCACACAGCTCAAATAAGAAGAGAAATAATGTTTTGGGAGTTTTTAGAAGCATTTCAACATCATTTCTAGACTCCTCTTTGAACTAGGCACACTTTCAGCCAAATTCCAAATTTGACCCAAAACTGGCCAAAAGCATGGGTTAACCCCTTTGGGTTTTGGTCAAAATTTCAACTTTGCTGAAATCTTGCACACAGCTCAAATAAGAAGAGAAATAATGTTTTGGGAGTTTTTAGAAGCATTTCAACATCATTTCTAGACTCCTCTTTGAACTAAGCAAACTTTCAGCCAAATTCCAAATCTGACCCAAAACTGGCCAAAAGCATGGGTTAACCCCTTTGGGTTTTGGTCAAAATTTCAACTTTGCTGAAATCTTGCACACAGCTCAAATAAGAAGAGAAATAATGTTTTGGGAGTTTTTAGAAGCATTTCAACATCATTTCTAGACTCCTCTTTGAACTAGGCAAACTTTCAGCCAAATTCCAAATCTGACCCAAAACTGGCCAAAAGCATGGGTTAACCTCTTTGGGTTTTGGTCAAAATTTCAACTTTGCTGAAATCTTGCACACAGCTCAAATAAGAAGAGAAATAATGTTTTGGGAGTTTTTAGAAGCATTTCAACATCATTTCTAGACTCCTCTTTGAACTAGGCAAACTTTCAGCCAAATTCCAAATTTGACCCAAAACTGGCCAAAAGCATGGGTTAACCCCTTTGGGTTTTGGTCAAAATTTCAACTTTGCTGAACTCTTGCACACACCTCAAATAAGAAGAGAAATAATGTTTTGGGAGTTTTTAGAAGCATTTCAACGTCATTTCTAGACTCCTCTTTGAACTAGGCAAACTTTCAGCCAAATTCCAAATCTGACCCAAAACTGGCCAAAAGCATGGGTTAACCCCTTTGGGTTTTGGTCAAAATTTCAACTTTGCTGAAATCTTGCACACAGCTCAAATAAGAAGAGAAATAATGTTTGGGAGTTTTTAGAAGCATTTCAACATCATTTCTAGACTCCTCTTTGAACTAGGCAAACTTTCAGCCAAATTCCAAAGTTGACCCAAAACTGGCCAAAAGAATGGGTTTTGGTCAAAATTTCAACTTTGCTGAAATCTTGCACACAGCTCAAATCAGAAGAGAAATAATGTTTTGGGAGTTTTTAGAAGCATTTCAACATCATTTCTAGACTCCTCTTTGAACTAGGCAAACTTTCAGCCAAATTCCAAATCTGACCCAAAACTGGTCAAAAGCATGGGTTAACCCCTTTGGGTTTTGGTCAAAATTTCAACTTTGCTGAAATCTTGCACACAGCTCAAATAAGAAGAGAAATAATGTTTTGGGAGTTTTTAGAAGCATTTCAACGTCATTTCTAGACTCCTCTTTGAACTAGGCAAACTTTTAGCCAAATTCCAAATCTGACCCAAAACTGGCCAAAAGCATGGGTTAACCCCTTTGGGTTTTGGTCAAAATTTCAACGTTGCTGAAATCTTGCACACAGCTCAAATAAGAAGGGAAATAATGTTTTGGGAGTTTTTAGAAGCATTTCAACGTCATTTCTAGACTCCTCTTTGAACTAGGCAAACTTTTAGCCAAATTCCAAATTTGACCCAAAACTGGCTAAAAGCATGGGTTAACCCCTTTGGGTTTTGGTCAAAATTTCAACTTTGCTGAAATCTTGCACACAGCTCAAATAAGAAGAGAAATAATGTTTTGGGAGTTTTTAGAAGCATTTCAACATCATTTCTAGACTCCTCTTTGAACTAGGCAAACTTTCAGCCAAATTCCAAATTTGACCCAAAACTGGCCAAAAGCATGGGTTAACCCCTTTGGGTTTTGGTCAAAATTTCAACTTTGCTGAAATCTTGCACACAGCTCAAATAAGAAGAGAAATAATGTTTTGGGAGTTTTTAGAAGCATTTCAACAACATTTTTTAGACTCCTCTTTGAAGTAGGCAAACTTTCAGCCAAATTCCAAATTTGACCCAAAACTGGCCAAAAGCATGGGTTAACCCCTTTGGGTTTTGGTCAAAATTTCAACTTTGCTGAAATCTTGCACACAGCTCAAATAAGAAGAGAAATAATGTTTTGGGAGTTTTTAGAAGCATTTCAACGTCATTTCTAGACTCCTCTTTGAACTAGGCAAACTTTCAGCCAAATTCTAAATTTGACCCAAAACTGGCCAAAAGCATGGGTTAACCCCTTTGGGTTTTGGTCAAAATTTCAACTTTGCTGAAATCTTGCACACACCTCAAATAAGAAGAGAAATAATGTTTTGGGAGTTTTTAGAAGCATTTCAACATCATTTCTAGACTCCTCTTTGAACTAGGCAAACTTTCAGCCAAATTTCAAATTTGACCCAAAACTGGCCAAAAGCATGGGTTATCTGGTTTGGGTTTTGGTCAAAATTTCAACTTTGCTGAAATCTTGCACACAGCTCAAATAAGAAGAGAAATAATGTTTTGGGAGTTTTTAGAAGCATTTCAACATCATTTCTAGACTCCTCTTTGAACTAGGCAAACTTTCAGCCAAATTCCAAATTTGACCCAAAACTGGGCAAAAGCATGGGTTAACCCCTTTGGGTTTTGGTCAAAATTTCAACTTTGCTGAAATCTTGCACACAGCTCAAATAAGAAGAGAAATAATGTTTTGGGAGTTTTTAGAAGCATTTCAACATCATTTCTAGACTCCTCTTTGAACTAGGCAAACTTTCAGCCAAATTCCAAATCTGACCCAAAACTGGCCAAAAGCATGGGTTAACCCCTTTGGGTTTTGGTCAAAATTTCAACTTTGCTGAAATCTTGCACACAGCTCAAATAAGAAGAGAAATAATGTTTGGGAGTTTTTAGAAGCATTTCAACATCATTTCTAGACTCCTCTTTGAACTAGGCAAACTTTCAGCCAAATTCCAAAGTTGACCCAAAACTGGCCAAAAGAATGGGTTTTGGTCAAAATTTCAACTTTGCTGAAATCTTGCACACAGCTCAAATCAGAAGAGAAATAATGTTTTGGGAGTTTTTAGAAGCATTTCAACATCATTTCTAGACTCCTCTTTGAACTAGGCAAACTTTCAGCCAAATTCCAAATCTGACCCAAAACTGGTCAAAAGCATGGGTTAACCCCTTTGGGTTTTGGTCAAAATTTCAACTTTGCTGAAATCTTGCACACAGCTCAAATAAGAAGAGAAATAATGTTTTGGGAGTTTTTAGAAGCATTTCAACGTCATTTCTAGACTCCTCTTTGAACTAGGCAAACTTTTAGCCAAATTCCAAATCTGACCCAAAACTGGCCAAAAGCATGGGTTAACCCCTTTGGGTTTTGGTCAAAATTTCAACGTTGCTGAAATCTTGCACACAGCTCAAATAAGAAGGGAAATAATGTTTTGGGAGTTTTTAGAAGCATTTCAACGTCATTTCTAGACTCCTCTTTGAACTAGGCAAACTTTTAGCCAAATTCCAAATTTGACCCAAAACTGGCTAAAAGCATGGGTTAACCCCTTTGGGTTTTGGTCAAAATTTCAACTTTGCTGAAATCTTGCACACAGCTCAAATAAGAAGAGAAATAATGTTTTGGGAGTTTTTAGAAGCATTTCAACATCATTTCTAGACTCCTCTTTGAACTAGGCAAACTTTCAGCCAAATTCCAAATTTGACCCAAAACTGGCCAAAAGCATGGGTTAACCCCTTTGGGTTTTGGTCAAAATTTCAACTTTGCTGAAATCTTGCACACAGCTCAAATAAGAAGAGAAATAATGTTTTGGGAGTTTTTAGAAGCATTTCAACAACATTTTTTAGACTCCTCTTTGAAGTAGGCAAACTTTCAGCCAAATTCCAAATTTGACCCAAAACTGGCCAAAAGCATGGGTTAACCCCTTTGGGTTTTGGTCAAAATTTCAACTTTGCTGAAATCTTGCACACAGCTCAAATAAGAAGAGAAATAATGTTTTGGGAGTTTTTAGAAGCATTTCAACGTCATTTCTAGACTCCTCTTTGAACTAGGCAAACTTTCAGCCAAATTCTAAATTTGACCCAAAACTGGCCAAAAGCATGGGTTAACCCCTTTGGGTTTTGGTCAAAATTTCAACTTTGCTGAAATCTTGCACACACCTCAAATAAGAAGAGAAATAATGTTTTGGGAGTTTTTAGAAGCATTTCAACATCATTTCTAGACTCCTCTTTGAACTAGGCAAACTTTCAGCCAAATTTCAAATTTGACCCAAAACTGGCCAAAAGCATGGGTTATCTGGTTTGGGTTTTGGTCAAAATTTCAACTTTGCTGAAATCTTGCACACAGCTCAAATAAGAAGAGAAATAATGTTTTGGGAGTTTTTAGAAGCATTTCAACATCATTTCTAGACTCCTCTTTGAACTAGGCAAACTTTCAGCCAAATTCCAAATTTGACCCAAAACTGGGCAAAAGCATGGGTTAACCCCTTTGGGTTTTGGTCAAAATTTCAACTTTGCTGAAATCTTGCACACAGCTCAAATAAGAAGAGAAATAATGTTTTGGGAGTTTTTAGAAGCATTTCAACATCATTTCTAGACTCCTCTTTGAACTAGGCAAACTTTCAGCCAAATTCCAAATTTGACCCAAAACTGGCCAAAAGCATGGGTTAACCCCTTTGGGTTTTGGTCAAAATTTCAACTTTGCTGAAATCTTGCACACAGCTCAAATAAGAAGAGAAATAATGTTTTGGGAGTTTTTAGAAGCATTTCAACATCATTTCTAGACTCCTCTTTGAACTAGGCAAACTTTCAGCCAAATTCCAAATCTGACCCAAAACTGGCCAAAAGCATGGGTTAACCCCTTTGGGTTTTGGTCAAAATTTCAACTTTGCTGAAATCTTGCACACAGCTCAAATAAGAAGAGAAATAATGTTTTGGGAGTTTTTAGAAGCATTTCAACATCATTTCTAGACTCCTCTTTGAACTAGGCAAACTTTCAGCCAAATTCCAAATTTGACCCAAAACTGGCCAAAAGCATGGGTTAACCCCTTTGGGTTTTGGTCAAAATTTCAACTTTGCTGAAATCTTGCACACAGCTCAAATAAGAAGAGAAATAATGTTTTGGGAGTTTTTAGAAGCATTTCATAGTCATTTCTAGACTCCCCTTTTAACTAGGCAAACTTTCAGCCAAATTCCAAATTTGACCCAAAACTGGCCAAAAGCATGGGTTAACCCTTTTGGGTTTTGGTCAAAATTTCAACTTTGCTGAAATCTTGCACACAGCTCAAGTAAGAAGAGAAATAATGTTTTGGGAGTTTTTAGAAGCATTTCAACATCATTTCTAGACTCCTCTTTGAACTAGGCACACTTTCAGCCAAATTCCAAATTTGACCCAAAACTTGCCAAAAGCATGGGTTAACCCCTTTGGGTTTTGGTCAAAATTTCAACTTTGCTGAAATCTTGCACACAGCTCAAATAAGAAGAGAAATAATGTTTTGGGAGATTTTAGAAGCATTTCAACATCATTTCTAGACTCCTCTTTGAACTAGGCAAACTTTCAGCCAAATTCCAAATTTGACCCAAAACTGGCCAAAAGCATGGGTTAACCCCTTTGGGTTTTGGTCAAAATTTCAACTTTGCTGAAATCTTGCACACAGCTCAAATAAGAAGAGAAATAATGTTTTGGGAGTTTTTAGAAGCATTTCAACATCATTTCTAGACTCCTCTTTGAACTAGGCAAACTTTCAGCCAAATTCCAAATTTGACCCAAAACTGGCCAAAAGCATGGGTTAACCCCTTTGGGTTTTGGTCAAAATTTCAACTTTGCTGAAATCTTGCACACAGCTCAAATAAGAAGAGAAATAATGTTTTGGGAGTTTTTAGAAGCATTTCAACATCATTTCTAGACTCCTCTTTGAACTAGGCAAACTTTCAGCCAAATTCCAAATTTGACCCAAAACTGGCCAAAAGCATGGGTTAACCCCTTTGGGTTTTGGTCAAAATTTCAACTTTGCTGAAATCTTGCACACAGCTCAAATAAGAAGAGAAATCATGTTTTGAGAGATTTTAGAAGCATTTCAACATCATTTCTAGACTCCTCTTTGAACTAGGCAAACTTTCAGCCAAATTCCAAATTTGACCCAAAACTGGCCAAAAGCATGGGTTAACCCCTTTGGGTTTTGGTCAAAATTTCAACTTTGCTGAAATCTTGCACACAGCTCAAATAAGAAGAGAAATAATGTTTTGGGAGTTTTTAGAAGCATTTCAACATCATTTCTAGACTCCTCTTTGAACTAGGCAAACTTTCAGCCAAATTCCAAATCTGACCCAAAACTGGCCAAAAGCATGGGTTAACCCCTTTGGGTTTTGGTCAAAATTTCAACTTTGCTGAAATCTTGCACACAGCTCAAATAAGAAGAGAAATAATGTTTTGGGAGTTTTTAGAAGCATTTCAACATCATTTCTAGACTCCTCTTTGAACTAGGCAAACTTTCAGCCAAATTCCAAATTTGACCCAAAACTGGCCAAAAGCATGGGTTAACCCCTTTGGGTTTTGGTCAAAATTTCAACTTTGCTGAAATCTTGCACACAGCTCAAATAAGAAGAGAAATAATGTTTTGGGAGTTTTTAGAAGCATTTCATAGTCATTTCTAGACTCCCCTTTTAACTAGGCAAACTTTCAGCCAAATTCCAAATTTGACCCAAAACTGGCCAAAAGCATGGGTTAACCCTTTTGGGTTTTGGTCAAAATTTCAACTTTGCTGAAATCTTGCACACAGCTCAAGTAAGAAGAGAAATAATGTTTTGGGAGTTTTTAGAAGCATTTCAACATCATTTCTAGACTCCTCTTTGAACTAGGCACACTTTCAGCCAAATTCCAAATTTGACCCAAAACTGGCCAAAAGCATGGGTTAACCCCTTTGGGTTTTGGTCAAAATTTCAACTTTGCTGAAATCTTGCACACAGCTCAAATAAGAAGAGAAATAATGTTTTGGGAGATTTTAGAAGCATTTCAACATCATTTCTAGACTCCTCTTTGAACTAGGCAAACTTTCAGCCAAATTCCAAATTTGACCCAAAACTGGCCAAAAGCATGGGTTAACCCCTTTGGGTTTTGGTCAAAATTTCAACTTTGCTGAAATCTTGCACACAGCTCAAATAAGAAGAGAAATAATGTTTTGGGAGTTTTTAGAAGCATTTCAACATCATTTCTAGACTCCTCTTTGAACTAGGCAAACTTTCAGCCAAATTCCAAATTTGACCCAAAACTGGCCAAAAGCATGGGTTAACCCCTTTGGGTTTTGGTCAAAATTTCAACTTTGCTGAAATCTTGCACACAGCTCAAATAAGAAGAGAAATAATGTTTTGGGAGTTTTTAGAAGCATTTCAACATCATTTCTAGACTCCTCTTTGAACTAGGCAAACTTTCAGCCAAATTCCAAATTTGACCCAAAACTGGCCAAAAGCATGGGTTAACCCCTTTGGGTTTTGGTCAAAATTTCAACTTTGCTGAAATCTTGCACACAGCTCAAATAAGAAGAGAAATAATGTTTTGGGAGTTTTTAGAAGCATTTCAACATCATTTCTAGACTCCTCTTTGAACTAGGCAAACTTTCAGCCAAATTCCAAATTTGACCCAAAACTGGCCAAAAGCATGGGTTAACCCCTTTGGGTTTTGGTCAAAATTTCAACTTTGCTGAAATCTTGCACACAGCTCAAATAAGAAGAGAAATAATGTTTTGGGAGTTTTTAGAAGCATTTCAACATCATTTCTAGACTCCTCTTTGAACTAGGCAAACTTTCAGCCAAATTCCAAATCTGACCCAAAACTGGCCAAAAGCATGGGTTAACCCCTTTGGGTTTTGGTCAAAATTTCAACTTTGCTGAAATCTTGCACACAGCTCAAATAAGAAGAGAAATAATGTTTTGGGAGTTTTTAGAAGCATTTCAACATCATTTCTAGACTCCTCTTTGAACTGGACACACTTTCAGCCAAATTCCAAATTTGACCAAAAACTGGCCAAAAGCATGGGTTAACCCCTTTGGGTTTTGGTCAAAATTTCAACTTTGCTGAAATCTTGCACACAGCTCAAATAAGAAGAGAAATCATGTTTTGGGAGATTTTAAAAGCATTTCAACATCATTTCTAGACTCCTCTTTGAACTAGGCAAACTTTCAGCCAAATTCCAAATTTGACCCAAAACTGGCCAAAAGCATGGGTTAACCCCTTTGGGTTTTGGTCAAAATTTCAACTTTGCTGAAATCTTGCACACAGCTCAAATAAGAAGAGAAATAATGTTTTGGGAGTTTTTAGAAGCATTTCAACATCATTTCTAGACTCCTCTTTGAACTAGGCAAACTTTCAGCCAAATTCCAAATCTGACCCAAAACTGGCCAAAAGCATGGGTTAACCCCTTTGGGGTTTGGTCAAAATTTCAACTTTGCTGAAATCTTGCACACAGCTCAAATAAGAAGAGAAATAATGTTTTGGGAGTTTTTAGAAGCATTTCAACATCATTTCTAGACTCCTCTTTGAACTAGGCAAACTTTCAGCCAAATTCCAAATTTGACCCAAAACTGGCCAAAAGCATGGGTTAACCCCTTTGGGTTTTGGTCAAAATTTCAACGTTGCTGAAATCTTGCACACAGCTCAAATGAGAAGAGAAATAATGTTTTGGGAGTTTTTAGAAGCATTTCAACATCATTTCTAGACTCCTCTTTGAACTAGGCAAACTTTTAGCCAAATTCCAAATTTGACCCAAAACTGGCCAAAAGCATGGGTTAACCCCTTTGGGTTTTGGTCAAAATTTCAACTTTGCTGAAATCTTGCACACAGCTCAAATAAGAAGAGAAATAATGTTTTGGGAGTTTTTAGAAGCATTTCAACATCATTTCTAGACTCCTCTTTGAACTAGGCAAACTTTCAGCCAAATTCCACATTTGACCCAAAACTGGCCAAAAGCATGGGTTAACCCCTTTGGGTTTTGGTCAAAATTTCAACTTTGCTGAAATCTTGCACACAGCTCAAATAAGAAGAGAAATAATGTTTTGGGAGTTTTTAGAAGCATTTCAACATCATTTCTAGACTCCTCTTTGAACTAGGCAAACTTTCAGCCAAATTCCAAATTTGACCCAAAACTGGCCAAAAGCATGGGTTAACCCCTTTGGGTTTTGGTCAAAATTTCAACTTTGCTGAAATCTTGCACACAGCTCAAATAAGAAGAGAAATAATGTTTTGGGAGTTTTTAGAAGCATTTCAACATCATTTCTAGACTCCTCTTTGAACTAGGCACACTTTCAGCCAAATTCCAAATTTGACCCAAAACTGGCCAAAAGCATGGGTTAACCCCTTTGGGTTTTGGTCAAAATTTCAACTTTGCTGAAATCTTGCACACAGCTCAAATAAGAAGAGAAAAAATGTTTGGGAGTTTATTAGAAGCATTTCAACATCATTTCTAGACTCCTCTTTGAACTAGGCAAACTTTCAGCCAAATTCCAAATTTGACCCAAAACTGGCCAAAAGAATGGGTTTTGGTCAAAATTTCAACTTTGCTGAAATCTTGCACACAGCTCAAATAAGAAGAGAAATAATGTTTTGGGAGTTTTTAGAAGCATTTCAACATCATTTCTAGACTCCTCTTTGAACTAGGCAAACTTTCAGCCAAATTCCAAATTTGACCCAAAACTGGCCAAAAGCATGGGTTAACCCCTTTGGGTTTTGGTCAAAATTTCAACGTTGCTGAAATCTTGCACACAGCTCAAATAAGAAGGGAAATAATGTTTTGGGAGTTTTTAGAAGCATTTCAACGTCATTTCTAGACTCCTTTTTGAACTAGGCAAACTTTCAGCCAAATTCCAAATTTGACCCAAAACTGGCCAAAAGCATGGGTTAACCCCTTTGGGTTTTGGTCAAAATTTCAACTTTGCTGAAATCTTGCACACAGCTCAAATAAGAAGAGAAATAATGTTTTGGGAGTTTTTAGAAGCATTTCAACATCATTTCTAGACTCCTCTTTTTACTAGGCAATTTTTCAGCCAAATTCCAAATTTGACCCAAAACTGGCCAAAAGCATGGGTTAACCCCTTTGGGTTTTGGTCAAAATTTCAACTTTGCTGAAATCTTGCACACAGCTCAAATAAGAAGAGAAATAATGTTTTGGGAGTTTTTAGAAGCATTTCAACATCATTTCTAGACTCCTCTTTGAACTAGGCAAACTTTCAGCCAAATTCCAAATTTGACCCAAAACTGGCCAAAAGCATGGGTTAACCCCTTTGGGTTTTGGTCAAAATTTCAACTTTGCTGAAATCTTGCACACAGCTCAAAAAGAAGAGAAATAATGTTTTGGGAGTTTTTAGAAGCATTTCAACATCATTTCTAGACTCCTCTTTGAACTAGGCAAACTTTCAGCCAAATTCCAAATTTGACCCAAAACTGGCCAAAAGCATGGGTTAACCCCTTTGGGTTTTGGTCAAAATTTCAACTTTGCTGAAATCTTGCACACAGCTCAAATAAGAAGAGAAATAATGTTTTGGGAGTTTTTAGAAGCATTTCAACATCATTTCTAGACTCCTCTTTGAACTAGGCAAACTTTCAGCCAAATTCCAAATTTGACCCAAAACTGGCCAAAAGCATGGGTTAACCCCTTTGGGTTTTGGTCAAAATTTCAACGTTGCTGAAATCTTGCACACAGCTCAAATAAGAAAGGAAATAATGTTTTGGGAGTTTTTAGAAGCATTTCAACGTCATTTCTAGACTCCTTTTTGAACTAGGCAAACTTTCAGCCAAATTCCAAATTTGACCCAAAACTGGCCAAAAGCATGGGTTAACCCCTTTGGGTTTTGGTCAAAATTTCAACTTTGCTGAAATCTTGCACACAGCTCAAATAAGAAGAGAAATAATGTTTTGGGAGTTTTTAGAAGCATTTCAACATCATTTCTAGACTCCTCTTTGAAGTAGGCAATTTTTCAGCCAAATTCCAAATTTGACCCAAAACTGGCCAAAAGCATGGGTTAACCCCTTTGGGTTTTGGTCAAAATTTCAACTTTGCTGAAATCTTGCACACAGCTCAAATAAGAAGAGAAATAATGTTTTGGGAGTTTTTAGAAGCATTTCAACATCATTTCTAGACTCCTCTTTGAACTAGGCAAACTTTCAGCCAAATTCCAAATTTCACCCAAAACTGGCCAAAAGCATGGGTTAACCCCTTTGGGTTTTGGTCAAAATTTCAACTTTGCTGAAATCTTGCACACAGCTCAAATAAGAAGAGAAATAATGTTTTGGGAGTTTTTAGAAGCATTTCAACATCATTTCTAGACTCCTCTTTGAACTAGGCACACTTTCAGCCAAATTCCAAATTTGACCCAAAACTGGCCAAAAGCATGGGTTAACCCCTTTGGGTTTTGGTCAAAATTTCAACTTTGCTGAAATCTTGCACACAGCTCAAATAAGAAGAGAAATAATGTTTTGGGAGATTTTAGAAGCATTTCAACATCATTTCTAGACTCCTCTTTGAACTAGGCAAACTTTCAGCCAAATTCCAAATTTGACCCAAAACTGGCCAAAAGCATGGGTTAACCCCTTTGGGTTTTGGTCAAAATTTCAACTTTGCTGAAATCTTGCACACAGCTCAAATAAGAAGAGAAATAATGTTTTGGGAGTTTTTAGAAGCATTTCAACATCATTTCTAGACTCCTCTTTGAACTAGGCAAACTTTCAGCCAAATTCCAAATTTGACCCAAAACTGGCCAAAAGCATGGGTTAACCCCTTTGGGTTTTGGTCAAAATTTCAACTTTGCTGAAATCTTGCACACAGCTCAAATAAGAAGAGAAATAATGTTTTGGGAGTTTTTAGAAGCATTTCAACATCATTTCTAGACTCCTCTTTGAACTAGGCAAACTTTCAGCCAAATTCCAAATTTGACCCAAAACTGGCCAAAAGCATGGGTTAACCCCTTTGGGTTTTGGTCAAAATTTCAACTTTGCTGAAATCTTGCACACAGCTCAAATAAGAAGAGAAATAATGTTTTGGGAGTTTTTAGAAGCATTTCAACATCATTTCTAGACTCCTCTTTGAACTAGGCAAACTTTCAGCCAAATTCCAAATCTGACCCAAAACTGGCCAAAAGCATGGGTTAACCCCTTTGGGTTTTGGTCAAAATTTCAACTTTGCTGAAATCTTGCACACAGCTCAAATAAGAAGAGAAATAATGTTTTGGGAGTTTTTAGAAGCATTTCAACATCATTTCTAGACTCCTCTTTGAACTGGACACACTTTCAGCCAAATTCCAAATTTGACCAAAAACTGGCCAAAAGCATGGGTTAACCCCTTTGGGTTTTGGTCAAAATTTCAACTTTGCTGAAATCTTGCACACAGCTCAAATAAGAAGAGAAATCATGTTTTGGGAGATTTTAGAAGCATTTCAACATCATTTCTAGACTCCTCTTTGAAGTAGGCAAACTTTCAGCCAAATTCCAAATTTGACCCAAAACTGGCCAAAAGCATGGGTTAACCCCTTTGGGTTTTGGTCAAAATTTCAACTTTGCTGAAATCTTGCACACAGCTCAAATAAGAAGAGAAATAATGTTTTGGGAGTTTTTAGAAGCATTTCAACATCATTTCTAGACTCCTCTTTGAACTAGACACACTTTCAGCCAAATTCCAAATTTGACCGAAAACTGGCCAAAAGCATGGGTTAACCCCTTTGGGTTTTGGTCAAAATTTTAACTTTGCTGAAATCTTGCACACAGCTCAAATAAGAAGAGAAATAATGTTTTGGGAGATTTTAGAATCATTTCAACATCATTTCTAGACTGCTCTTTGAACTAGGCAAACTTTCAGCCAAATTCCAAATTTGACCCAAAACTGGCCAAAAGCATGGGTTAACCCCTTTGGGTTTTGGTCAAAATTTCAACTTTGCTGAAATCTTGCACACAGCTCAAATAAGAAGAGAAATAATGTTTTGGGGGTTTTTAGAAGCATTTCAACATCATTTCTAGACTCCTCTTTGAAGTAGGCAATTTTTCAGCCAAATTCCAAATTTGACCCAAAACTGGCCAAAAGCATGGGTTAACCCCTTTGGGTTTTGGTCAAAATTTCAACTTTGCTGAAATCTTGCACACAGCTCAAATAAGAAGAGAAATCATGTTTTGAGAGATTTTAGAAGCATTTCAACATCATTTCTAGACTCCTCTTTGAACTAGGCAAACTTTCAGCCAAATTCCAAATTTGACCCAAAACTGGCCAAAAGCATGGGTTAACCCCTTTGGGTTTTGGTCAAAATTTCAACTTTGCTGAAATCTTGCACACAGCTCAAATAAGAAGAGAAATAATGTTTTGGGAGTTTTTAGAAGCATTTCAACATCATTTCTAGACTCCTCTTTGAACTAGGCAAACTTTCAGCCAAATTCCAAATCTGACCCAAAACTGGCCAAAAGCATGGGTTAACCCCTTTGGGTTTTGGTCAAAATTTCAACTTTGCTGAAATCTTGCACACAGCTCAAATAAGAAGAGAAATAATGTTTTGGGAGTTTTTAGAAGCATTTCAACATCATTTCTAGACTCCTCTTTGAACTAGGCAAACTTTCAGCCAAATTCCAAATTTGACCCAAAACTGGCCAAAAGCATGGGTTAACCCCTTTGGGTTTTGGTCAAAATTTCAACTTTGCTGAAATCTTGCACACAGCTCAAATAAGAAGAGAAATAATGTTTTGGGAGTTTTTAGAAGCATTTCATAGTCATTTCTAGACTCCCCTTTTAACTAGGCAAACTTTCAGCCAAATTCCAAATTTGACCCAAAACTGGCCAAAAGCATGGGTTAACCCTTTTGGGTTTTGGTCAAAATTTCAACTTTGCTGAAATCTTGCACACAGCTCAAGTAAGAAGAGAAATAATGTTTTGGGAGTTTTTAGAAGCATTTCAACATCATTTCTAGACTCCTCTTTGAACTAGGCACACTTTCAGCCAAATTCCAAATTTGACCCAAAACTTGCCAAAAGCATGGGTTAACCCCTTTGGGTTTTGGTCAAAATTTCAACTTTGCTGAAATCTTGCACACAGCTCAAATAAGAAGAGAAATAATGTTTTGGGAGATTTTAGAAGCATTTCAACATCATTTCTAGACTCCTCTTTGAACTAGGCAAACTTTCAGCCAAATTCCAAATTTGACCCAAAACTGGCCAAAAGCATGGGTTAACCCCTTTGGGTTTTGGTCAAAATTTCAACTTTGCTGAAATCTTGCACACAGCTCAAATAAGAAGAGAAATAATGTTTTGGGAGTTTTTAGAAGCATTTCAACATCATTTCTAGACTCCTCTTTGAACTAGGCAAACTTTCAGCCAAATTCCAAATTTGACCCAAAACTGGCCAAAAGCATGGGTTAACCCCTTTGGGTTTTGGTCAAAATTTCAACTTTGCTGAAATCTTGCACACAGCTCAAATAAGAAGAGAAATAATGTTTTGGGAGTTTTTAGAAGCATTTCAACATCATTTCTAGACTCCTCTTTGAACTAGGCAAACTTTCAGCCAAATTCCAAATTTGACCCAAAACTGGCCAAAAGCATGGGTTAACCCCTTTGGGTTTTGGTCAAAATTTCAACTTTGCTGAAATCTTGCACACAGCTCAAATAAGAAGAGAAATAATGTTTTGGGAGTTTTTAGAAGCATTTCAACATCATTTCTAGACTCCTCTTTGAACTAGGCAAACTTTCAGCCAAATTCCAAATCTGACCCAAAACTGGCCAAAAGCATGGGTTAACCCCTTTGGGTTTAGGTCAAAATTTCAACTTTGCTGAAATCTTGCACACAGCTCAAATAAGAAGAGAAATAATGTTTTGGGAGTTTTTAGAAGCATTTCAACATCATTTCTAGACTCCTCTTTGAACTGGACACACTTTCAGCCAAATTCCAAATTTGACCAAAAACTGGCCAAAAGCATGGGTTAACCCCTTTGGGTTTTGGTCAAAATTTCAACTTTGCTGAAATCTTGCACACAGCTCAAATAAGAAGAGAAATCATGTTTTGGGAGATTTTAAAAGCATTTCAACATCATTTCTAGACTCCTCTTTGAACTAGGCAAACTTTCAGCCAAATTCCAAATTTGACCCAAAACTGGCCAAAAGCATGGGTTAACCCCTTTGGGTTTTGGTCAAAATTTCAACTTTGCTGAAATCTTGCACACAGCTCAAATAAGAAGAGAAATAATGTTTTGGGAGTTTTTAGAAGCATTTCAACATCATTTCTAGACTCCTCTTTGAACTAGGCAAACTTTCAGCCAAATTCCAAATCTGACCCAAAACTGGCCAAAAGCATGGGTTAACCCCTTTGGGGTTTGGTCAAAATTTCAACTTTGCTGAAATCTTGCACACAGCTCAAATAAGAAGAGAAATAATGTTTTGGGAGTTTTTAGAAGCATTTCAACATCATTTCTAGACTCCTCTTTGAACTAGGCAAACTTTCAGCCAAATTCCAAATTTGACCCAAAACTGGCCAAAAGCATGGGTTAACCCCTTTGGGTTTTGGTCAAAATTTCAACGTTGCTGAAATCTTGCACACAGCTCAAATGAGAAGAGAAATAATGTTTTGGGAGTTTTTAGAAGCATTTCAACATCATTTCTAGACTCCTCTTTGAACTAGGCAAACTTTTAGCCAAATTCCAAATTTGACCCAAAACTGGCCAAAAGCATGGGTTAACCCCTTTGGGTTTTGGTCAAAATTTCAACTTTGCTGAAATCTTGCACACAGCTCAAATAAGAAGAGAAATAATGTTTTGGGAGTTTTTAGAAGCATTTCAACATCATTTCTAGACTCCTCTTTGAACTAGGCAAACTTTCAGCCAAATTCCAAATTTGACCCAAAACTGGCCAAAAGCATGGGTTAACCCCTTTGGGTTTTGGTCAAAATTTCAACTTTGCTGAAATCTTGCACACAGCTCAAATAAGAAGAGAAATAATGTTTTGGGAGTTTTTAGAAGCATTTCAACATCATTTCTAGACTCCTCTTTGAACTAGGCAAACTTTCAGCCAAATTCCAAATTTGACCCAAAACTGGCCAAAAGCATGGGTTAACCCCTTTGGGTTTTGGTCAAAATTTCAACTTTGCTGAAATCTTGCACACAGCTCAAATAAGAAGAGAAATAATGTTTTGGGAGTTTTTAGAAGCATTTCAACATCATTTCTAGACTCCTCTTTGAACTAGGCAAACTTTCAGCCAAATTCCAAATCTGACCCAAAACTGGCCAAAAGCATGGGTTAACCCCTTTGGGTTTTGGTCAAAATTTCAACTTTGCTGAAATCTTGCACACAGCTCAAATAAGAAGAGAAATAATGTTTTGGGAGTTTTTAGAAGCATTTCAACATCATTTCTAGACTCCTCTTTGAACTGGACACACTTTCAGCCAAATTCCGAATTTGACCAAAAACTGGCCAAAAGCATGGGTTAACCCCTTTGGGTTTTGGTCAAAATTTCAACTTTGCTGAAATCTTGCACACAGCTCAAATAAGAAGAGAAATCATGTTTTGGGAGATTTTAAAAGCATTTCAACATCATTTCTAGACTCCTCTTTGAACTAGGCAAACTTTCAGCCAAATTCCAAATTTGACCCAAAACTGGCCAAAAGCATGGGTTAACCCCTTTGGGTTTTGGTCAAAATTTCAACTTTGCTGAAATCTTGCACACAGCTCAAATAAGAAGAGAAATAATGTTTTGGGAGTTTTTAGAAGCATTTCAACATCATTTCTAGACTCCTCTTTGAACTAGGCAAACTTTCAGCCAAATTCCAAATCTGACCCAAAACTGGCCAAAAGCATGGGTTAACCCCTTTGGGGTTTGGTCAAAATTTCAACTTTGCTGAAATCTTGCACACAGCTCAAATAAGAAGAGAAATAATGTTTTGGGAGTTTTTAGAAGCATTTCAACATCATTTCTAGACTCCTCTTTGAACTAGGCAAACTTTCAGCCAAATTCCAAATCTGACCCAAAACTGGCCAAAAGCATGGGTTAACCCCTTTGGGTTTTGGTCAAAATTTCAACGTTGCTGAAATCTTGCACACAGCTCAAATGAGAAGAGAAATAATGTTTTGGGAGTTTTTAGAAGCATTTCAACATCATTTCTAGACTCCTCTTTGAACTAGGCAAACTTTTAGCCAAATTCCAAATTTGACCCAAAACTGGCCAAAAGCATGGGTTAACCCCTTTGGGTTTTGGTCAAAATTTCAACTTTGCTGAAATCTTGCACACAGCTCAAATAAGAAGAGAAATAATGTTTTGGGAGTTTTTAGAAGCATTTCAACATCATTTCTAGACTCCTCTTTGAACTAGGCAAACTTTCAGCCAAATTCCAAATTTGACCCAAAACTGGCCAAAAGCATGGGTTAACCCCTTTGGGTTTTGGTCAAAATTTCAACTTTGCTGAAATCTTGCACACAGCTCAAATAAGAAGAGAAATAATGTTTTGGGAGTTTTTAGAAGCATTTCAACATCATTTCTAGACTCCTCTTTGAACTAGGCAAACTTTCAGCCAAATTCCAAATTTGACCCAAAACTGGCCAAAAGCATGGGTTAACCCCTTTGGGTTTTGGTCAAAATTTCAACTTTGCTGAAATCTTGCACACAGCTCAAATAAGAAGAGAAATAATGTTTTGGGAGTTTTTAGAAGCATTTCAACATCATTTCTAGACTCCTCTTTGAACTAGGCACACTTTCAGCCAAATTCCAAATTTGACCCAAAACTGGCCAAAAGCATGGGTTAACCCCTTTGGGTTTTGGTCAAAATTTCAACTTTGCTGAAATCTTGCACACAGCTCAAATAAGAAGAGAAATAATGTTTGGGAGTTTTTAGAAGCATTTCAACATCATTTCTAGACTCCTCTTTGAACTAGGCAAACTTTCAGCCAAATTCCAAATTTGACCCAAAACTGGCCAAAAGAATGGGTTTTGGTCAAAATTTCAACTTTGCTGAAATCTTGCACACAGCTCAAATAAGAAGAAAAATAATGTTTTGGGAGTTTTTAGAAGCATTTCAACATCATTTCTAGACTCCTCGTTGAACTAGGCAAACTTTCAGCCAAATTGCAAATTTGACCCAAAACTGGCCAAAAGCATGGGTTAACCCCTTTGGGTTTTGGTCAAAATTTCAACTTTGCTGAAATCTTGCACACAGCTCAAATGAGAAGAGAAATAATGTTTTGGGAGTTTTTAGAAGCATTTCAACATCATTTCTAGACTCCTCTTTGAACTAGGCACACTTTCAGCCAAATTCCAAATTTGACCCAAAACTGGCCAAAAGCATGGGTTAACCCCTTTGGGTTTTGGTCAAAATTTCAACTTTGCTGAAATCTTGCACACAGCTCAAATAAGAAGAGAAATAATGTTTTGGGAGTTTTTAGAAGCATTTCAACATCATTTCTAGACTCCTCTTTGAACTAGGCAAACTTTCAGCCAAATTCCACATTTGACCCAAAACTGGCCAAAAGCATGGGTTAACCCCTTTGGGTTTTGGTCAAAATTTCAACTTTGCTGAAATCTTGCACACAGCTCAAATAAGAAGAGAAATAATGTTTTGGGAGTTTTTAGAAGCATTTCAACATCATTTCTAGACTCCTCTTTGAACTAGGCAAACTTTCAGCCAAATTCCAAATTTGACCCAAAACTGGCCAAAAGCATGGGTTAACCCCTTTGGGTTTTGGTCAAAATTTCAACTTTGCTGAAATCTTGCACACAGCTCAAATAAGAAGAGAAATAATGTTTTGGGAGTTTTTAGAAGCATTTCAACATCATTTCTAGACTCCTCTTTGAACTAGGCACACTTTCAGCCAAATTCCAAATTTGACCCAAAACTGGCCAAAAGCATGGGTTAACCCCTTTGGGTTTTGGTCAAAATTTCAACTTTGCTGAAATCTTGCACACAGCTCAAATAAGAAGAGAAAAAATGTTTGGGAGTTTATTAGAAGCATTTCAACTTCATTTCTAGACTCCTCTTTGAACTAGGCAAACTTTCAGCCAAATTCCAAATTTGACCCAAAACTGGCCAAAAGAATGGGTTTTGGTCAAAATTTCAACTTTGCTGAAATCTTGCACACAGCTCAAATAAGAAGAGAAATAATGTTTTGGGAGTTTTTAGAAGCATTTCAACATCATTTCTAGACTCCTCTTTGAACTAGGCAAACTTTCAGCCAAATTCCAAATTTGACCCAAAACTGGCCAAAAGCATGGGTTAACCCCTTTGGGTTTTGGTCAAAATTTCAACGTTGCTGAAATCTTGCACACAGCTCAAATAAGAAGGGAAATAATGTTTTGGGAGTTTTTAGAAGCATTTCAACGTCATTTCTAGACTCCTTTTTGAACTAGGCAAACTTTCAGCCAAATTCCAAATTTGACCCAAAACTGGCCAAAAGCATGGGTTAACCCCTTTGGGTTTTGGTCAAAATTTCAACTTTGCTGAAATCTTGCACACAGCTCAAATAAGAAGAGAAATAATGTTTTGGGAGTTTTTAGAAGCATTTCAACATCATTTCTAGACTCCTCTTTTTACTAGGCAATTTTTCAGCCAAATTCCAAATTTGACCCAAAACTGGCCAAAAGCATGGGTTAACCCCTTTGGGTTTTGGTCAAAATTTCAACTTTGCTGAAATCTTGCACACAGCTCAAATAAGAAGAGAAATAATGTTTTGGGAGTTTTTAGAAGCATTTCAACATCATTTCTAGACTCCTCTTTGAACTAGGCAAACTTTCAGCCAAATTCCAAATTTGACCCAAAACTGGCCAAAAGCATGGGTTAACCCCTTTGGGTTTTGGTCAAAATTTCAACTTTGCTGAAATCTTGCACACAGCTCAAAAAGAAGAGAAATAATGTTTTGGGAGTTTTTAGAAGCATTTCAACATCATTTCTAGACTCCTCTTTGAACTAGGCAAACTTTCAGCCAAATTCCAAATTTGACCCAAAACTGGCCAAAAGCATGGGTTAACCCCTTTGGGTTTTGGTCAAAATTTCAACTTTGCTGAAATCTTGCACACAGCTCAAATAAGAAGAGAAATAATGTTTTGGGAGTTTTTAGAAGCATTTCAACATCATTTCTAGACTCCTCTTTGAACTAGGCAAACTTTCAGCCAAATTCCAAATTTGACCCAAAACTGGCCAAAAGCATGGGTTAACCCCTTTGGGTTTTGGTCAAAATTTCAACGTTGCTGAAATCTTGCACACAGCTCAAATAAGAAAGGAAATAATGTTTTGGGAGTTTTTAGAAGCATTTCAACGTCATTTCTAGACTCCTTTTTGAACTAGGCAAACTTTCAGCCAAATTCCAAATTTGACCCAAAACTGGCCAAAAGCATGGGTTAACCCCTTTGGGTTTTGGTCAAAATTTCAACTTTGCTGAAATCTTGCACACAGCTCAAATAAGAAGAGAAATAATGTTTTGGGAGTTTTTAGAAGCATTTCAACATCATTTCTAGACTCCTCTTTGAAGTAGGCAATTTTTCAGCCAAATTCCAAATTTGACCCAAAACTGGCCAAAAGCATGGGTTAACCCCTTTGGGTTTTGGTCAAAATTTCAACTTTGCTGAAATCTTGCACACAGCTCAAATAAGAAGAGAAATAATGTTTTGGGAGTTTTTAGAAGCATTTCAACATCATTTCTAGACTCCTCTTTGAACTAGGCAAACTTTCAGCCAAATTCCAAATTTCACCCAAAACTGGCCAAAAGCATGGGTTAACCCCTTTGGGTTTTGGTCAAAATTTCAACTTTGCTGAAATCTTGCACACAGCTCAAAAAGAAGAGAAATAATGTTTTGGGAGTTTTTAGAAGCATTTCAACATCATTTCTAGACTCCTCTTTGAACTAGGCAAACTTTCAGCCAAATTCCAAATTTGACCCAAAACTGTCCAAAAGCATGGGTTAACCCCTTTGGGTTTTGGTCAAAATTTCAACGTTGCTGAAATCTTGCACACAGCTCAAATAAGAAGAGAAATAATGTTTTGGGAGTTTTTAGAAGCATTACAACATCATTTCTAGACTCCTCTTTGAACTAGGCAAACTTTCAGCCAAATTCCAAATTTGACCCAAAATTGGGCAAAAGCATGCGTTAACCCCTTTGGGTTTTGGTCAAAATTTCAACTTTGCTGAAATCTTGCACACAGCTCAAATAAGAAGAGAAATAATGTTTTGGGAGTTTTTAGAAGCATTTCAACATCATTTCTAGACTCCTCTTTGAACTAGGCAAACTTTCAGCCAAATTCCAAATTTGACCCAAAACTGGCCAAAAGCATGGGTTAACCCCTTTGGGTTTTGGTCAAAATTTCAACTTTGCTGAAATCTTGCACACAGCTCAAATAAGAAGAGAAATAATGTTTTGGTAGTTTTTAGAAGCATTTCAACATCATTTCTAGACTCCTCTTTGAACTAGGCAAACTTTCAGCCAAATTCCAAATTTGACCCAAAACTGGCCAAAAGCATGGGTTAACCCCTTTGGGTTTTGGTCAAAATTTCAACTTTGCTGAAATCTTGCACACAGCTCAAATAAGAAGAGAAATCATGTTTTGGGAGTTTTTAGAAGCATTTCAACATCATTTCTAGACTCCTCTTTGAACTAGGCAAACTTTCAGCCAAATTCCAAATTTGACCCAAAACTGGCCAAAAGCATGGGTTAACCCCTTTGGGTTTTGGTCAAAATTTCAACTTTGCTGAAATCTTGCACACAGCTCAAATAAGAAGAGAAATAATGTTTTGGGAGTTTTTAGAAGCATTTCAACATCATTTCTAGACTCCTCTTTGAACTAGGCAAACTTTCAGCCAAATTCCAAATTTGACCCAAAACTGGCCAAAAGCATGGGTTAACCCCTTTGGGTTTTGGTCAAAATTTCAACGTTGCTGAAATCTTGCACACAGCTCAAATAAGAAGGAAAATAATGTTTTGGGAGTTTTTAGAAGCATTTCAACGTCATTTCTAGACTCCTGTTTGAACTAGGCAAACTTTCAGCCAAATTCCAAATTTGACCCAAAACTGGCCAAAAGCATGGGTTAACCCCTTTGGGTTTTGGTCAAAATTTCAACTTTGCTGAAATCTTGCACACAGCTCAAATAAGAAGAGAAATAATGTTTTGGGAGTTTTTAGAAGCATTTCAACATCATTTCTAGACTCCTCTTTGAAGTAGGCAATTTTTCAGCCAAATTCCAAATTTGACCCAAAACTGGCCAAAAGCATGGGTTAACCCCTTTGGGTTTTGGTCAAAATTTCAACTTTGCTGAAATCTTGCACACAGCTCAAATAAGAAGAGAAATAATGTTTTGGGAGTTTTTAGAAGCATTTCAACATCATTTCTAGACTCCTCTTTGAACTAGGCAAACTTTCAGCCAAATTCCAAATTTGACCCAAAACTGGCCAAAAGCATGGGTTAACCCCTTTGGGTTTTGGTCAAAATTTCAACTTTGCTCAAATCTTGCACACAGCTCAAATAAGAACAGAAATAATGTTTTGGGAGTTTTTAGAAGCATTTCAACATCATTTCTAGACTCCTCTTTGAACTAGGCAAACTTTCAGCCAAATTCCAAATTTGACCCAAAACTGGCCAAAAGAATGGGTTTTGGTCAAAATTTCAACTTTGCTGAAATCTTGCACACAGCTCAAATAAGAAGAGAAATAATGTTTTGGGAGTTTTTAGAAGCATTTCAACATCATTTCTAGACTCCTCTTTGAACTAGGCAAACTTTCAGCCAAATTCCAAATTTGACCCAAAACTGGCCAAAAGCATGGGTTAACCCCTTTGGGTTTTGGTCAAAATTTCAACGTTGCTGAAATCTTGCACACAGCTCAAATAAGAAGGAAAATAATGTTTTGGGAGTTTTTAGAAGCATTTCAACGTCATTTCTAGACTCCTTTTTGAACTAGGCAAACTTTCAGCCAAATTCCAAATTTGACCCAAAACTGGCCAAAAGCATGGGTTAACCCCTTTGGGTTTTGGTCAAAATTTCAACTTTGCTGAAATCTTGCACACAGCTCAAATAAGAAGAGAAATAATGTTTTGGGAGTTTTTAGAAGCATTTCAACATCATTTCTAGACTCCTCTTTGAAGTAGGCAATTTTTCAGCCAAATTCCAAATTTGACCCAAAACTGGCCAAAAGCATGGGTTAACCCCTTTGGGTTTTGGTCAAAATTTCAACTTTGCTGAAATCTTGCACACAGCTCAAATAAGAAGAGAAATAATGTTTTGGGAGTTTTTAGAAGCATTTCAACATCATTTCTAGACTCCTCTTTGAACTAGGCAAACTTTCAGCCAAATTCCAAATTTGACCCAAAACTGGCCAAAAGCATGGGTTAACCCCTTTGGGTTTTGGTCAAAATTTCAACTTTGCTGAAATCTTGCACACAGCTCAAATAAGAAGAGAAATAATGTTTTGGGAGTTTTTAGAAGCATTTCAACATCATTTCTAGACTCCTCTTTGAACTAGGCAAACTTTCAGCCAAATTCCAAATTTGACCCAAAACTGGCCAAAAGCATGGGTTAACCCCTTTGGGTTTTGGTCAAAATTTCAACTTTGCTGAAATCTTGCACACAGCTCAAATCAGAAGAGAAATAATGTTTTGGGAGTTTTTAGAAGCATTTCAACATCATTTCTAGACTCCTCTTTGAACTAGGCAAACTTTCAGCCAAATTCCAAATTTGACCCAAAACTGGCCAAAAGAATGGGTTTTGGTCAAAATTTCAACTTTGCTGAAATCTTGCACACAGCTCAAATAAGAAGAGAAATAATGTTTTGGGAGTTTTTAGAAGCATTTCAACATCATTTCTAGACTCCTCTTTGAACTAGGCAAACTTTCAGCCAAATTCCAAATTTGACCCAAAACTGGCCAAAAGCATGGGTTAACCCCTTTGGGTTTTGGTCAAAATTTCAACGTTGCTGAAATCTTGCACACAGCTCAAATAAGAAGAGAAATAATGTTTTGGGAGTTTTTAGAAGCATTTCAACGTCATTTCTAGACTCCTTTTTGAACTAGGCAAACTTTCAGCCAAATTCCAAATTTGACCCAAAACTGGCCAAAAGCATGGGTTAACCCCTTTGGGTTTTGGTCAAAATTTCAACTTTGCTGAAATCTTGCACACAGCTCAAATAAGAAGAGAAATAATGTTTTGGGAGTTTTTAGAAGTATTTCAACATCATTTCTAGACTCCTCTTTGAAGTAGGCAATTTTTCAGCCAAATTCCAAATTTGACCCAAAACTGGCCAAAAGCATGGGTTAACCCCTTTGGGTTTTGGTCAAAATTTCAACTTTGCTGAAATCTTGCACACAGCTCAAATAAGAAGAGAAATAATGTTTTGGGAGTTTTTAGAAGCATTTCAACATCATTTCTAGACTCCTCTTTGAACTAGGCAAACTTTCAGCCAAATTCCAAATTTGACCCAAAACTGGACAAAAGCATTGGTTAACCCCTTTGGGTTTTGGTCAAAATTTCAACTTTGCTGAAATCTTGCACACAGCTCAAAAAGAAGAGAAATAATGTTTTGGGAGTTTTTAGAAGCATTTCAACATCATTTCTAGACTCCTCTTTGAACTAGGCAAACTTTCAGCCTAATTCCAAATTTGACCAAAAACTGGCCAAAAGCATGGGTTAACCCCTTTGGGTTTTGGTCAAAATTTCAACTTTGCTGAAATCTTGCACACAGCTCAAATAAGAAGAGAAATAATGTTTTGGGAGTTTTTAGAAGCATTTCAACATCATTTCTAGACTCCTCTTTGAACTAGGCAAACTTTCAGCCAAATTCCAAATTTGACCCAAAACTGGCCAAAAGCATGGGTTAACCCCTTTGGGTTTTGGTCAAAATTTCAACGTTGCTGAAATCTTGCACACAGCTCAAATAAGAAGAGAAATAATCTTTTGGGAGTTTTTAGAAGCATTACAACATCATTTCTAGACTCCTCTTTGAACTAGGCAAACTTTCAGCCAAATTCCAAATTTGACCCAAAACTGGCCAAAAGCATGGGTTAACCCCTTTGGGTTTTGGTCAAAATTTCAACTTTGCTGAAATCTTGCACACAGCTCAAATAAGAAGAGAAATAATGTTTTGGGAGTTTTTAGAAGCATTACAACATCATTTCTAGACTCCTCTTTGAACTAGGCAAACTTTCAGCCAAATTCCAAATTTGACCCAAAACTGGCCAAAAGCATGGGTTAACCCCTTTGGGTTTTGGTCAAAATTTCAACGTTGCTGAAATCTTGCACACAGCTCAAATAAGAAGAGAAATAATGTTTTGGGAGTTTTTAGAAGCATTTCAACATCATTTCTAGACTACCCTTTGAACTAGGCAAACTTTCAGCCAAATTCCAAATCTGACCCAAAACTGGCCCAAAGCATGGGTTAACCCCTTTGGGTTTTGGTCAAAATTTCAACTTTGCTGAAATCTTGCACACAGCTCAAAAAGAAGAGAAATAATGTTTTGGGAGTTTTTAGAAGCATTTCAACATCATTTCTAGACTCCTCTTTGAACTAGGCAAACTTTCAGCCAAATTCCAAATTTGACCCAAAACTGGCCAAAAGCATGGGTTAACCCCTTTGGGTTTTGGTCAAAATTTCAACTTTGCTGAAATCTTGCACACAGCTCAAATAAGAAGAGAAATAATGTTTTGGGAGTTTTTAGAAGCATTTCAACATCATTTCTAGACTCCTCTTTGAACTAGGCAAACTTTCAGCCAAATTCCAAATTTGACCCAAAACTGGCCAAAAGCATGGGTTAACCCCTTTGGGTTTTGGTCAAAATTTCAACTTTGCTGAAATCTTGCACACAGCTCAAATAAGAAGAGAAATAATGTTTTGGGAGTTTTTAGAAGCATTTCAACATCATTTCTAGACTCCTCTTTGAACTAGGCAAACTTTTAGCCAAATTCCAAATTTGACCCAAAACTGGCCAAAAGCATGGGTTAACCCCTTTGGGTTTTGGTCAAAATTTCAACTTTGCTGAAATCTTGCACACAGCTCAAATAAGAAGAGAAATAATGTTTTGGGAGTTTTTAGAAGCATTTCAACATCATTTCTAGACTACCCTTTGAACTAGGCAAACTTTCAGCCAAATTCCAAATCTGACCCAAAACTGACCAAAAGCATGGGTTAACCCCTTTGGGTTTTGGTCAAAATTTCAACTTTGCTGAAATCTTGCACACAGCTCAAATAAGAAGAGAAATAATGTTTTGGGAGTTTTTAGAAGCATTTCAACATCATTTCTAGACTCCTCTTTGAACTTGGCAAATTTTCAGCCAAATTCCAAATTTGACCCAAAACTGGCCAAAAGCATGGGTTAACCCCTTTGGGTTTTGGTCAAAATTTCAACTTTGCTGAAATCTTGCACACAGCTCAAATAAGAAAAGAAATAATCTTTTGGGAGTTTTTAGAAGCGTTTCAACATCATTTCTAGACTCCTCTTTGAACTAGGCAAACTTTCAGCCAAATTCCAAATTTGACCCAAAACTGGCCAAAAGCATGGGTTAACCCCTTTGGGTTTTGGTCAAAATTTCAACTTTGCTGAAATCTTGCACACAGCTCAAATAAGAAGAGAAATAATGTTTTGGGAGTTTTTAGAAGCATTTCAACATCATTTCTAGACTCCTCTTTGAACTAGGCAAACTTTCAGCCAAATTCCAAATTTGACCCAAAACTGGCCAAAAGCATGGGTTAACCCCTTTGGGTTTTGGTCAAAATTTCAACTTTGCTGAAATCTTGCACACAGCTCAAATAAGAAGAAAAATATTGTTTTGGGAGTTTTTAGAAGCATTTCAACATCATTTCTAGACTCCTCTTTGAAGTAGGCAATTTTTCAGCCAAATTCCAAATTTGACCCAAAACTGGCCAAAAGCATGGGTTAACCCCTTTGGGTTTTGGTCAAAATTTCAACTTTGTTGAAATCTTGCACACAGCTCAAATAAGAAGAGAAATAATGTTTTGGGAGTTTTTAGAAGCATTTCAACATCATTTCTAGACTCCTCTTTGAACTAGGCAAACTTTCAGCCAAATTCCAAATTTGACCCAAAACTGGCCAAAAGCATGGGTTAACCCCTTTGGGTTTTGGTCAAAATTTAACCTTGGCTGAAATCTTGCACACAGCTCAAAAAGAAGAGAAATAATGTTTTGGGAGTTTTTAGAAGCATTTCAACATCATTTCTAGACTCCTCTTTGAACTAGGCAAACTTTCAGCCAAATTCCAAATTTGACCCAAAACTGGCCAAAAGCATGGGTTAACCCCTTTGGGTTTTGGTCAAAATTTCAACGTTGCTGAAATCTTGCACACAGCTCAAATAAGAAGAGAAATAATGTTTTGGGAGTTTTTAGAAGCGTTTCAACATCATTTCTAGACTCCTCTTTGAACTAGGCAAACTTTCAGCCAAATTCCAAATTTGACCCAAAACTGGCCAAAAGCATGGGTTAACCCCTTTGGGTTTTGGTCAAAATTTCAACTTTGCTGAAATCTTGCACACAGCTCAAATAAGAAGAGAAATAATGTTTTGGGAGTTTTTAGAAGCATTTCAACATCATTTCTAGACTCCTCTTTGAACTAGGCAAACTTTCAGCCAAATTCCAAATTTGACCCAAAACTGGCCAAAAGCATGGGTTAACCCCTTTGGGTTTTGGTCAAAATTTCAACTTTGCTGAAATCTTGCACACAGCTCAAATAAGAAGAGAAATAATGTTTTGGGAGTTTTTAGAAGCATTTCAACATCATTTCTAGACTACCCTTTGAACTAGGCAAACTTTCAGCCAAATTCCAAATCTGACCCAAAACTGGCCAAAAGCATGGGTTAACCCCTCTGGGTTTTGGTCAAAATTTCAACTTTGCTGAAATCTTGCACACAGCTCAAATAAGAAGAGAAATAATGTTTTGGGAGTTTTTAGAAGCATTTCAACATCATTTCTAGACTCCTCTTTGAACTTGTCAAATTTTCAGCCAAATTCCAAATTTGACCCAAAACTGGCCAAAAGCATGGGTTAACCCCTTTGGGTTTTGGTCAAAATTTCAACTTTGCTGAAATCTTGCACACAGCTCAAATAAGAAGAGAAATAATGTTTTGGGAGTTTTTAGAAGCGTTTCAACATCATTTCTAGACTCCTCTTTGAACAAGGCAAACTTTCAGCCAAATTCCAAATTTGACCCAAAACTGGCCAAAAGCATGGGTTAACCCCTTTGGGTTTTGGTCAAAATTTCAACTTTGCTGAAATCTTGCACACAGCTCAAATAAGAAGAGAAATAATGTTTTGGGAGTTTTTAGAAGCATTTCAACATCATTTCTAGACTCCTCTTTGAACTAGGCAAACTTTCAGCCAAATTCCAAATTTGACCCAAAACTGGCCAAAAGCATGGGTTAACCCCTTTGGGTTTTGGTCAAAATTTCAACTTTGCTGAAATCTTGCACACAGCTCAAATAAGAAGAAAAATAATGTTTTGGGAGTTTTTAGAAGCATTTCAACATCATTTCTAGACTCCTCTTTGAAGTAGGCAATTTTTCAGCCAAATTCCAAATTTGACCCAAAACTGGCCAAAAGCATGGGTTAACCCCTTTGGGTTTTGGTCAAAATTTCAACTTTGCTGAAATCTTGCACACAGCTCAAATAAGAAGAGAAATAATGTTTTGGGAGTTTTTAGAAGCATTTCAACATCATTTCTAGACTCCTCTTTGAACTAGGCAAACTTTCAGCCAAATTCCAAATTTGACCCAAAACTGGCCAAAAGCATGGGTTAACCCCTTTGGGTTTTGGTCAAAATTTCAACTTTGCTGAAATCTTGCACACAGCTCAAATAAGAAGAGAAATAATGTTTTGGGAGTTTTTAGAAGCATTTCAACATCATTTCTAGACTACCCTTTGAACTAGGCAAACTTTCAGCCAAATTCCAAATCTGACCCAAAACTGGCCAAAAGCATGGGTTAACCCCTTTGGGTTTTGGTCAAAATTTCAACTTTGCTGAAATCTTGCACACAGCTCAAATAAGAAGAGAAATAATGTTTTGGGAGTTTTTAGAAGCATTTCAACATCATTTCTAGACTCCTCTTTGAACTTGGCAAATTTTCAGCCAAATTCCAAATTTGACCCAAAACTGGCCAAAAGCATGGGTTAACCCCTTTGGGTTTTGGTCAAAATTTCAACTTTGCTGAAATCTTGCACACAGCTCAAATAAGAAGAGAAATAATGTTTTGGGAGTTTTTAGAAGCGTTTCAACATCATTTCTAGACTCCTCTTTGAACTAGGCAAACTTTCAGCCAAATTCCAAATTTGACCCAAAACTGGCCAAAAGCATGGGTTAACCCCTTTGGGTTTTGGTCAAAATTTCAACTTTGCTGAAATCTTGCACACAGCTCAAATAAGAAGAGAAATAATGTTTTGGGAGTTTTTAGAAGCGTTTCAACATCATTTCTAGACTCCTCTTTGAACAAGGCAAACTTTCAGCCAAATTCCAAATTTGACCCAAAACTGGCCAAAAGCATGGGTTAACCCCTTTGGGTTTTGGTCAAAATTTCAACTTTGCTGAAATCTTGCACACAGCTCAAATAAGAAGAGAAATAATGTTTTGGGAGTTTTTAGAAGCATTTCAACATCATTTCTAGACTACCCTTTGAACTAGGCAAACTTTCAGCCAAATTCCAAATCTGACCCAAAACTGGCCAAAAGCATGGGTTAACCCCTTTGGGTTTTGGTCAAAATTTCAACTTTGCTGAAATCTTGCACACAGCTCAAATAAGAAGAGAAATAATGTTTTGGGAGTTTTTAGAAGCATTTCAACATCATTTCTAGACTCCTCTTTGAACTTGGCAAATTTTCAGCCAAATTCCAAATTTGACCCAAAACTGGCCAAAAGCATGGGTTAACCCCTTTGGGTTTTGGTCAAAATTTCAACTTTGCTGAAATCTTGCACACAGCTCAAATAAGAAGAGAAATAATGTTTTGGGAGTTTTTAGAAGCGTTTCAACATCATTTCTAGACTCCTCTTTGAACTAGGCAAACTTTCAGCCAAATTCCAAATTTGACCCAAAACTGGCCAAAAGCATGGGTTAACCCCTTTGGGTTTTGGTCAAAATTTCAACTTTGCTGAAATCTTGCACACAGCTCAAATAAGAAGAGAAATAATGTTTTGGGAGTTTTTAGAAGCGTTTCAACATCATTTCTAGACTCCTCTTTGAACAAGGCAAACTTTCAGCCAAATTCCAAATTTGACCCAAAACTGGCCAAAAGCATGGGTTAACCCCTTTGGGTTTTGGTCAAAATTTCAACTTTGCTGAAATCTTGCACACAGCTCAAATAAGAAGAGAAATAATGTTTTGGGAGTTTTTAGAAGCATTTCAACATCATTTCTAGACTCCTCTTTGAACTAGGCAAACTTTCAGCCAAATTCCAAATTTGACCCAAAACTGGCCAAAAGCATGGGTTAACCCCTTTGGGTTTTGGTCAAAATTTCAACTTTGCTGAAATCTTGCACACAGCTCAAATAAGAAGAGAAATAATGTTTTGGGAGTTTTTAGAAGCATTTCAACATCATTTCTAGACTACCCTTTGAACTAGGCAAACTTTCAGCCAAATTCCAAATCTGACCCTAAACTGGCCAAAAGCATGGGTTAACCCCTTTGGGTTTTGGTCAAAATTTCAACTTTGCTGAAATCTTGCACACAGCTCAAATAAGAAGAGAAATAATGTTTTGGGAGTTTTTAGAAGCATTTCAACATCATTTCTAGACTCCTCTTTGAACTTGGCAAATTTTCAGCCAAATTCCAAATTTGACCCAAAACTGGCCAAAAGCATGGGTTAACCCCTTTGGGTTTTGGTCAAAATTTCAACTTTGCTGAAATCTTGCACACAGCTCAAATAAGAAGAGAAATAATGTTTTGGGAGTTTTTAGAAGCGTTTCAACATCATTTCTAGACTCCTCTTTGAACTAGGCAAACTTTCAGCCAAATTCCAAATTTGACCCAAAACTGGCCAAAAGCATGGGTTAACCCCTTTGGGTTTTGGTCAAAATTTCAACTTTGCTGAAATCTTGCACACAGCTCAAATAAGAAGAGAAATAATGTTTTGGGAGTTTTTAGAAGCGTTTCAACATCATTTCTAGACTCCTCTTTGAACAAGGCAAACTTTCAGCCAAATTCCAAATTTGACCCAAAACTGGCCAAAAGCATGGGTTAACCCCTTTGGGTTTTGGTCAAAATTTCAACTTTGCTGAAATCTTGCACACAGCTCAAATAAGAAGAGAAATAATGTTTTGGGAGTTTTTAGAAGCATTTCAACATCATTTCTAGACTCCTCTTTGAACTAGGCAAACTTTCAGCCAAATTCCAAATTTGACCCAAAACTGGCCAAAAGCATGAGTTAACCCCTTTGGGTTTTGGTCAAAATTTCAACTTTGCTGAAATCTTGCACACAGCTCAAATAAGAAGAGAAATAATGTTTTGGGAGTTTTTAGAAGCATTTCAACATCATTTCTAGACTCCTCTTTGAACTAGGCAAACTTTCAGCCAAATTCCAAATTTGACCCAAAACTGGCCAAAAGCATGGGTTAACCCCTTTGGGTTGTGGTCAAAATTTCAACTTTGCTGAAATCTTGCACACAGCTCAAAAAGAAGAGAAATAATGTTTTGGGAGTTTTTAGAAGCATTTCAACATCATTTCTAGACTCCTCTTTGAACTAGGCAAACTTTCAGCCAAATTCCAAATTTGACCCAAAACTGGCCAAAAGCATGGGTTAACCCCTTTGGGTTTTGGTCAAAATTTCAACTTTGCTGAAATCTTGCACACAGCTCAAATAAGAAGAGAAATAATGTTTTGGGAGTTTTTAGAAGCATTTCAACATCATTTCTAGACTCCTCTTTGAACTAGGCAAACTTTCAGCCAAATTCCAAATTTGACCCAAAACTGGCCAAAAGCATGGGTTAACCCCTTTGGGTTTTGGTCAAAATTTCAACGTTGCTGAAATCTTGCACACAGCTCAAATAAGAAGAGAAATAATGTTTTGGGAGTTTTTAGAAGCATTTCAACATCATTTCTAGACTCCTCTTTGAAATAGGCAAACTTTCAGCCAAATTGCAAATTTGACCCAAAAGCATGGGTTAACCCCTTTGGGTTTTGGTCAAAATTTCAACTTTGCTGAAATCTTGCACACAGCTCAAATAAGAAGAGAAATAATGTTTTGGGAGTTTTTAGAAGCATTTCAACATCATTTCTAGACTCCTCTTTGAAATAGGCAAACTTTCAGCCAAATTGCAAATTTGACCCAAAAGCATGGGTTAACCCCTTTGGGTTTTGGTCAAAATTTCACCTTTGCTGAAATCTTGCACACAGCTCAAATAAGAAGAGAAATAATGTTTTGGGAGTTTTTAGAAGCATTTCAACATCATTTCTAGACTCCTCTTTGAACTAGGCAAACTTTCAGCCAAATTCCAAATCTGACCCAAAACTGGCCAAAAGCATGGGTTAACCCCTTTGGGTTTTGGTCAAAATTTCAACTTTGCTGAAATCTTGCACACAGCTCAAATAAGAAGAGAAATAATGTTTTGGGAGTTTTTAGAAGCATTTCAACATCATTTCTAGACTCCTCTTTGAACTAGGCAAACTCTCAGCCAAATTCCAAATCTGACCCAAAACTGGCCAAAAGCATGGGTTAACCCCTTTGGGTTTTGGTCAAAATTTCAACTTTGCTGAAATCTTGCACACAGCTCAAATAAGAAGAGAAATAATGTTTTGGGAGTTTTTAGAAGCATTTCAACATCATTTCTAGACTCCTCTTTGAACTAGGCAAACTTTCAGCCAAATTCCAAATCTGACCCAAAACTGGCCAAAAGCATGGGTTAACCCCTTTGGGTTTTGGTCAAAATTTCAACTTTGCTGAAATCTTGCACACAGCTCAAATAAGAAGAGAAATAATGTTTTGGGAGTTTTTAGAAGCATTTCAACATCATTTCTAGACTCCTCTTTGAACTAGGCAAACTTTCAGCCAAATTCCAAATTTGACCCAAAACTGGCCAAAAGCATGGGTTAACCCCTTTGGGTTTTGGTCAAAATTTCAACTTTGCTGAAATCTTGCACACAGCTCAAATAAGAAGAGAAATAATGTTTTGGGAGTTTTTAGAAGCATTTCAACATCATTTCTAGACTCCTCTTTGAACTAGGCAAACTTTCAGCCAAATTCCAAATTTGACCCAAAACTGGCCAAAAGCATGGGTTAACCCCTTTGGGTTTTGGTCAAAATTTCAACTTTGCTGAAATCTTGCACACAGCTCAAATAAGAAGAGAAATAATGTTTTGGGAGTTTTTAGAAGCATTTCAACATCATTTCTAGACTCCTCTTTGAACTAGGCAAACTTTCAGCCAAATTCCAAATTTGACCCAAAACTGGCCAAAAGCATGGGTTAACCCCTTTGGGTTTTGGTCAAAATTTCAACGTTGCTGAAATCTTGCACACAGCTCAAATAAGAAGAGAAATAATGTTTTGGGAGTTTTTAGAAGCATTTCAACATCATTTCTAGACTCCTCTTTGAAATAGGCAAACTTTCAGCCAAATTGCAAATTTGACCCAAAAGCATGGGTTAACCCCTTTGGGTTTTGGTCAAAATTTCAACTTTGCTGAAATCTTGCACACAGCTCAAATAAGAAGAGAAATAATGTTTTGGGAGTTTTTAGAAGCATTTCAACATCATTTCTAGACTCCTCTTTGAAATAGGCAAACTTTCAGCCAAATTGCAAATTTGACCCAAAAGCATGGGTTAACCCCTTTGGGTTTTGGTCAAAATTTCACCTTTGCTGAAATCTTGCACACAGCTGAAATAAGAAGAGAAATAATGTTTTGGGAGTTTTTAGAAGCATTTCAACATCATTTCTAGACTTCTCTTTGAACTAGGCAAACTTTCAGCCAAATTCCAAATCTGACCCAAAACTGGCCAAAAGCATGGGTTAACCCCTTTGGGTTTTGGTCAAAATTTCAACTTTGCTGAAATCTTGCACACAGCTCAAATAAGAAGAGAAATAATGTTTTGGGAGTTTTTAGAAGCATTTCAACATCATTTCTAGACTCCTCTTTGAACTAGGCAAACTCTCAGCCAAATTCCAAATCTGACCCAAAACTGGCCAAAAGCATGGGTTAACCCCTTTGGGTTTTGGTCAAAATTTCAACTTTGCTGAAATCTTGCACACAGCTCAAATAAGAAGAGAAATAATGTTTTGGGAGTTTTTAGAAGCATTTCAACATCATTTCTAGACTCCTCTTTGAACTAGGCAAACTTTCAGCCAAATTCCAAATCTGACCCAAAACTGGCCAAAAGCATGGGTTAACCCCTTTGGGTTTTGGTCAAAATTTCAACTTTGCTGAAATCTTGCACACAGCTCAAATAAGAAGAGAAATAATGTTTTGGGAGTTTTTAGAAGCATTTCAACATCATTTCTAGACTCCTCTTTGAACTAGGCAAACTTTCAGCCAAATTCCAAATTTGACCCAAAACTGGCCAAAAGCATGGGTTAACCCCTTTGGGTTTTGGTCAAAATTTCAACTTTGCTGAAATCTTGCACACAGCTCAAATAAGAAGAGAAATAATGTTTTGGGAGTTTTTAGAAGCATTTCAACATCATTTCTAGACTCCTCTTTGAACTAGGCACACTTTCAGCCAAATTCCAAATTTGACCCAAAACTGGCCAAAAGCATGGGTTAACCCCTTTGGGTTTTGGTCAAAATTTCAACTTTGCTGAAATCTTGCACACAGCTCAAATAAGAAGAGAAATAATGTTTTGGGAGTTTTTAGAAGCATTTCAACATCATTTCTAGACTCCTCTTTGAACTAGGCAAACTTTCAGCCAAATTCCAAATTTGACCCAAAACTGGCCAAAAGCATGGGTTAACCCCTTTGGGTTTTGGTCAAAATTTCAACTTTGCTGAAATCTTGCACACAGCTCAAATAAGAAGAGAAATAATGTTTTGGGAGTTTTTAGAAGCATTTCAACATCATTTCTAGACTCCTCTTTGAACTAGGCAAACTTTCAGGCAAATTCCAAATTTGACCCAAAAGCATGGGTTAACCCCTTTGGGTTTTGGTCAAAATTTCAACTTTGCTGAAATCTTGCACACAGCTCAAATAAGAAGAGAAATAATGTTTTGGGAGTTTTTAGAAGCATTTCAACATCATTTCTAGACTCCTCTTTGAACTAGGCACACTTTCAGCCAAATTCCAAATTTGACCCAAAACTGGCCAAAAGCATGGGTTAACCCCTTTGGGTTTTGGTCAAAATTTCAGCTTTGCTGAAATCTTGCACACAGCTCAAATAAGAAGAGAAATAATGTTTTGGGAGTTTATAGAAGCATTTCAACATCATTTCTAGACTCCTCTTTGAAATAGGCAAACTTTCAGCCAAATTGCAAATTTGACCCGAAAGCATGGGTTAACCCCTTTGGGTTTTGGTAAAAATTTCAACTTTGCTGAAATCTTGCACACAGCTCAAATAAGAAGAGAAATAATGTTTAGGGAGTTTTTAGAAGCATTACAACATCATTTCTAGACTCCTCTTTGAACTAGGCAAACTTTCAGCCAAATTCCAAATTTGACCCAAAACTGGCCAAAAGCATGGGTTAACCCCTTTGGGTTTTGGTCAAAATTTCAACTTTGCTGAAATCTTGCACACAGCTCAAATAAGAAGAGAAATAATGTTTTGGGAGTTTTTAGAAGCATTTCAACATCATTTCTAGACTCCTCTTTGAACTAGGCAAACTTTCAGCCAAATTCCAAATTTGACCCAAAACTGGCCAAAAGCATGGGTTAACCCCTTTGGGTTTTGGTCAAAATTTCAACTTTGCTGAAATCTTGCACACAGCTCAAATAAGAAGAGAAATAATGTTTTGGGAGTTTTTAGAAGCATTTCAACATCATTTCTAGACTCTTCTTTGAACTAGGCAAACTTTCAGCCAAATTCCAAATTTGACCCAAAACTGGCCAAAAGAATGGGTTTTGGTCAAAATTTCAACTTTGCTGAAATCTTGCACACAGCTAAAATAAGAAGAGAAATAATGTTTTAGGAGTTTTTAGAAGCATTTCAACATCATTTCTAGACTCCTCTTTGAACTAGGCAAACTTTCAGCCAAATTCCAAATTTGACCCAAAACTGGCCAAAAGCATGGGTTAACCCCTTTGGGTTTTGGTCAAAATTTCAACTTTGCTGAAATCTTGCACACAGCTCAAATAAGAAGAGAAATAATGTTTTGGGAGTTTTTAGAAGCATTTCAACATCATTTCTAGACTCCTCTTTGAACTAGGCAAACTTTCAGCCAAATTTCAAATTTGACCCAAAAGCATGGGTTAACCCCTTTGGGTTTTGGTCAAAATTTCAACTTTGCTGAAATCTTGCACACAGCTCAAATAAGAAGAGAAATAATGTTTTGGGAGTTTTTAGAAGCATTTCAACATCATTTCTAGACTCCTCTTTGAACTAGGCAAACTTTCAGCCAAATTCCAAATTTGACCCAAAACTGGCCAAAAGCATGGGTTAACCCCTTTGGGTTTTGGTCAAAATTTCAACTTTGCTGAAATCTTGCACACAGCTCAAATAAGAAGAGAAATAATGTTTTGGGAGTTTTTAGAAGCATTTCAACATCATTTCTAGACTCTTCTTTGAACTAGGCAAACTTTCAGCCAAATTCCAAATTTGACCCAAAACTGGCCAAAAGAATGGGTTTTGGTCAAAATTTCAACTTTGCTGAAATCTTGCACACAGCTAAAATAAGAAGAGAAATAATGTTTTAGGAGTTTTTAGAAGCATTTCAACATCATTTCTAGACTCCTCTTTGAACTAGGCAAACTTTCAGCCAAATTCCAAATTTGACCCAAAACTGGCCAAAAGCATGGGTTAACCCCTTTGGGTTTTTGTCAAAATTTCAACTTTGCTGAAATCTTGCACACAGCTCAAATAAGAAGAGAAATAATGTTTTGGGAGTTTTTAGAAGCATTTCAACATCATTTCTAGACTCCTCTTTGAACTAGGCAAACTTTCAGCCAAATTCCAAATCTGACCCAAAACTGGCCAAAAGCATGGGTTAACCCCTTTGGGTTTTGGTCAAAATTTCAACTTTGCTGAAATCTTGCACACAGCTCAAATAAGAAGAGAAATAATGTTTTGGGAGTTTTTAGAAGCATTTCAACATCATTTCTAGACTCCTCTTTGAACTAGGCAAACTTTCAGCCAAATTCCAAATCTGACCCAAAACTGGCCAAAAGCATGGGTTAACCCCTTTGGGTTTTGGTCAAAATTTCAACTTTGCTGAAATCTTGCACACAGCTCAAATAAGAAGAGAAATAATGTTTTGGGAGTTTTTAGAAGCATTTCAACATCATTTCTAGACTCCTCTTTGAACTAGGCAAACTTTCAGCCAAATTCCAAATCTGACCCAAAACTGGCCAAAAGCATGGGTTAACCCCTTTGGGTTTTGGTCAAAATTTCAACTTTGCTGAAATCTTGCACACAGCTCAAATAAGAAGAGAAATAATGTTTTGGGAGTTTTTAGAAGCATTTCAACATCATTTCTAGACTCCTCTTTGAACTAAGCAAACTTTCAGCCAAATTCCAAATTTGACCCAAAACTGGCCAAAAGAATGGGTTTTGGTCAAAATTTCAACTTTGCTGAAATCTTGCACACAGCTCAAATAAGAAGAGAAATAATGTTTTGGGAGTTTTTAGAAGCATTTCAACATCATTTCTAGACTCTTCTTTGAACTAGGCAAACTTTCAGCCAAATTCCAAATTTGACCCAAAACTGGCCAAAAGAATGGGTTTTGGTCAAAATTTCAACTTTGCTGAAATCTTGCACACAGCTAAAATAAGAAGAGAAATAATGTTTTAGGAGTTTTTAGAAGCATTTCAACATCATTTCTAGACTCCTCTTTGAACTAGGCAAACTTTCAGCCAAATTCCAAATTTGACCCAAAACTGGCCAAAAGCATGGGTTAACCCCTTTGGGTTTTTGTCAAAATTTCAACTTTGCTGAAATCTTGCACACAGCTCAAATAAGAAGAGAAATAATGTTTTGGGAGTTTTTAGAAGCATTTCAACATCATTTCTAGACTCCTCTTTGAACTAGGCAAACTTTCAGCCAAATTCCAAATCTGACCCAAAACTGGCCAAAAGCATGGGTTAACCCCTTTGGGTTTTGGTCAAAATTTCAACTTTGCTGAAATCTTGCACACAGCTCAAATAAGAAGAGAAATAATGTTTTGGGAGTTTTTAGAAGCATTTCAACATCATTTCTAGACTCCTCTTTGAACTAGGCAAACTTTCAGCCAAATTCCAAATCTGACCCAAAACTGGCCAAAAGCATGGGTTAACCCCTTTGGGTTTTGGTCAAAATTTCAACTTTGCTGAAATCTTGCACACAGCTCAAATAAGAAGAGAAATAATGTTTTGGGAGTTTTTAGAAGCATTTCAACATCATTTCTAGACTCCTCTTTGAACTAAGCAAACTTTCAGCCAAATTCCAAATTTGACCCAAAACTGGCCAAAAGCATGGGTTTTGGTCAAAATTTCAACTTTGCTGAAATCTTGCACACAGCTCAAATAAGAAGAGAAATAATGTTTTGGGAGTTTTTAGAAGCATTTCAACATCATTTCTAGACTCCTCTTTGAACTAGGCAAACTTTCAGCCAAATTCCAAATTTGACCCAAAACTGGCCAAAAGAATGGGTTTTGGTCAAAATTTCAACTTTGCTGAAATCTTGCACACAGCTCAAATAAGAAGAGAAATAATGTTTTAGGAGTTTTTAGAAGCATTTCAACATCATTTCTAGACTCCTCTTTGAACTAGGCAAACTTTCAGCCAAATTCCAAATTTGACCCAAAACTGGCCAAAAGAATGGGTTTTGGTCAAAATTTCAACTTTGCTGAAATCTTGCACACAGCTCAAATAAGAAGAGAAATAATGTTTTAGGAGTTTTTAGAAGCATTTCAACATCATTTCTAGACTCCTCTTTGAACTAGGCAAACTTTCAGCCAAATTCCAAATTTGACCCAAAACTGGCCAAAAGCATGGGTTAACCCCTTTGGGTTTTGGTCAAAATTTCAACTTTGCTGAAATCTTGCACACAGCTCAAATAAGAAGAGAAATAATGTTTTGGGAGTTTTTAGAAGCATTTCAACATCATTTCTAGACTCCTCTTTGAACTAGGCAAACTTTCAGCCAAATTCCAAATCTGACCCAAAACTGGCCAAAAGCATGGGTTAACCCCTTTGGGTTTTGGTCAAAATTTCAACTTTGCTGAAATCTTGCACACAGCTCAAATAAGAAGAGAAATAATGTTTTGGGAGTTTTTAGAAGCATTTCAACATCATTTCTAGACTCCTCTTTGAACTAGGCAAACTTTCAGCCAAATTCCAAATCTGACCCAAAACTGGCCAAAAGCATGGGTTAACCCCTTTGGGTTTTGGTCAAAATTTCAACTTTGCTGAAATCTTGCACACAGCTCAAATAAGAAGAGAAATAATGTTTTGGGAGTTTTTAGAAGCATTTCAACATCATTTCTAGACTCCTCTTTGAACTAAGCAAACTTTCAGCCAAATTCCAAATTTGACCCAAAACTGGCCAAAAGCATGGGTTAACCCCTTTGGGTTTTGGTCAAAATTTCAACTTTGCTGAAATCTTGCACACAGCTCAAATAAGAAGAGAAATAATGTTTTGGGAGTTTTTAGAAGCATTTCAACATCATTTCTAGACTCCTCTTTGAACTAGGCAAACTTTCAGCCAAATTCCAAATTTGACCCAAAACTGGCTAAAAGCATGGCTTAACCCCTTTGGGTTTTGGTCAAAATTTCAACTTTGCTGAAATCTTGCACACAGCTCAAATAAGAAGAGAAAAAATGTTTTGGGAGTTTTTAGAAGCATTACAACATCATTTCTAGACTCCTCTTTGAACTAGGCAAACTTTCAACCAAATTCCAAATTTGACCCAAAACTGGCCAAAAGCATGGGTTTTGGTCAAAATTTCAACTTTGCTGAAATCTTGCACACAGCTAAAATAAAAAAGAAATAATGTTTTAGGAGTTTTTAGAAGCATTTCAACATCATTTCTAGACTCCTCTTTGAACTAGACAAACTTTTAGCCAAATTCCAAATCTGACCCAAAACTGGCCAAAAGCATGGGTTAACCCCTTTGGGTTTTGGTCAAAATTTCAACTTTGCTGAAATCTTGCACACAGCTCAAATAAGAAGAGAAATAATGTTTTGGGAGTTTTTAGAAGCATTTCAACATCATTTCTAGACTCCTCTTTGAACTAGGCAAACTTTCAGCCAAATTCCAAATTTGACCCAAAACTGGCCAAAAGCATGGGTTAACCCCTTTGGGTTTTGGTCAAAATTTCAACTTTGCTGAAATCTTGCACACAGCTCAAATAAGAAGAGAAATAATGTTTTGGGAGTTTTTAGAAGCATTTCAACATCATTTCTAGACTCCTCTTTGAACTAGGCAAACTTTTAGCCAAATTCCAAATCTGACCCAAAACTGGGCAAAAGCATGGGTTAACCCCTTTGGGTTTTGGTCAAAATTTCAACTTTGCTGAAATCTTGCACACAGCTCAAATAAGAAGAGAAAAATTGTTTTGGGAGTTTTTAGAAGCATTTCAACATCATTTCTAGACTCCTCTTTGAACTAGGCAAACTTTCAGCCAAATTCCAAATTTGACCCAAAACTGGCCAAAAGCATGGGTTAACCCCTTTGGGTTTTGGTCAAAATTTCAACTTTGCTGAAATCTTGCACACAGCTCAAATAAGAAGAGAAATAATGTTTTGGGAGTTTTTAGAAGCATTTCAACATCATTTCTAGACTCCTCTTTGAACTAGGCAAACTTTCAGCCAAATTCCAAATTTGACCCAAAACTGGCTAAAAGCATGGCTTAACCCCTTTGGGTTTTGGTCAAAATTTCAACTTTGCTGAAATCTTGCACACAGCTCAAATAAGAAGAGAAATAATGTTTTGGGAGTTTTTAGAAGCATTTCAACATCATTTCTAGACTCCTCTTTGAACTAGGCACACTTTCAGCCAAATTCCAAATTTGACCCAAAACTGGCCAAAAGCATGGGTTAACCCCTTTGGGTTTTGGTCAAAATTTCAACTTTGCTGAAATCTTGCACACAGCTCAAATAAGAAGAGAAATAATGTTTTAGGAGTTTTTAGAAGCATTTCAACATCATTTCTAGACTCCTCTTTGAACTAGGCAAACTTTCAGCCAAATTCCAAATTTGACCCAAAACTGGCCAAAAGCATGGGTTAACCCCTTTGGGTTTTGGTCAAAATTTCAACTTTGCTGAAATCTTGCACACAGCTCAAATAAGAAGAGAAATAATGTTTTGGGAGTTTTTAGAAGCATTTCAACATCATTTCTAGACTCCTCTTTGAAATAGGCAAATCTTTCCTCTCTTAGCTTTAGGCGGGGGAGGGAAGGGAAAGGTGCTGGGAACGAAGTTGAATAGCCTCTGACAACACCTAACACGCTTTTTAAACCCCCGCAGCATGTTGGGACTAAGGGACAGGACCATTTTGAGTTTGAATTTTTTTTCACCCATTGCTTGTGCAAGATTTTTTATTAACAGGTGGATTTCTTTTTCTTTGTCTTGTTCTTTGCACGAATTTTTTTCTTTCTTTTTTAACTTGGATGAGCTTTTTTGTTTCCTCCTCCCCCTCCCCCACAACCCCTGCCATATGAATTTCTAACGGGCCGTCCCTAACAATGCTGGGAACCTTTTCCGCCCCTTCCTACCCCCACCCTGTCTCTCTCCTTTCCTCCCTGTTCGTACAAATGCCCATCGATACAATAACTTTAATCAAAATGTCTGAGAGGATGATAAGATAAAAATTCGCAGTTTTATTTGTTTTGTCTGATAAACTTCATTCATTTTCCAATAAATAATCATACAACTATGTTACAAGTAAAAAACGTATCTAAATAAATAACCTAACCAATATAATTGAAGGCTTTTAAGACACCTAATTTCCTTAATTTTTTTCCGTTCAAAATGGGGGCGCGGCGATACATAATCATAAGTGTAAATTACAATGAGTAATGCTCATGGCCAAATACTATTCCACCAACATGAGATAAATAAGCTGAATAATGGCAAAATTTCATTTGAAAATAGAAATTAGAATAAATTATAGAAAAGAGCGATTTTCTATCGAGTATGATCAGTGTGTCTGAATATTTGAAACGCGTTTTAAAACGCACACTTGCCTAAAGTGAGATTTATTACCAATGGGGATAAATAATTTTATGCAGCGTGCCCCGTGACCAGTTTACCGGATGGAGGCATATCCGGGACCTAAATAGATTTAGATTTACGCACGTGAACATCGCGTTGCAGGCCTCTTTCCTTGAAGCTTCGGTGCAGGGTAAGCTTTTTCCCACCCACTTAAGCCCTCCCATTTTTGTAGCATTATCGGGGGTACATTATAACAGACGTAGTGTTACGTAAGGCGTATTTGCCATCACCTTTGCTGGAGAAAGGTACTCATTTCCTGTTCTATTGTAATTTGAGATGATCTTACAATAAACGGTCACTCAACTGGGTAGCCAAATTATGGCAAAGATTTACGTCAGTTCAGTTCTCTTCCCATCAAACCGAGCTTAGCCCTAGTAATGCACATTGTGAGATACAATCCTTAATAACGGAGCAAAGGGCATAAATCATAATTACTGTGTCTAATACACCTGTTATTTGTTTGTTTTCTATCATCTGATTTTTCGTTTAGCTAGGAAACTGTCTTTTTTTACTGTGAACACTGAACTGCTAATTTCAAGTGGAATCCAGCCAATTCTCAAACTTTTGAGACGGTAAGAATCACTTTAAGTGGCGACATCATGTGTTCATCTAATTCTTCTAAGCTGAAATCCACTCTTGGAACCAAACAGAATTGGACCTCCGTTTAACTAATCTTTGTGATGGCAATAAGCTCACCGTTTTCCATCGACTGATGGATAAAGGACAGATTCTCAGGACGTGGTTCAACATGCCCAGGGGAGGGAGGCACATTAAAGTCAATCCCATTTTGTAACTCCCCACCAACACACCCCTCAGATCCCAAACCTAAAGACCTTCCACCTGAAGTGGCGCATTTAGCTTTGTCAACAAAATTACTAGAAATTCTTCCGCTATCACCCCTGGAACATGATGAATCGTCATCTTTAATTTTAGAGTAGGCTATAGTTTTCTCAGAGAAGCCATCCCTTACATCTCTATCTCCCGGATTTTCTCCATCTTTATGGCTCTTGAAACACTCCCTGTCTAGGTTTATGGTTTTTGATCGGACTGCTCTTGTCTTGCCAGACTGTCTTTCTTCTCTGTCTTCGAACCTTTTTCTTACCTCGTCTTTCAATACAGGGACTGTATGCCGACTATTAAAAGGCAACGCGTTGTTTGACTTGCTGCTATAAAGGTCCGCCAACTGTGTCACTGGTTTGCATGTTAAGTCTTCTTGACCGTTAAAGGTCGAGAGGTCTGTCGACTCGGCCTTTTTCTCACGCAACATTACGTCAGAAATCTTAGCTCTACGTCTTTTTGGAACTGGCGCCAAGCTTTCCTCCTCTTCGATTCCCAGTTCTTTACACTGTGCTAGGACTGGGTTAAAGAAAAGAGTCAACACAAAGAAAGTAATAATTATGCTAATTATTTAACAAATAGATTCCATTTGGCTGTGCGTGGGTTCTCTTATAACGCTCGGATGACGTCAAAACGTGGCAAGAACAAGGAATTACACTACACCCAGACGTGTAGCGTGACCGCTGTTCTTGACACGTTTTCGACGTCCTCCTTGCGTACGTTATCAGAGAACAAACGCACATCCAAATGGAATCTTTGTTTTATGCATTGCTTTATCACCTTTCTTCAGCTCATGACGTCATCCACGCGCCATTATAATATAGTTTAATCGCAAACTCCTCTAGACCAACCAATACGCGATGTTTACACCGTCTACCGTATAAACCATTATCATGATGGTGGGACAAGTGTTTCGTGGAATGCCATGAAAATGTCAACCACCTCACCACAATTGCCAAACTACGCTGTTTAGTTGGTAAAACGCGACCAACAGCCTACTATACATATTGCATTGGGTTATAAGGTGCTGTGTGCTACCCAAATACAGTCGTAAGCGACCACCCAAAAGTCACGTCTAGGCGGTCGCTTACGAGAGGCTCCATCTGTAGTAATTTGACTTTAAAACGTTTGGTATTTCAGGAAAGTAGTCGCACATGTGAGGCGGTCGCTTACGAGAGGTTCCATCTACAGTAATTTGACTTGAAAACGTTTGGTATTTGAGGAAAGTGGTCGCACATGAGAGGCGGTCGCTTAGAGAGGTAGTCGCAAAAGGAGGTTGGCCTGTACATTACCTTTCTCATCAGGAGTTGGTCGATTGATAGGCAGCAGTCGAGTTGGTCCTGTCTTTAGCTCTGGCTTTTCCTCTTCTGTTGTGCAGTATAACGCAGCGTTTTCTTTAAAGCGCTCTTCACCAGATTCATCTTGGTTACAAGAGTCACATTCGTGAATGCGCGTAAGTCCCTTCAGCCTGTTGAACATTAATCCTTTAAGCACTAATATAAACACGGATTTTCTTGCCATCACTCTCCATATGTTTGCAATGGTAATAGTTGGGAGAGTTTGATTAAATCGTTAGGCGATGCCAGTATGTTTGATCAAGCAGTGACGAATCACAATGACAGGAGAATTAACAAGGTTGCAAATAATTTTTTTTCATAAGCAGGTCATTTGTCAGGTCCGAGACCAGACCTGACCTGACAAGGAAACAGTCTTGTCGGACAAAAATTTCCCAAGTGAAAGAGCAAAATTAAGAATTCGTAATAACGGGTTAATTTGGTTCAAAAGTGCCCGATCAGTGTGACAGACCAGACTAATATTTCGCCGGTCAAAACGTCAAATATACCGGACAATTGTGCGATGACCGACTGTCATTTGCAGCCTTGATTTAAATGCTGATCATTGCTGGGGCTTAAAAATAGGTGCACATCATTTACAAGTTGGTCAGTATTTGTTACGGCGGTTTTCTGAGCTCAAGGTCTCTTCAAGCATACTACACATTTCCCATACCTTTCAAAGGCATCCTCTAATGTGTCCAAACCTGCTGGTGGCACATTAGGGTAAACATGATACGGCCTAAGGTATCCCACAAGATCCTGAATCTGCACAACAAAAACAAATTGTTTTGTACAGCATATACTGCAAATCAGCCGTAATTATGCGTTTGCCAAGAATGCAAGCACTCGTCAAACGAAAGGCCTAGCGCGCGTTTCGCGAAACTCCCGAACCTTTTGGGGCCTATTTCGGCTGTCATAATTTCCCTCATATCTTAAAAACGAAGACGTTTCCAGGCAACAAATTTGCCCTTTCGTATCTTGAGATCATAGTAAAAGACCAGCTTTTAATAATAAGGGCATCGCAGTTTAAGAAATAACATTTCGGGCCCGAAACGTTTTCGGGACTTTCGAGAAACGGGCCCCTGGAACGAGCCGCTGAAAACGTAGAGTGAGACTGGGGAGAAACTCGAGAGGCTCGCACGCGCGAGAATTCACGCCGGAGTAATTTGGAGAAAAAGAACTGACTGTTTTGCAGTTTATGCATAGCATTACCTACAACGTAAATGCACTGTAAGACAGGAATGCTGGACCTTCCCTGCTACTTTTGATCAGTATTGGGTATTCGTGTAACGGCCATCGGCTTAACCCGCCGTTAAGTCCTGAAATCAGCATGCATATTCTTTTAACTAGCCCTCTCATACTTATATGCCACTAGTATAGAGAATTTGGTTAAACATCAAGGCATTTCATATTCGACTATCATTTCCTTTACTGTCATGACCTCTGTGTTAGCTGAAATGGTGAAACTAAAAGGGGACTGTAGTCTCTGGTCACCGTATACCTCTTATTAACCCCGTTTTCTCGGTTCGTACTCTAAGTTACGGATCCTCATTTTTTCCCGTTCGCTTTTCGTGCTTGAGTCATAAATCTAAGGGGAAAAAAACGAGGATCCGTAACTTACAGAACGGACCGAGAAAACGAGGTTAGTAAAATCAAGTGCGCGGGAAAGGAAACTTTCAAATTTAGTGGGCCGTACAGTGGAATACGGCCCGCAAAATTGACCAATCACAGCGCGCGATATATTATAATGGGGTTCAAAGGATTATTGTCACTGCCCAGTGGCGCCATCATCTGAACGAGGCTGATGTTATCACACAGCCAGTATGATCTTACCAGGTTTAGGACTATGGTTTGCAGTCCGGTTTGGGGTTTTGAACCCAGGGGCCTTAAAAATTAGCAGTCCAGTTCTCTATCAACGGAGCTTATTGAGTTAAAGATATTTATCGCATGTGTACAGATAATTATGATTACCTCTTCCATTGATGCATGCATTGAGTGAACCACTCTCCAAAGTCTTCTACCTTTGTCGTATCTATAATAACATAACAGTGCTTCTTATTAGGCGATTCTTGGGTGGATTTTTGCGAGCAGCAAAATTGGGAGACACAATCAGCAGGTTTAATTTTGTAGGAACATCCACGAATAAACTGCCTCTACTCTTAATTTTACAACAGATTCTCACGCTTTTGATTCGGTGTTTGCAAATTTTATCACTGAGAAATTTAGCTTTTGTGAGTGTGTTTCGACGCACTCTGACGAAGGGCTAACGCTCGAAACGCCAGCTTTGAGAATCCGTGTACGATGGCCAATTTACATTACTAACTGTTGACAAGGCCAAATTTTCGTGTACTAAAGGCAGTCACTACTTACTTACAGGCCCTATAAAGAAAATATTTTATCAAATCTTCACACCAATGCATGATTAGCGCGTAAATGTGTTACTGACTAAAACTGTAGTTTATCTGACCTTTTATAATCCGCAGGCATTGGATTAGTGTCACGAGCAACCCACATAGTGGTGGGCTTAATTCGGAGCACTTTCATCTTACGAGAAGAATGAATGGACAATCCACAAGGGAGGTCTGACTCACGGTTTCGTTCAGACTATAAAAGCAAGGATAGAGAATATAAGTTTTTATGAAATATCTAAGCTGTTTTTATTTTTATTATCAGTTAACAACTCAATTGCTGGATCCACGACCACGATGATGATGACGATGATGTTGATGACGATAACAATGACGATGACGATAACGATGATGATGACGATGATGATAACGATGATGATGTCGATGATGATGATGACGATAATGATGACGATGACGATGATGACGATAACGATGATGACGACGATGACGATAACGCTGATGATGACGATAACGATGACGATAATGATGATGATGACGACGATAACGATGATGATGACAATAACAATGACGAGAACGATGATGACGACGATAATGATGATGATGATAATGATGATGATAATGACAACGATAACGATGATGATGACGATGATGACGACAATGACGATAACGATGACGATAACAATGATGATGATGACGATAACGGTGATGATGATGATGATGATGATGATGATGACGACGATTACAGTGATGATTATGGTGACGATTACGATGATTGATGGTGATGATGATGATAGACTCCCAACTATATATAACTAAACTTGAATAGATTGCTAACCTCCCATTTGCAAGCATGAATCCTAGTAGATTGACCATCGTTGGTAAAATAAGGAGTCATGTCTGGGAGGTACCTGTACATGGCCATTCGCTCACTGCTCACATGGATCTAGGTATTTAAAATCAACACCCCAAAATGTAAATATGTATCACTAAACAACAAGGAACTTTAACTAATTGAAATTAATAATTAATTAACTACCTTGGTTTTGTACTTCATAGCCACTTCCTTCAACAAATACTCAAAGCCATACATTCCTTTGCAAAGAAGGTTCACAACATATTCAGGACCTCGTGGAAACCACCTGTTTATGACATGAAAGGAGGAAAAGAGAACATTAATTACAAAACAACAAAGAAATAATCATGTGTTGTTTTTACTGCTGTGCATGAAGTAAAAATTAATCTCTGTGTGTTTCAGTTAAGAAAAGGAAACAGAAGGTGTTGCTTTCAGGTGGTAATTTTCAGTGTTCTCAATAGAACTTTGAACAGCCGTTGCTGTGCTATTTTCGGCCGTAACTTTGAATACATCGCTGAAGCCTTCAACCGATTGAGGCGCTTTTAAAGACGTAACACTTACTAGTAACACCTGTGACAGGTCTTACGGGTTCAACTGAGAATCCTGATTTTGATTGTTGCAGGCATTCAGAGCATTTTGTTATGGCTGACATGTCAGTTATTAAGATGTTTATAGTTGCAAAGGTGATTGTCTGTGAAAATTGTTTGTTTATTGCCAAGTTCACTGATTATCTTGAATGAATAATAATACAATGTACATACTACTCTTAGTAGCTGCTCTGTGTTTTTCATGGTGATACAGACTGTTCATGTAGATAGAATTTCTTTTATAAAACACAACAAAACAAATTGCTATATTCTCTCATGACCTAATTGATGAATAATTTGCTCCACTGTAACTGAATTAACAGTTAAGAAATGTTTGCCAACATAAATGTTAGAGGTCAGTTGTCTACTTCAATCTTCAAAGAACAGAACTCATACAACAAAAATACAGTTTACCTGTCTACTAAGTCAATGATTGCATCTCTGCTTTGTTCCTATAAAGGACAAAATAATTACACATATTTTTTATCTTTCATGGTACAACGCAGTTATGCCCCTAATTATTTGCAAGAGCATGTGCACAATGTCAGTCATGGTTCATAAAATAACAGATTTATTCATTACTATGACATTAAGTTTCAAAGAACTGTCAAATCACTCAAAGAGTCGGTTGGTCGGTCAGTCAATTGGTGGCTATCAAAGCAAGCAAGCAATCAGTTAATCAAACTGTCAAACGGGACAATTTAATTAGACAATCATTAACTAAAGTGAAATAAAACAGGAAGATGTACATACCCGACTGGGAAGAGAAGTCATCTTTGGCAAACAAAATGTTGTGTCAATGTAAATGCTCTTGATATCTTTTATTCTGCAAAATAATATTAAATTATTTATTAATTCATGAGCGCACATCTGATTTACACGCCACACTCCAATTATTACAGATTATCTGTCTTTGAGTTTTGCCTGAGTCACTAAAAGAAAGGTTAAAATGAAGAAATTCGGTTAAAATACCTATCATTACTTTACCCCTGTACCATTAGAAAATACGGCTTAACAGTGGGACAAAATTCTAACTGTTTGTATACTTTTGCAGTATCCAACAGTAGTTTTTGTCACAAGCTACCAACACTTTATCCCTTTTGCCCCAGAGTGACCAAAGTTTAATTTCTCCCTACAGTAACAATGCTCAAGATTGTGAGAAAAAAGGAAGCGATTGATCAACAAGTAACAAAAGGTCTTGATTGTTTAACTAATTCTCCTCATCATTACCATAGAAATGTATGGGGAACAGTTTGGAGAGTATTGGCGCTGTGGATGACCAGGAAGTATTAGTTTTTGCAATAAACTTATATGCTGGGTGCCCTGGATTTCAAGGGTTTAGAAAGTTTAGGCAGCCAACTACTATTCTTAGAGCACAGCCTTGAATATACACCATACACACTGATATTAGGAGTTAAAGGGTTAAAATTGAGTAACGAATGCATTTGAGATAAGGTAAAACATGTAATACAAACCTGCCATTAGCATGAAAAAATGGCACTCTCTTCACATCCCCTTTTGACAAGCGGAAGTCACCTACACCATAAAGAGAGACCAAAACAATCAGCTTCCCTACTTCAGGGGTTGGCTGTCACTAATATTTTGTTAAGCAGGCAGGGATTTGTAAAAGATAGCCAGACAAACTAGCCACAGATTGTATTAAAGTCAGTACATCAAGGCAGCCACAATCTACAGTGTAACTGTGAATTTCCAATTAGGTCAGAAAATTGAACCAGATTTAATTGAATGTAAAGTCCAACACAACTACTGGTACCTGTGTAAAGTACATTTCCATGTTGTCCCTCAAACAAGAACCTAAAAATGTACATGTAGTCATCAGACACAAAATTACAAAACTTACGTGATAGGCCACAGTCATGGCAGAGAGTTTGAACAATTCAAAAATCACTGATAATAGATGTTGAGTCAACTTAGATCACTTTTGTTCTTTTTCCATTTCACAGAACTTGTCAGACAGTTTGTAAATGAAGTGAAGAAATCCCAAGAAATGGAGGGTTCTAACAGGTGATGAAAAGACGTCCTTGGTAAAATATTATTGCACACTACAGTGGACTTACATGACAGAACCAACACAATGACCAGCAGGAAGCAGTGTAACGCAGATGGAACTTGACTGAGGAAATAACACAGTACTGGCTTGGTTGATAGAACATAAAAATATTATTATTATTATTATTATTATTATTATTATTATTATTATTATTATTATATATCTCTCAGTTCTAGTGCGGGCGCTGTAATTGGTCAATTTTGCGGGACATATTCTACTGGTAGGCCTGCTAAATTTGAAAGTCTCCTTTCCCTCATGTCTGATTAACCTCAGAGATAAGGTAAATATAGTGTATCTTTCTCAGTCTGCATTGTAAGTTATGGATCCTTGTTTTTTCCCATTGATTTATGGTCCATGCTAAGCGAATGGGAAAAAACTTGGGCCATAACTTACAGTATGGACCACAAACTCGGATAGTAGAGGTATTTATTTAATTAATATAAAATGAAAAATGAAAAAGGAAATAAATAATATGAATGAGTGTATCCCTAGGGAGATAATCTAGAAAATAATTATTTAAAATAGAGCATAACAATTATGGTTAAAAATCTTCCCTGGCAGGAGGCACACCAGCTAGCTACAGTGTATAAACTAAGTGTTACCAAGGAGTAGAACTTGGCTGGCCACCAAGAAACAACTCCAACTAGTGACCAGTCAGATGGGAATTCACTCAAACATGGGAATTGACCTGAATAAGGATGCCTCACCAGTTATTAACTGCTCTACCAAAACATGTACTGTGTGATCAGACAACCAAATACAGTAATATACAATATATACAACATATACAACACACAATCTGTCTTCCTTGCTGACAAGCTACATGTGTACCTGCAGCAAGCCAATAGTCTTCTTTTAACTACCAAAATGAAAAATTTATTCAATATCTTAATTTACTGTACCTCTTTAGTATTTTCATCAAACAGTGGAATCATGGTTTGTTGCTCCAAAGGTATACTTCGCTGTTGGAGAGGAGATAACAAAAATTCTATTTGATTGGAATCTAAGAAGTGGGTGCATACATGTAGTTTGTATATGACAATCGTACTGACGTCTGGTAAATTTGCTCGTAAAAAAGTACAGTATAGTCAGTAACTGTAAATTAAAACAAACAAAAATCTACTTACAATATACTCCTTGAGGTGACTGTACGAGGCATTACACATTAAAAGATTTTCAGTTGTTTCAGAGCAATACAGAAACAGAGTTTTGCTGGTGAGAGAAGAATAAAAAATACATATCCATAATAATGGACTACACTGTACCAGATGGTGTCAAGAGTTTCTGAACTTTTTCTTTCAATGTACTTTCAAAGTACATTTAAGTTCATTCCCTGCAGCAAGGTCTCCTGGTACCATTCATCTTTCACTCTCTTCCTCTGCCTCTTTACAGTTCATAATCATCCTCCCCTATATCCTGTTCTACTACAGTGCACATGGATCTGTTGAGGTTCCAGGGCTCAAAATAATAGCTGGTCAACACACAATGTCCGCTCAGTTTTGGGTATTGACTGGACAAATCATTACAAAGAAAATTTGATTTTGAGCTATTTGATAAACATGAGAAACATTATTCATGTTCCTAAAAACACCATCATTCACACAACCTCATCACCATTGTAAGAGTTAGATTACAGTTCAAATACATTGTACGGTCCATATCCGAGCAAAAACATGTTTGACCAGACAACGTGGCCGGTGCCTGCCCATTAGTTATTTCGAGCCCTGTGGTTCAACTTTATCCTTGGTTAAAATTTTATTTTCTTTTGTTTCAAACAATCATTGCCATACCCCAAAACAAATGGAAATAAAATAATAATATTGAACCACAACATACACCACTGTATATACTAGAGACAGAGATATCTGAGTCAATTAAATAAAATACTGCTCGCCTGTAAGGCTTCTTATAGTGTGGTTCCATTGTGTTTCGCAGTTTCTATTGCATTTTGTAAAAAACAAAAAAGTTAAATACCTTCCACAAAGTCTTTGGAAAAAAGCAGAGGAATCTAATCCTGACATGTGATCTGAACAAACACAGACAATAAAAAGATGGATCTGTTATCGCTTTTACTGTATTGACTGATAAACCAAGCACTGGATCACATCAGCTCTGGAGTATTTTTTTTAGGCATGATGCAGTTGTAAGAGCCCCAGTGTCCCACTAAGGTTTGATTCCTGCAGCTGGCATCATATAATTATAGGTGAAGCCTGTTGTTACACATATGTTGGTTCTCATTCTTGTTCTGAGGGGTTTGTCCAAATACCATGGCTCCACCCTCTTTTCAGAAACAAACCCATCAAAATGCCTTCGAGAGCTTTTATGACCCCTTGCCTTGTGAGAATGGGTAACTATCAGCAATGTCATGATTATGTCATAATTATCTTCGATCCTTTATGATCAGGACATATATAAGCAAGCACAATCCAATCAAGCAAGTATCTGAGTGAATTAATTACTTGCTGACCACTGGAAAAGAGGAATGAAGACTTTGGTAGGAAATTGACATTCTTGAGCTTTCAATAAATTTACAGTTCTTAAACTGTAGAATACACCACTGCATATTATTTTGTGCCTTGTTCAAGCATACATGTAACCTTGTATTCTATATTTACTCCAAAACTGACATTTTTCTTTTACACTCGATTTGATTTCTTTCAGTTCAGAATAACATTATGAAGAGTACCTTGAGAACAAACAGAAAAATTTTGCCACAAAATAAAGGCAATATTTTCCACACAGCACTGTGACTGACAGAAAACCTTGTTACCAGGGTTAGCATGATCGACAATGATGCATTTATATTTAATTTATGGGGCTGTGCGGAAATCTTTCCCAAAATATTTCATACCTTTATGGCAATGAGAAAGAAAAAAAGCGACACTACTCAGGTTTTCCTTCTCGAAATTATCCGCGGAAATCATGGGATACTCCTTGAATTTCCCTGTGAAAGAGCTCATTTGGTCCACCTTTGACCCTGCCCCTGACTCGTTTCACAAATTTATCTGCAGATTTTCTAATGTGACCTCATTTTTGCCGAAAACCTTGGCATCATATCAAAAACGAAAAAAGGCAACGATTTGCAATCAAATATGGCGGCTTTTTCCCTAAGTAGTACCCAGTCCTACGGATACCATATTTGGCCATCATTGCCAAATCGGGAAAATGATTCAATTTCTCTCGCCAGTTCCGCGATGTACCTTAATTTTCCTTGTTTTTGCGAAGCTTAGTTTCCAATTTGAAAGCTGTTTGTATAAGTAAGAGAGCCACTAGCGATGTCTACAGCTGGTGTGGAGTCGCAAGACTCTGTAGACGCGGAATCGAGCGAGTACGATGAGGATGAGTACGATGATTATTACACGAATGTTGATGATGATGAAGGAATGGCCTCTGACAAAGAGGAAGACCCTGAAAGTTTTGAATTTGAGATCATTGATTCCAACGAGGCTCAACAAATATTTGATTCTTTAGTAGCTAAAATTTCTTTGGGAATTAAGGTGAGTAACGCTACGCGAGCCAACCTTTGTCCAGTTAGCTCCATTGATCATCTGAAAATAATTCTAAATAGCTTGTTATTAATCGACTATTGTTTCACAACAGGATCATATTTACATGTACTACGTGACTTTTAAAACATTTCTATTTACTTCAATACATGTAGGTATCGGAATCTGTGGCTAGGCTTCTTCTTATACAACATGACTGGAACGCGGAGAAGATCTTAGAAAGGTGGGTAATGAAGAGGATGAAATATGGTTAGCTTTTAGTTATTCATGTGAGTGACAAGTTGACTAAACGATTTATGAGCATAAATAATTAACTTGGCTGGACCACAGTTAGTTCGCGTTAACGTTATTTGGTATTTCTTTGGCTTTGCCAAAATCGTTATTTTTTGTTAACGTCATATGACTGAGTTGTTGCATGTTACCAGCTAATAACATAGCATATTGTATTCATGTATATGATACAGTTGCAGCTGTAGTTGTCAAACAAAACAAACCAACTTGTAACTCTGACTTCAACGTGCATATTCTCCTCAATGTATCCTTTATATTTTTATAGTTGTAGTGGGGGGAATATGTTTACCTATCAAGACCTGTTTTAATGTCATCAGTGATCATTTATTTGACTTTTATAACCTGCATGTTTTAATGACAACAACAACAGCATTATTTATATACAAAATAACTTCAATAACAGTAGTTTGTTCCACAAATCGCCACAAGACTATACTGAGGTGGGATGAGACTGGCACTCTAAAAAAGCGTACCTTTCAGCTATCAGTGAAATCAAACTACTGTAGGGTGGTTTCAAGCATTCATAGTATTTTGTTCTGGAGTAAAATGAAGTTGTCAGACTGTCAGTTACAGTTAATAATTTTTGTAGGTCGGAGATGAAGCTCTGTACTTTTTTGTGTTTTGAAGGTTTGAATTGAGCAAATTAGCAAACTGTATGACTTTTAACCTGAAACTTGTATAAAAATAATATTTAATCTCTTATAAGGTTAATTTTGACTTCAGTAAGTTTCATGACCAAGACTGACATTCAGTGTTGCATATCAGCTATAGCTATTAGGTATTTTAACCCTTTAAACCCTAAGAATGATCAGCATCAAATTTCTCCTTGTAGTTACGTATCAGTGCTTAGTTATAAAGGCCCTGGCAAATGAGGACACGTTGTTGCAGACACATCGTTGCTGACACAAATGTTTCCCTATTTACCTGCTTGCGCAACTTTTGTTGCGGACATAAATTTTGTCTGGGACATAAAAAATGTTTCTGATTTTGTTTAGAAACATTTTGTGTCCGCAAAAAATGTTTCCCAGTTTGCGCACCTAACAAACATCATGAGCAATGATGTGTGTCCGCAGCAGTGTGTCCTTGTTTGCCAGGGCCTTAAAACAGAGTGGTTGCAAAAGTTATTTCTCCCTGCTACTGTAATTCTATGGGAAGTGTGTGGGGCAACAAATGAGATTTATTTTAAATTGTGATATTAGGGTTTAAACAGTTAAATTGATTTTACAGGCACAGAGTGGACCCCGTTGGAATGCTTGTGGAAGGACGGATAATTCCTGAAAAACCTGTTTGTCAAACTGTAAGTGTGCCAATTAACTGTAGCTCCTCACAAAAATGCTCCAGAGGTTATAAATATCGGTAGGTGTTACATACATTAATAACAGTGTCGTCTTGTTTTCTTAGCTGGTAGAGTACCAGACTGTGGAGTGCAAGGTCACAGGGTTGATTGACAAACTAATAAATGTGAATATGTTGTAGGAAATTCAGGCCGAAAATAATTTAAACCTAAACATTAATTTGGTTATATCAATGGCATTAATAATGATGATGATGATAATAATAATAATAATAATCGTAATAATAATGAAGATTTATAAAGTGCTTTATCCCAAGGCTCAAAGCACTTTACAACACTTTGTTGGGACTTTGCCAGACTGCTTTTTTTAGGCACAAATTGTAGCCACGCAGTTTACAATCTTATTAGAGTGATAGTAGGATCAACACAGGTGCCCTCAGAACAGAATAAGTTATAGACCATCACACCGGGGAGGGTTCTTTGACGTCCCACACCAGTACTGTGAATTGACCACTGTACAGGGATTCTAGAATCCCTGTACAGTGGTACTGTGTTCAGTGTTTATTTGTTAACTCTGTTGATAAACCAAATTGTTTTGTACAACTCACCCATCAATGTCAGAGATCTCCGTAAGCCCTGGCGACCGGCGAAAATCGCCGGCTAGTCGTCCTGGGCACGCCGGCTAGTACTCAGATCCAAATAAAAAAATAAATAAATACTTTGTTTTACATCCAACGGCAACTTTTCCATTTGCGATGCGTACTTTCCCTTGGGTAAATACATTCGGAAATAAATAAAGTTTTCCTAAATAGCAAAGTGTCCAACTATTGTTTTTGACTGAACAAACTTTTTTAAACTTTTTTTCGTGGAGAATTTTGCCACGCTTGAATCTGCTTGCAGACATCAATTGAATGTTTTTAAGCAAACGAAACAGGCTCAGATTGCAAGGCAGGGGTTACCGATGAAAAACACTCCATTTAAGACAACATACTCTGTACTCCAACACGTGCAAAATGGCGGAAAAGTGGCAGCATGTAAGGCACTTGCGTGCCTTAATAAATTCCTCTGCCGGCTACTCCATTTTATTCTCCTTCTACTCCAAAATTTAGGGAGAACCCTGCAACGTACAGCTGTAGCACCACAGTTTCTTTAGAAACTACCCCCCTTTATTGATATTAGGGTTAGAAAACAAAGGAAATTCTTTTTGACCTACCACAAATACAACATGTACATGATTGTATACCAGTATGTCTTTTCTCTGTAGTTTAGGGGTGGCGTACAGTACCTCTAAAATCTTGGGGCTTGAAATCTTGTCAGCCTTTGTGAGGAGTCTCAAAGTCTTATTTATTGGGCACTTACACTGTACCTGTACTCTGGTCTCGAAGTCTCACATGTGTAGTCTCGGTCTCAGATTTTCTAGACAAGGGTCTTGGTGTCTCGGATTTTACCATTCGCCACGCCTTAGTTTGATATTTGGAAAGCGTGGTGCAAAGGGGTGTCTGTGATGATTGGGCCTTAAAACTTCTGTCAATTTCTTCAAAATCCACATTACTTTGGCTCACTTGACTGTATGGCTATACAGACTAGTTAGTTATCATGTCAGATATGAACTGTCAGAATTCAATGAATTAGCATAATTATGACTTTGCCAATAACTCAAGAAACAGAAATTAAAAGATGGGTTGCATGGTTGATGTTTTGTTTGGGTTTCAGCAAAAGTCATACCAAATTTCAGGTCTTCAAATCACGAAATAACTGCAGACCTTCATGTACAGTATGTTACATGTAAACTACAGGCCAAGGGAGAGTGGATGATTTGTAGGCCAAATTCAGGGTTGTCATTAGGACCCGGTAGCTGGTGGATTTTTGCCGTCTGTCAGACCATTTTATGCCGGCTTCTTTTGCCCCAGAATACAGAAAATTGCCTTTGGGAGCTTTGTGCTGGTTATAATCTGTAGCCACTTACTTGAACTCATTCATCCACCTGCCTAAAATACAAGTGACAACCCGGCAAGTTGTCACAAAAATACCCCTTTTTCAGAATTCAAGCTCTTCGTATGATTTTGGCATATTTACAATGAACATTATTTTAACAAGTTGTTACTCTACTTCCACATGATAGGCAACAAGATCACTTCACTGTCCAGTGTGTTTTCAGCGCTGCATGAAATCCAACACAGCTAGTGCACCATGTGGACACACCTTTTGTGATGATTGCTGGATGCTTTACTGTGTTAATCAACTGAAGATTGGCTTATCTTCAGGTTTGTAACTTTAAGAAAATTCAGTGAAAGGAATTTTTCTTCTGAAATTTTATATTGAAATGATTGATTGGGTAAGAGATTGCTGACAAGTGTGCTTGATTGATTGACTGAAATCCCCCTTTTGGCCTTTGAAAAATGGCTAGAACTGTACAAATGTTATTTCATCTTTTGCAGGTATTGAGTGTATGAACTGCAATATCTTAATAGGAGAAGAAATGGCTCTTAAAATACTTAAGAATGAAGCAGCCAGAGAAAAATATAGACAGTTTCTTTTCAATGATGAAGTTAAGGTATGTAAGGTCCTTAGTTAAAAAAAAAACACAACAGCAAATTAAAATTTGTATTTAATCCTTGGGACTGTACATGTATCTAGCAATAGTTTAATCAAGATCCCAGATAGTAACTACACTGTATGGTGTGAATACAAATTGCATCTGTTAATTTTTTTTTTCATGTGGTTAAGTTACCTGTAAATATAATTACACTGTAGGTTTAAAATAAATTAGTTTTCTCTTGTTTCTTTAGTTTTACATTGTACATCCCTGTATTAAAGTTCATTCGTGATGTGAACAAGACTACTTACAACTATCATAGTTAAACAAGACTTACCTTGAGTCAAGTTTCACTGAGGTTCTGTGATGAGGCCAGTGGTCTGATTAGAACTGAAAGTGCCTTCCTCTTGCATGGTAGGCCAGGGCAGGGTGGAAATTGGGGATATGGATTGGGTGACGTTGGGTGTTTTTCAAAAGGGTGAGGAAAAATATTAATGGTTGTTTACAACACTGTTAGTACAAAGAGTCTCAGAGCCACAGACCCAGGTTAACACAGAGTGTTTGAAGAAATCCCATGTAAATAGAATTACCTTTTAATATAATCATTCTATCAATGGATTGTGATTACAGTGTAGGTTTGATTAGCTACCTTGTTATACTTAACTTTTTATTGTACATAAACCTGGTTTGTATCTTAATGTTTTAGTAAAAACCTAGACAATTATTAAATAGATTTGTTTTTTCTCAGTGTCATCCTTTAATCAGATGGTGTCCTGGGAATGATTGTGGATGTCTTGTAAAAGTAGTGGAACCCCAACCAAAAAGAATATGGTGTTCAAATTGTTTTTCAGTTTTTTGGTGAGTGACTGTTTTTGCTCATGTTGCAGACCTCGTATACATGACCCAAAAGTGACAATGCTTAGTTCTTGCTTAAGGGCGATTTTCACAGTACGATTTTCGCTTAAGACTGTCGCATGCAACTTCTGTAGCGCGCGCTGCTCGCGCCATGCAAAAAGTCGTAAACGACACTTGCCATTCAATATTACCTATACTTACGACTGTTGTATGGTTTTAAAACATGATTCCAAATTTTGCGACAAATTTTAGGCCGTGTACGTCTGTCGTAGAGAAGTTGTAGGAGCATTCACACGGCACAACCTTGTTCTACAGCTGTACATTATGTCGCATGCAACAAGACTCGCGACAAATCGTACCGTGTAAATGGGCCCTTATAATATCTGTTGATGTTTCTTGCAGTTTTATGTGTGGTGAGAAATACCATGCTCCAACAGATTGCTACACAATCAAAAAGTGGCTGACAAAATGTGAAGATGACTCAGAAACAGCAAATTATATCACAGCTAACACAAAGGATGTAAGTGACTCACGTGTTCTAGTAATTACATACACTGGATGTGTATTAATAGTTTTATTTTCCCTTGAGGCACAAAAGGCATTAATAATAGTAATAATAATAATAATAATAATAACTTTATTACCGGTAAGTCTCAAATCACTTTAGCTGAACACTAATTGGGAAGACTGTAAATCAAGTAAACCCTAAATTAAATCAAATGTCAAGGTTTTTGAGGAGAGGGGAAAACAGGAGTACCGAAGAAAAGCCTTTCGGAACAGAGTAGAGAACCAACAAACTCAACCCACTTATGACACTGAGTCTGGGAATCAAACTCAGGACACATTGGTGGAAGGCGAGCGCTCTCACCACCACGCCAACCTTGCTCCCCCTAATTACGAGGTCTCTCCAGGATACTTACATGTAGCCTGCAAACAGACTCTCCATTTGGATTATTCTGAGAGGTGGTAGCATTGATTGGATGGTGCGCTGTCAAAGCCACAGGTGTTTGGGCAAGCAAGAAAAAGAAGGCTCTTCCTTTGCCTGCTTTTCCCAATCCCCCTGTTTTGACCACGCACCATTCAAGTATTAATTATAAATGAAGAGCCTGTAACTTTGTAGGCTACATGATACTCTGTCCTTTGCCAGTCATTCTGCGTGACTACCCAGGTGATGCCAGCTTTATTGTTTTCCTCTGCACAGTGCCCAAATTGTGGAAGCTGCATTGAGAAGAATGGTGGCTGTAATCATATGGTACGTAACCATGTACAGTTGTAAAAGACACTGTTTTTGGTCATCATTAGTTGTAGGCTCAGTGGTAATGAAATGCACCCTAGAAGTTAACTAGGTATGTGTCACCATTTGACACAAGTTTTTTACCCTGTCTGATAAACAGTGATCACCTTTGCCATATTTAGATGGATTCAGAGTTTGCTAAATTTACTAACTTCTGATTCTTTCTTCAAATTTTAGCAATGTATCAAGTGCAAACATGGTATGTTGTCTTCACGTAAAATAGTATCTGATTTAGAATAAATTTTATTGCTTTGCTGTCTGGGTTTTTTTTTTCTGCTCTTTAATTTCATATCATTTGTTGACAGATTTTTGCTGGATGTGTTGCGGAGACTGGAAGAGTCATGGGTCAGAGTATTATGAGTGCAGTCGATACAAGTCTAATCCTAATATTGTTAACGAGTCTGCTGGGATACAGGCCAGAGAAGCGCTTAAGAAATATCTCTTCTATTTCGAAAGGGTAATATGATTAATGAAATTGAAAGAATTTTTTGTTTCCAGAAACTACGTGTATACCGGATTCTTTTGTTTTCTAAAGAGAAACAATAACATATCATATAACTTGTACATGACCAGCCCTTCTTTGGGCTTATCATGTTTAGGAAAGGTACTGTTGCTGTTTCTATTTTCGGTTTAACTCTTTTGTTCGAAGAAAAAGGCCATTTTTTTTCTTTTTCTTTTAATTTTCTCAAACTCGAAGCACTCAACTCCGTCAATTCTAGGGAGGGGGGGATGGATGGACTAATTGTGCGTTTGTTTTAGCAGAGAAATTTGCGAGTAAGCATAGACCAACATATGAGGTCATACCAGATCCAAAGAAGTAAAAAGAAACAAATGTATAAAGCGGATAGATTCCATTTGGCCGTGCATGTGTTGGTTGATAGCATACATGTACAGAGGAACGTGGCAAAAACCTCACTCACGCTACTCGCTTTCAGCTTGAAGCATACTTCTTTATTCTGTACCACGTTTTGACATCACCCATACACGTTATCAGAATCAGAATACATGTAGGAACGCATGGCCAAATGATATATATTTGTCAAGTAGTATATTGCAATTTGCAATGAAAATGTGAAGCTTGTGGGATGTGGCTTGGAGTGACGAGAATACCTCACAAATTAATGTGTCCAGGTACGCTGAAAGCCGCTCATTGAGCACTATGAAGCCCAGGTAGCGGGTGCCCATTTCCCAGAGGGTCCCCTATACCACTTTGGAAAATGCATTCACGTAAAAATATTGAGACTGTTCACGCGTCACGGATAATTCCCAAAATTCGTTCACGTTCACGATAAAGCAAATATCGGCAATCACGAATCACGAATGAACAAATAAACCTAAATCACGTTTCACGAAAAACGTATAGGAGACCCTCTTCCCAAGTGTTAACTGATTTGCTACGTTGTGCGATGTTTGCTCGCACTACGGGTTAATTCAGTTGCAGTCTTTTTATTTGTTGTGCTTAGTGGCAAAACCACGCCGACAGTCTGAAGCGGGAGGAAGAGACAAAGCGAAAAATTAACCAAAAGATTCAGGAAAAAGTCAACAATAATATTGGCACATGGATTGACTGGCAGTACTTATTAGATGCCGCACAGTTATTAGCGAAGGTAGGAAGATGTGGTGTTTACCCACTAGGGAGGGGACGGGGGCTGAGTGTGAAACAGTATTACATGTAAGGCTCAGTTGGACTACAAATGGGTGGTCTGGTAACTTGATAGGAATTCAGTCAGTACGTTAAATCTTTCACGTCGTCTTTCATAATCATGTTAATTGTCGATTGCGCAGAGGAACCCCACGATACGACCACTTGACTAGTTTAGGTTTAGTTTGAGCTGCAAAGGCCCACTAATTTTCTTATTTGAAAACCCCGTTAACACGCCCACATTTTCGAGTCCCGACGGTGTTCGTACACTGTGGTAACGGATTCGAACACTCTCTTGGTAGGAGTTTTCAATTGATACACAGTCGACAGCAAACTGAAAACAAGAAGGAAGCATTTAGATTTGAAATACAGTTCAATATATGCACTTTCCAAGCTGACTTATTGACTTGTTTGTTACGGTCTCGTCACAGTGCCGTTACACACTGATGTATACCTATCCCTACGCCTATTTCATGGAAGATGATAGGAAAAGGCTGGTAAGTAGACCTGTGCACAAGTAAATCACTCATGCTATTTCAGTCCGCTGTAAGACGCTAAAAGATGTCTTATCAATCAGGAAAACCCGAAAACAATGAAGCAGTGTATTTGCGCAGGACCCTGTTACTGTACGGAGACTTAATACGGCAAAAAATCGCTCAAAGAAGTACATGTAAGCAAGGGCTAAATTAATCTACAAAGTTTCGCAACGGCTGAATGAATCGGCAAATATTGGCAAACGATGATCCGCAGTGTTTTCTCGAAGCCAAGCACATGTAATCCATCCCCGCAAATTCTACCGGTGCCCACCCCGCAAAGTACTTGCACAAATGAGCAAGACCGGTGGCAGCATTGGGTTGAGGTTTAACCTCACCTAAATCGCATTTGGCCACATCAAGGAAGGCGATGTAAATGAGTTAAATTTTTCAAATTCTCGCACGTCACCATTAATATACTATTGAGGACTTTTCCTGCAAAAAATCGATTAATATCTTTCTCTCACATTTCAAGGAATGTTTCGGCATGAGTAAAGCTGATTCAGTAGCATTTCTGTGGAGTTTTAACAATTTTCAACTCTCATGGCTTGTTGCTGTCGTGCGTCAACACGTGGCATTTGTTTACAAAGTGTGAGATTCTGAGCTTCCATCAGTTTCACTGACATGAATTCCTAGAATGGTCTGTGTGAGAGAGGAGTACATGTAACCAAAGAATTTTACTTCCTTGTAATTGCGTTTTCTCAGAATCTTCTGCTTTTCCGTGTTAACTGTTTTGAGTCCGGATATGGTTAGTTTGCCTGGCAACCGTTTCTCATTAATCTCTGTTTTTTTTTTAACAGTTTGAATACCAGCAAGCGCAGCTTGAGCTGGAAATAGAAAATTTGTCGTGGAAGCTAGAAAGAGACGAGCTTTATTGTAGAGGGGTGAGTAGAGAAGGCGACAAGAGAATTAAACGACAGCTATGTTGGCAGGAAAGTTAACTTAAGAGTGATCAGCATCAAATTTCTCCTTGTAATATCAACGCTTTATAAAAAAGAGTGGTTGCGAGAATTACGGACGGGATCACACACGATGAATTTTCTTGGTATTTTACTACGATGGGAAATGTGTGGGGCAACAAATGAGAAATGAGAATTTAAATTGTTGATCTTATGTTTTGACGGGTTAAAACTGACTTCGATTTCTTCAAGCGTTTGACTGACATTTCAATGAATCATTGAACTGTTTTTTTTTCCCTTAATTTTCCAGGACTTTGAAAATCAAATGGACATTGCCGAAAAGAGAAGACAAACTTTGCTCAAAGACTTCCTTGTGCTTTAACAAACTTTGGTCATAGCATCGTCATGTGGGTGGCTTTATACGCTGATATGCTTCCACGCTTCGCATGCCACAGGGTTAAAAGGCCCATTTGAACAACAGGAAATTGTACAGCAAAGTTTTACTTTACTGAGGAGAAACTGAAGTGATGCTTCGGTATATTTCTACACAGACTTGGAGAAACTTATTGTCTAAAATTTAGGACTAACTTTGATAATACTTTTAGCAATTTGGAATGTGTTTCCTTTACAATAAAACACAACAGAAAGAAACGGTTTATTCTACTGGCTTCTACTTCATTTATTTTTCTGCCCCTCTCCCCTTGACTGCTGATGGTGAGAATGAATTAACCGAGGGGGGGGGGGGGCGGGGTATGGACAGCCATGTGGTACTAACTACTTTTAAATAACCTCGACCGTTCGGTCATTACGGGAAAATCTCAAACTGAGGCCTTGCCGTATTGACCGAGCGATAGCGAGGTCAATACAGCCTGAGATTTTCCCGTAACGACCGAACGGTCGAGGTTATTAAGTTGTTTATTATATGGCTAACACAATGGTTCTAAGGGGAAAAAAATTGGTTCAAGCACAAGTCGTCGCTTCACGGTAATCTATTCATTATTTTTTTCCAAACTCTCAGGTCAAACGTTTCACTAACAGTTTTCCAGGTCGTGTTTTCAGTTTTTTGCTCTAGAGACACCAATTTTCAATGTCAATAAAACAAAGGTGGCCTTTGGATGACTTTTTGTTGTTTTTGTTCCTAACTTGCATCATCCGTAATCGGCCCGTGGGCATTACGGGAGAATAATGCCCTAGCGCTTCGCTTCGCTTAGCCAACCAGAGTGCGCGTTATATCGTATACAAACACTAGCCATATAATAATACAAAGCGAAATTTTGTTTTCGTTTTTTTTTCCTCTTGGAATCGGGGAAATCAATACCCAATACTCGCGATATACCAATCCTCCCGAGGTTTTTCGAAATGAGCCACAAGCTAAAATTTTCTATGAATAAGAACCGACGTGACCAATCGAACCAAATCGAAAGTTCGATTTTATCAGTTTTATCGAAATCAGTTGAGCTTAATCGAACCCCAATCGCAATTGTGTTCGATTATCGAGTCAAATAGTTCGATTAAATTCGATTGGGCTCGATTAAGTTCGATTACCGTACAGCTCGATCAGTAACTTTGGGATAGGATAATGATCGGGTTTCCTTTTACTCAAAATCTGCTTCGCAATCCTCGTTGTAATCTTAAAAATTACGGAGGTCGGTCCTTTGCAGTGGCTGCCCCACGTCTATGGAACGCGTTACCTATGGCCGTAAAAAGTTCCAACTCAGTTGACATTTTTAAACGACAACTTAAATCACACCTTTTTCTTTGTTCTTATGTAAATTGCTGACTTGTTTTACCATGTTTAAGTTTTTATTTGTTTAGTTATTGCTGTTAAGCGCCATTGAACCATCGGGAAACGGAGCTCAACAAATTTATTAACCCTGGATGAAGGAAACAAACAGTTACCCTCCCATCCCTCCACGTACTCACCCCTCCCCACTAAAACTAAAGGCGAAAGGCTCCATGGGCAATCGGATCGGTTTTCAAGATGGCAGCGGGAAATGTTTTTATTTGCGGCTTTCGTACGTTAACGATGTCTTAGTCAAAATGTGATTCATTCTCGGCCATGGAAAGGTATAGACATTCTTTGATATCATGTCACAGATTTCAATTTTTGATCATGTTTACAACGGCAAGGTGGATACGAAAACAAAACGATTTTGCTGTACTATCTTGTACGTTCCTGTCAGTCATGTTGTGAGACATGCAGTCTGTCTGTAGTTTTTAAGGATGAGCTTTCACTATAGATCAGATTACTTTTTGATCTTAAAAAAAATAGGTTCGAAAATTGATTAAGAATCAAACCAACTAGCACAAGCACCTTTGGTCGTAAGCACCAGTTAACTTCCGTTTCGAACCCACACTAGCACGCAATTTGATTAACTTGCAATTGGTGGGTATCTTAGTTCAAAAAAGACAGTATATATTTTATTTCTTTAATCTTGTCTTATTTTTTCTCCGATCCACTGAATTCTCTCAAGGAACTTATATAGCACTTGGTTGCTTGAAGTTCTTTTCAGCGATAAGCATATATAGCAAGGCACTGTCTATAAAATGTTGTCTGGACTATTCCACTATTGAATCCTCTGCAGGGGTGTCGTTTTGGTCTGGCGATCGGACCTGAATAGTGTTCGCAGCATATTCTAAGGAAGTCATTAATAAATAATACAGGAAAAGGAGAAAACAGCATGATATATCAACGATTAACTGGCGTTTTTAGGGTTAACCCTTTTCCTTTTTCATTATTTCTTAATAGTATGCGCACTGTCAAATAATTAGATTAAGTACTAATGATGTTTCATGGATGCAATTTACGCGATAGTACATCAAGGAATTATTTTACTTTTCTGTGTACTCAAGGAATGAAGTGACTTAAAAGTAATTAATGATTTGGAATAAAGTTGATGCAGTGAACATGTCTGTGAAAATGTTTTGACAGAAATGAAACATTGGATAAAATTTCAAACATTGTTTTGTGTGTTTCTATGACAAAATTGTTGAAGTGATATAACAATCTGGTGGCTAATATTAAACTCTGGTCAAGTTGAATTGATTTTGAAGCAGAAGGAGCTTCTGTAATTGGAGGAAGTAATCAAAGTGGCAGATATCTGTGAGAATTGTAATCATAAGGTATTGATGCAGAGGTTAAGTGTGTGTTTAATAAGTGTTAAAATGTTAGATTTATAAGGGCCTTCCCTCTTTAGATCATTCTAAATTGCCGCTCAGATTTTCATTAAATTCAGCCTTTAATAATGACTTCCTTTGTGTGAAGTGTTTTCCTCTTTGTGAAACTTACTTTGTCCCTGTGTTTAGCTGTGATAATAACTTCCTCTCAGCTGATTTATGTCTGAATTAATATGCCCATATATTTACTGTGTATTGGTTGCAGTGTTTGACTATCATGAAACATAAAACTTCAGTATTTAAATCCTTTTCCTCTACAGGTTTTAAAAATGGTCTAGTTCCTAAAGGCTTTTCATCTGCTTAAAATTAAAGATGTCTGGAGCTTCTAGTGGTAAAAAATATCATCACATAGCCCAGCAAAGAGCTCAACAGTTCAAGAAGGTCAGACAGGAATCTAATCTACATGTTACACGGGCAAGGAGCCAAGATGGGCAGCCTGTGGCATATCAGAAAGTGAAGGAAGAAGCAAATATCAGGAGACGTTCAAGAGTGATGTCAGATCCTGATATACCAAGTACTCTTGTGATATTAAATGCAAAAGGATTGTTTCAAGGTAAGAATGGATCACAGCCTAAGCCAGACATCAGACCTGCCTCTGTAAACATTATGGACAAAGGAGCAAGTAGACCTGTGTTCTTTGATTCATCTATCAACAGCAAAGAAGCCAAGGTTAGTGATTTGAGGAAGCGATTTGAAGCTGTGGAGCATGATATTGGAGGAAGCAATCTGGTAAACAATGGAGGTGATTTCTTGAATCCTTTACACAAAGTCAATCAGGACCCTGCTTCCAGGGTACGGACAAAGTTGACAGAAAGTGTTCAACAAAAGCCTGATAGAATTTGTGGTGGTGAGATTGAGCCTATAGAATATCAGTCCAAAGGACAAGAGAGTAACAGGGGAAGTGATTCCTTAAATGTTTTACACAAAGCAAGCCAAGACTTGTCTCTTGCAGCTGATGATAAATCCAAGAAGAATGTTCAGAAGACATTTGAGAAGGTGCTTGGCAACCTTGGTGTACATGTATGTGTCAAAAAACCTGTTCCACCTCCAAAGAGTAACAAAGTTTTGACTGCGATTTCATTGGAGCCAGCTGTAAGGGAATCAGCTGTCAAGAGTCCTCCATTGTATCCTCCACCGCGCCCTCTGCCACGACCTCCCACACGAGATCCTCTCAAACGTTGCCGTGGGGAATCAGACCCTATGCCTCTGGATGAAAATCGAGTGTCACGGATTTTGCATGTCACCACACACAAGAGTTTAGAGGAAAATATTCAGGAAGAGAATGTGCCTCAGCAAAGTTTGGAAACCAATGATGCATTGTATCCTCCACCGCGCCCTCCGCCACGACCTCCCACACGAGATCCTCTCAAACATTGCCGTGGGGAATCAGACCCTATGCCTCTGGATGAAAATCGAGTGTCACAGATTTTGCATGTCACCACACACAAGAGTTTAGAGGAAAATATTCAGGAAGAGAATGTACCTCAGCAAAGTTTGGAAACCAATGATGCTGTAAATGGCACTGAAACCAATGGACATAGTAGCAGTGGAGAGAATGTTAACGATGATGGTGATAATGAGGATGATGATGATTGGGGTACAGATTTTGATGATGATGATGATGATATCTATGATGATGTTGAGGATGATGAAGTATACTTGAAGCGTGATTCTCAGTCAAGCCATGAAAGTTCTTGTGATGTTGAACCCCTTGTAAGTCAAAGTTTTTATTGATTTTACATGTCTTGGTACATACTGTGTATAAACCCTTAAAGGCCCACTAGCAGGACTATTCACATACATATTCTCCTGACTCAGATCTCCACACATTTTCGTAAAGTATTGGTTGGAGGAATTTGTTGGAAGATCAAAGCAATTTTCCTTTGTGACTTTTGTTAATTCTCATAGCATTCTATTACTTTTGCAAACATGTCGGCACATGTATTGAAATTGTGAAGCAAAATTTGATATTGGTCACTTGTTGGGCCTCTTAAGGGTACTTAATGACTGCATGATTTGTACATTTTCAGTACACTGTACATTAGTGGTGGGCCGATGATCTATTGTAATCAAAAGTTGATTGAAAACTCCAAGCGGCGCAACAATCGATTATGCTTTTTTCATAATCGATTGCCAGGGAAAAATTAAAATTAAATCAAGAAAAATGTACGTTTAATATCTTGGTGTGAGTTGTCTTTTTTCGTGAACTCCTAACTTCTAAGTCATAGCAGCAGATATAATCTAATAATGTGTTTACCTGTGCGTACCCTACACGCTGTCACTTTGACTTCTATGTAGGTGAAAACTACACGGAATGCTTATTGGCAGATTTTTTCGATTAAAATTGATGATCGATCGATTGGGACAATCCAATTATTTCTGATGATCGATTGTGAAATCTCAACCGATTCCCACCACTACTGTACATACACGAAACAGAAAGGCATGTTGACTCAGCATGATTGTTGTTTTGATACTTGAGATAATATAATTTCAGAAGTTCATGAAGACAGTATTGAGTTAGGTTTACAAAGTAATCTGTTCCTTGAAGTGTTAAACATTCTTGTTGTCAAGAATCCACTAAGCCATGAGAATCTGTGGTATTGGTAGTTTAATGAAGTAATGATTGTTGTATAAGCTGTATGTTGATAAATTGCATTATATGTACTGCATACTTATCTTTTTATGTATGTTACTAGCCAACCAACACATTTGCGATATAATATACAGTAACAATATTAGATCTTAAACGCATGGTTCATTATAAATTCTGTATTTATTTATTTAGTTTCAGTCTCAATATTTCTGTTCTGCCATTGACAGTTTACATTCTAGTTTTTTACTCCTTTTCTTAAGGCAGTCCTTTAAATAAGCAATATAGCTTCCCGGACTGCCTGCTTAATGTCAGTGCTTTCAATAGGACCCGGCACCCGCCGGAGCTCCGGCGGGTATTCTGTTGAAAGTCGGCGGGTATTTCACCGCGTTCAAGTCGAAAATTCAGTTGAAATTCTCCTGGGCTTCTCAAATTACTCCGGCGGGTGCTGTTCCGAGGTAGCCACCTATTTCAAATCTTATTGAAAGCACTGAATGTATGATAATTAAATGTAATTTGGTGCTATAATTTGTAAAAGCAAATAAAATGAACTGAACTGAACAGATTGGTGATTAAAGTAGCTAGAAGGCAAGTGAATAATGCTACCAGTTGATGATGATAGTGGTGGCACAGATGATGAATTGGTAACTTTCTTTAACTTATTGTATGTATGAGGTATCTGAAAGTCCTAAGACAAAGGACTTTTGGTTCACAGCCTTGGTCTGGTTAAATCCTGATATTTCTGTCAGTGTAGTTATCCTTGACCTGAGTATTAGCGTCTTAATATAATTTATAAATAAACAATAACAACACCATAGTTAATGACTCACATGTTCTAGTTTGTAGTTGATGAAGTTAGGACGATTCATCTCCTTAAGATAATGCTACAGAATATGGATCTCCAAGCATGTCATGCTGGGTCATTCAGTACAAGTTGTACATGCATTGTTAGGCATTATCTTTCATAGACTTTGTTGAATCGTGTTTTGCACATTGCTCTAAATAGTCTGCAAGTCTCTACTACCTCAAAGTGGATTCCAGTATAAGTTAAATAATTGTCTAAGATTTCTAGCCACACTTGAGCTGGGAATTTTTATGTTAGAATTCTGTAAAAAAGAACTAGCTATAAACACTAGTTACAGTATAATGATGATGTTAATATTAATTAATATTAAATAATTAATATTTTGCCATATGTAGCTGAAATGGAAAACTTTTAAAATATACCTTTAAAGTAAACTGCCTTGGTGGAAAATCTGTTTTTTTTAATAGAAATTTTACAAACCAGTCCATTTAGATTTTAATTGATTGTTCAGAGACAAAAGGAGAAATTTCATCCAAATTAAATTTGCTAATAATTTTCAAACATATGGCAAATTCAACTCACAAAATTAATTGTATTTAATGCAGTTTAATGGTTGTATTGCATTGCATTGATTTGTCTGTAATTATATTAAGTTTAAGCTTCAAATTTTTTGACAGGAATTCCCAGATGCCGTATCAAAAAAGCTCTACAACATTGCATCTGAGATTCTGACTACGGAGAGAGCGTAAGAAAGATTTTTCATCATTTGTGTTATCCAGTATAATTGAATACCCATGTAGATGAATCATAAATAATTACTTAATTAGCCTTTGGAGCTTTTTTATAATGGGGATAATGAAAAAAATATCAAAAACAAGAAGATTATTTGTCATCTCCCTACAGTGTACATAATACCAGTATCCAAGAGATAAAATTTAATTATAATAATTGCAGGATGAAAAATTGAAAGTTTTCTTTCGGGTGGTATAATGTTTTGGGTTGGATTAAGTAATCAATTTTATAGATTAGGCCCAGGTTGTTCGAAGAGAAGCTGCCTCTATCCAACGGAAAATCTCGCTACAGTTGTATTTGTTGGATAAAATGTATCATTCAGTTCCAATACATTAAATTTTATCTGCTCTTTAAAAAACTGGGGCCAGAGTTGTTAGTCAGATAACTTCTTTCAGTGAAGATAAGTGTACAAAAATTACCAGCTTATTTTGTAAACATTGTGTAATTTATGAATATCTCTTTACTGGGTCCAGGTATGTTAGAAGGCTGCATCTTCTGGATCAGGTAAGAAAAAAGATTTTTCCCTTTCTTACATCAGATACATACATGTAGAATTACTTCTCAATCTGTCTTTTGTCCTGTATCTAGTTCACTTTCTAAATTTTGAAACGTTTAGACTGCCAGTCTTGGATAATCAATCAATCAATCAATCAAGTTATGAGCCTGGTTTAATTTTTTTTGGCAATTAAAGTTTTTGTATTGTCAACATACATCCAGAAAATGAAATACCCAAGATAAATACACCACAACTGAAAATTTTCATGTTTACAACAAAGAAAATTACTATTTAAATGGAGTTATGGAGTTAATTGAAAGCATACCAAGATTGTTTCCCTCAAAAATTTTAGACTTCACACTAAAACCATCATGGCATGGGCCTAAAAGGTTTTGAGGCAACTAGATTTGTCCTCAAATCAAAATAAATAAATAAATAAAGATATGAGCTTTACTTTCATAATGTTCATCAATTCACAACACTCCAAATCTTTTGTTGTTGCCAGGTGTTTTATTTGCGACTTAACAACGAATGCTGTGCAAAAGGAATTCTGCCGACAGAAGCCATCAATGACATTTTCTCTAACATTCAAGCAATCCATCAACTTCACAGAGATTTTTTGTTGCCCAACCTAGAAGCAAGGATGAAAGAATGGTTTGTTTGTTTCCTGTTCTTTATTAATTTGAATATAGATGCTACAAACACCAGTACAAATTAATCAATTAATATATGAACTGAAATTTATCAGCCCAAAAGATCTATTACATGCTTAGTGATGGAATGTTCCATTCTAACTTTACTTCAGAAACCTGATGAATGGGCTT
>OX419346.1:2957730-2960230 GCA_948470475.1 Galaxea fascicularis
TTATGCTGCCCTGATCAACACGAAGTGTCCGTTTTATGAACAACTTGAAAACTTTGAAGCTTGTCTTTTTATATCCTTTTCTCTCAAGGCCGATGAAGTGGACGGGAAAAACGTGTTCAAGGTCCATCACAAGAATCTCATGGTGTTTTGGTTTCAAGCGGAAAGTGAGGAGAGCATGAACAGGTCAGGTTACTTTGATTAACACGTTAAGTCTCCTTACAGTTCGCACACATTCCATATGTTACATGTAGGAAGAATTTGTCCAAACATCATCTCAACTGATCCCTGTTGATCACTTCCTGTATTCTCATGCCCTCTATTATTGACAAACTAGGGATAGGGTAAGGAGAGGTTTACACGGTAATCACCACTGGGGACCACTATCTAAAGTATTCTAATAATATAACTGAATAACTGCAGATGCAGTCCATGACGAAAAAGGGAATGATCACCACGGGCTGAAATATTCCGTTGTTTTGACCAATTCTTTCAACTAAGATTCTGCGAAGAATGCGGGAGAGAACAGTAGTAAACATTTGCGATTGGCAAGAATTTTTCGTTTGGAGTAAGTGTACGCTAGAGTTCTCCAGTCTCGTATGAAAGCTGCTCAGTTCGCCGAAATTCTACGGCATGAAAACAATATTTCGCTTGTCAAGCTTTAATATTCTAGCTTTTTAAAGTGTCAACTATCACCGGTACATTTCCAGAGATAGAACTGAATACTATTATTCTGATTGTTAACCGCTACCAGATGTTATTCCGAACAGAAGTCACTGAAACTTGCATTTAGAATGTACAGCTTCTCGATCAGACCGTTAACGAGACAAGCTAGAGCAAACGTGATTTTTTTTACCGGAAATGAGTACTCTTCACCCGTTTGTTTTGGCCTGTTGAACCCATCCCTTCGCGGATGTGCACTGTGCCGTCACATGATCAATTTATTCCAATCAGACTCGGGCAAAAGTCACATGAGATAGTTTTCACCAGCGTCCCGCATCCCTAAAGAAAAGATCCTCGGAACAAAGTTGAATTTTCACTTCACAGTAAAATGTGATTTTTTTCCTTTCTCAGGTGGATGGAATTGTTAACACGTGCAACCAAAGCAGAACAAATCGACGAAGAGCAGCCAACAGGAGAAAAGAAAATTCAACGCGCAAACAGTTCATAAAAGTCTTGAAATCACAGGAAGGTGTCAGAGAGAATTCAGATGACGGCTATTTAGGAAAAATGATATTATGTTAAGTTTACAGTTAGAAGAAATGTTGTGTCATCAGTATTGTCTGCATTTTACAGTTGGAAACAGTAACACAAGATGTATGGCTGGCAATCTCCAAAACTGTCACTAGTCTCTTTCTAAAGTTTTGTACAGGGTTCGCACGCGCCTTGAAAGTCCTTGAATTTCAAAATAAAAATTCAAGGCCTTAAAAGTCCTCGAAAATTGCAGTCGGTGCTGGAAAGTCCTTGAAATTTGTTGCCAATTTTATCCAACAAAGCTTCACAAGTGTCTGAGATGAAAATCGGCGCACTCTCTACTTTGAACATCTTATGTGGCATTATATTGGCTGGATTTTGCCCCTCCTGGAGTCCTTAAAAAATGGAAAAATGTGTCCTTGAAAGGCCTTGAAAAGTCCTTGAAGTTTTGGTCGAAAAATGTGTACGAACCCTGTTTGTAGTGCGCACTGGAGCTGCGTTCTCTTCTTTAATTTGCAAACTTCGCGCCTGCGTGATATGAAAAAAAAGTAGTAGGACCACATACAGTCTATATAATTATGAAGTCGTAAAGCTTTATATCATTCTAAGTCGTAAAGCTTTGAGAGATGTAACCGGGACGGATTCAGTTTTATTTCCGAGAAGTGAGTATTTGATGAAGGGTTCGATGTCCAAACCATCCTCTTTCCCAGGGACTCGCAATGAGGTTGCGATCAAATTTCAACAGTGAACGGTAAACGTTAACAGTATCTAATTTTGGACATTATCACTGTGTTCTTAAACATACTGTTCACGAGGCAAAGAAGTGATCAGCAAAGGTATGAATATTTAAATAAATTCTCCTGACTACTACGTTAAGAAACATAGAGAACTTGTGAAGAGAATATGGACTTTTGCGGTTTTGTTTTATCTGTAACTGGAGTTATCTTACAATGAAAACTGAATTTTACTTCAATCATATTGGAAAGAAAGGGAATTTTAGATTTGGTCAGTTGTCCTTAGGACAAAACTGAGATTATTGCGCGAAAAATGTGTGATACCGTCATCAAATCATAAAACACGTTTAAGGGAAGGAGAGCACAGACCTTTCCTAGTCTCACGGTAAACGAAGGTTGAAAGTCTTCTTTCGTTTCTCAAAGCGATCTGTTTCGGTGCCGCCTTAATATTTGGCTTGCTATATAAATTCGTATGAATAGGCCATGTAAACGCTATTTACAATGTATAACGTGCAATGGGCTAGAGTCCTTGGAAAAAAGTTATGTTTGTGTACATATATCAACATAGTTAAATT
>OX419346.1:2965230-2992730 GCA_948470475.1 Galaxea fascicularis
ATTTCATAACGAAAGGTCCTTTAACTGTATGGGCTTATCCATGGCCAGGTTGACTGAGTGATTCCTAAAATCCCAATGTGGCCGTGAGTTGTTTTTGCTGATAATTCTCAGCAATTGTTTTTACCTATTCATTCTCTTTAGTTCCCTTTAATAAATGGTCTGACCATGTCCTTGGATGGTGGAAGCACAAGGACGATGAGAATGTGCTGTTTCTCAAGTATGAAGACATGAAGAAGGTACACAAAATTTGATTGATTTCTATCTAGTCTGACTTTAGGGGAAAAGGATGTGGACTTCCGATTTTTTTCCACGAATAGTTGTTTATAAAATGACGCAGTTATTGTTTACGTAATTAATCGAAATGCTGTCGAACAACGTTATAAATACAGATGCTTGTGACATCGTAAGCTGTATAATCACGTGAATTTCAAAGAGTATATACGTAGTGTTTTTTTATCTTGCAGCGATGGTCGATAGTGGTATCGCCTCTTTTTTACTGTTGTAGTCATGTGACTGACCTGATGCGCTTCTAACGACTCTAGGAGTTAGAAACTTGCCATGCCATGGCAGCAATATAGTTACTCCCCTCTACTTAAATTCTTCGATATCAACCACGTGATAAAGCGGCCATGTTGGTGGTCAATACAATACAATTTGCACAAACATTCTAGTTCCCAGCGGAGAGACAGACTATTGTTCTTGACTATCAACATGGCCACCATGACGTCACATATAATCCAGCAATTGGCGCTCTTACACTCCAAATGAAATACTTGTTATATGCTTTTGTTATTGGAAGCTAAGAGTTGGACCTATTGCATTGAATAGGCTCCCTGTGTGTGTACTTTCTTGTGATTCGAATTTAATGTAATAGGGCGTTTTCACACGACGTCACGGCGGCCATGTTGGTGTCCAACCCTCTGGGAATTGAACTCTATTTTTATGCAAACACTCTCTCTTGTTTCATTAAACCAATATGGCCGCTGGTGACGTGAGTGAAAACACTCGTAAGCACTAGGTGTATCATTTCTAAAATGATACAAAACTCCATCTCGGGCACTATTTACTGCACACGCTCGTGCTGTTCAAGGTATCACTTGAGTTTGTGGATGACATTTAGAAGGGCTAACAAATAAAAAGGTTGTTCTATAACTTTTACGAATATGTGGATAAAATAATGATTTAAACTTTATCAAATCAAACGCACTAACCCCAGAGTTAATTCCTTGTGGTGCTAGAATTTGTTCGTTTCTCTGTTTTCCGAAAGGAAACGTCCTCATCAAACCTCCATCTCTTTGCTGACTTAACGAAACGCTAGCCAAGGAGTTATTGATCACAGTGAAAGCCGACAGGGAGCGGATGAGAAAAAAACGCAGGCGTACTCCACGATGGCGGTTCAACGAAAACGAGGCTGGACGCAAGGCGTCTTGTAAGATGTAACAAAGTATACCGATATGGTCACTTTCCTGTCACAAACGATGTATCTTTTATTTTGTTCCTTCTCTTAGGATTTATCATCTGCTGTGAGGGCGATTGCGGAATTTTTGCAGAAACCTTTAGTGGAAGAAGTTATCCAACGAATAGTGCACCAGTGTTCATTTGAAGAGATGGCGAAGAGGTCAGACACGTACCTTGTATTTCCTGGAGTGGTTGACGCAACATTTCTTTGGAAAGGAATTGCTGGTGACTGGAAGAACCACCTTTCGTCGGAAATGAGCAAGAGGCTTGAAGAGGAGTTTTTAGCAGAGGCAAAACAACACGGACTAGAATTTGAATAAATGAGGTCTATTATAAACGTCGCGAAATGCAAGAATTAAATTTAATTCGGCTCAATCACTGCTGTAGCACAATGTTTGAAACAACTTAGTTCGGCATGCATTTTGAATGAATGTTAATGTATATTTTAAGAGGGATGGTTTGTTTGATTGTTTTTGATAGCATTTTGAATTTGGCCCGATTGAATTAAGATCACACGAAACAACTGCCGAGCTATAGTCGAGCGACTGCACTGTCGGGTCGGCAAATTCATTGGAGTTCGGCACGGCAGGACGACGTTTGAAATAGGCCTGATTGCCTTTGTGGTTAAGTGGGTTTGATAGTAGGTCCCCCCCCCCCCCGATCTTTTTGTTTTGTTTTGTTTCACGCTAAGAAATCGAGGAAACTTCAGGGGACTTTATAGACTACCACGAGATACAATGAGAAATAAAGGCAAAATATTTGCACGGTTTATATTTTTATTTTTCATTTAACTGTGAAACTTCAGACGTCATGTTATCATCATGACCAGTCCCTTAAAATCAGAAGACATCTAAGCCTCGTCTTTCGGGACGCACTGCCTAATGGGAAATGGAACCTTTATGATTGGCAGTGTCACGTGAGTGGTTATCTTGCACACCAAATCGTCCATACAGCCGCACTTGTGAAAGCTCTGCAAAAAGAAAATAACCCGTATGGATTAGCAATGATTGATTACTGTTGTTGAGTTTCAACTCTCAATAATCGACTTTTTGTTGCTGAAAAGTGCGCTCAAAAGAACAGTTTCTGGAGTCTTAAGGAAAACTTGCTTGTACCCAGAGTAGGGTGTTCAGGCTTTGTTTTTATAGAGAGACCAGGGACAATATTCTTTAGCCGTTTTAAATTCTCGGCTCTTGCCAATTCAAAGCAAATTCACTTGTAATGGCAAACTAATACGTGCAAGTATTGTACTCAAGGTTGGTTTTGGTTTAGCTAGGTTCTCATTGCTTGAGAACTGTGAAATGGCTTAAGTGTGAACAGGCAATCACAGAAAGTGGCAAGGCTAAACCAGGAACTAAACCCCAATCGAATCGCTCAGTTCCACACAGCGTCAGTTTTAATTGTCCAAAACCAATCACGTAAATGAAATAAACCTATGGCAGGCATTTTCACTAAGGCGCTTTACATGTACAGTACCTGGAAATAACAAGTGAAGTATTTCATGAGTTTGAGACCACATCGCTTGTTAAACATACAGCAAGTGTTTGGCCAGAAACAATCAACTGCTGTAGTGCACTTCTGGAAAAAAAAAAGAGCATTTGCGTGCTCGAGTCAAATTAAACAAAAAGAATAACACAACGGTAAGAGCCGTAATAGTCCTATTATGGCTCTTGCACAAGTATAAACTGTAAACCGTCTTTATAAACCAGACCTTATTTTTAAAACAAAATGCTGCGAGGAAAAAAGCCCATCTAAACCGGAAACAAGTCATAATAGTTAAGCACCTTTGTGCCTGCGTTCCGAATTCACAGAGTGGTCATTGGCCACTATAGAAAGGAGTAGGGATCTGAGAACAAGTTTTTTTTTTAATTTATCGATCGGAAAGGAAATATTTATTCCACATGAAAGAGCATCTCAAAAATGGTCACCTAGCCAGCTTTGAGCTTGCTACGTTTACTAGGAGTTGAACACAAGGCATAAAGAGATCGTGAAAATCAGAGACTCTGTATGGTGATGGGGAAGGGGAGGGAGACTTTCCGGAAAAGAGACATTTGTATGGAAACAGTTTAAAGTTCAGAACAAAGGTAGAACAAGCGAATACTGAGTTCGTACCTTGCCAGGGTAAAACCTAGACGTCTGATCCAACAAAAAATCGTGAGGGTCCAGGGTCTCTCTGATATCGTCTTCAGTCAATTTCTCCACCACAATTGGCTCATCAACCGGCATGCACTGGTTAATCACGGCTTTTTGGCCTTCCAAGACAATTTCCCGTGTTGGTTTGCAAGCCAGGCCCTCAGCGCACCTACAGTGGCGGTTTTCCTAGATATTGACCCAAGAATGAAATAAGCGAACATCCAACATTTAATAACAGATAATAAGGTGAAAATGAAACAATTCCTGAAGAGAAGATACCGAATTTCTAACATTTCAAAGATTGAATGTGATCAAAGGTGTCCTAGCTCTGTGCCATCTCTATGGTGATCGAAATGGTAGTTAGCTGTCAGTATGTTGATTTAGAAGCACAATATATTATTTTCTGGTTATATAACAGAATGAGATTAACAATTAATCGCACCCAAAATAGAAAAATAAAAATAATGAAGGAATAATGTAGAACTAAGACGAAGAGGCAGTTAAAAAAAAAAGCTCTAGGGGCCTCTATAGCGTTTAATATTTTGATTGCTACACTACTTTATCTACTTACCTCCATGTCGCATGGTGAATATTTTGATAGATTGGAACAAGCCTGAAGTAGCCAAGAAGAAAACAGGAAAAGAAAACAACATTACAAAACCGTTTAGAGTTCAACAGACGAAAGCTTTCCCTTCTGTCCACATGTGGGTCCAATCCAATTGAAGGAGCTTTGTCGCGTTATTTTGGTCTCTAAATGCTAAAAGTTGTCTTCTAGGGAAAAAAAATATGCAGTTCGTTTACTACACTGAGACTAAATGCTGTTTCTGTTTAGTTTTCGGCGGAAAACAGCAAAACTTTCATGATAGAGCCCATTTAAAGCCAGAGAATAAAAACGACCAAAAAAGCCACACATAATATCAGCAATCTTACCAGTGATAGCGCAGCACAGAAGCTGCTGAATAAGAAAGCTGAGACCTTCATCTCTCTAACTGGATTTTGCACGCGAGTCGTAGAATCTTAAAAATCGTTTTAAATACTCTATCCTCAGAGACAAATTTTGTTTTAATTGTTGAGTCATTTTATAGATTTCCACAGACAACACTCCAAATTTTCATCCATGTTTGCGTAGTAAACTTTATTTGCGAGTCTCTAAAAGCTAATTCGGGTCATCAGCGCTGTTAGCTTTGCAAAACATACGCAACGACTATCGAAAAGAGCATGAAGTTGTTGCAGCTGCGAACTCTTATCCATGTCCTAAACAAAATATATTGTAATTTAGATATAATGTTGAGTATACAATTTAACACAGTTAGCACCTTTTTTTTCATATTGTTCTTATGGCCAAGAAATATGTTTCGGATTTTGGACCTGTACGTGGAAGCAATTCTTCATTTTAATTTGGTCCATTAAACGAGGGCTATTTGTTAACACTTTCCTATAATGCTATTTATTATACATCTATTTCAATTAAGGTTGCTACGGTGACCCATTACGCATGATGCATGATCCTTGTTCCATAGCCCGCGGTGCGTCACGGAAGGAAACCCCATTTGCAATATGCCCGCGACGTACTCGGAAGGCCTTAGTCGGTTTCGGGTTTTTTGGGACATTTGGAGGAAGAAACATGTTTTTATCTAGGAATATTATCTAGTAATATCGAAGTTGACCCTATGGCGCTACTTGCGAAGTTATTTTGTTTCGGGCAACGTGAACACGCGGAGGAAAGGGAGACCGTTTTCAGCCCTGCGAAGAACTCATTATCACGGAGACAGTGTTGTTCTCCACTATTTTCTTTCTTTTTAACCGAGTTAAACTTGCCGCTTATAAAAATAGATTTACCATAGTGCACTGCGGGCTATGAAACATAGATCGTGCATCATCTTCACAGGAGCAACCTTAATTCAAATAGGTGTATTATTCAAGGCGGTTGTAACTTGCATTTGTGTGTCTGGACGAAATCTTACATTGTATTGTTGTGCTAAGGTTTATTATGCTATACAAGGTGGTTACTCTTAATTCTGACTCCCGAGTTAAAACCGTAAAATTATAGGATAGTTCCCTGCCAGCAGAGGCTCTTTTCCTTGTGTTCGCTGACGGGAGAAAAGAGACCTCTGCAATGGATCGAAAATGGCTACATTGAGCATGGTCCGGCGGCCTAGCGACCGAGCCATCACGTTTCACATTACATTCACGTGCTTGATCCATGGCAGAGGTCTCTATTCTCCCATCAGCGAATACCAGGAAAACAGCCTCTGCTGACAGGGAACTATCCTATAATTTTACGGTTTTAACATGTTTAACTCGGGAATTAGTCCATTGATAGCACGACCGGTGGAGATTAAAGCCTAGTCCACCAGCAATAGTCTAAAATGGATTTGCTTTAATATTGCAATTATTATTTTATTTTTGACATCTGATGAAGTACCCACACAGACAGTAATATTTTTCGAGCGCTTTTATTGGCTATCCAAACGTTTAATGGTATTTGGATACCATTAACGTTGTTGACGTTTTTATAAATATCTACCGACACATGTGATTGGCTCTGATGACCTTCAGAAGCATTTGTAAGAGTGTATAAAATCTCTTGAAACAGCTGTGGAAACTTTGATCCAAGTCACTCGTTTCCACAGCTGTGTAGTTTTTATTTTCTGTACATCTACCTTCTGCTATCACATTTCCTAATGAAAACAAACTTTTTTAGATAAGAGCTAATATAAAAAGGAGATCAATCATTTGGGATTGTACTTCTATGATCAATGTGAGGATAGGCTAGCTCTTGCTATCTGTTAATTAGGGATCACATTTTATATTTTTTCTGAGCGATCAGAATTCATTTTCCTTTAGTCTGACTCACGCTAAATTTTAATGCGAAAATCATGTTTTCTTCATTTCTGTTTTCTGTTTCAAATTCACCTCCTCTCTTTAAAGTCAATTTCCTCAGTTAAGTTCAGTCTGAAAACAATCTTCCTGAGTTAATTAAATGCTCAGTCTGATTGGTCTTTAGTTCTCGTTCCCTCCGGTTTATCGTTTCTTCAAGTTTTGTCTTCCGAGGGAGGGGCTGGTCTTTTTATTACATTCCTGACTTGGGTATCTCTATGGCAACCTCGTTCTCGCGGTCTTTCATCTCCCCCTCCCCCCGCTCCCCCTAATAGAGGGAAGACGCTGGGAGAGCAGTTAACCCTTCCCTCTTTTTAATGTTAACTACTTGCTCTTTGCAAAATAAAGCTCCCAACGCTTGAAAACGCTTATATGTAAACGCGTTCTTGGTGATTTACGGGACTAGATCAAGTGCAAGGGTGGCTTTCAAATAGACCCCCTGAAGCTTTTAAGCAAAATTGCCTATTTCTTGTGTTTATAAGGGGACCACTCTCGTCGATTCAACTCTCTCCCTCTTTAGACACAATAAAGTTCAAATGAGCCAATAAGAACAGTAGCAGGGCATTTCAAATCAGTGCGATGGCAAAAATTGAAAGGCGCCTCTAACGTGCAAAGCCTCCCAATATTTCTTGAAATATGTTTGGGGTTTATATGTCACGGTTCGCTTCAAATATACGGCGACGAACAAAGCCAAAATGCAAGGGAGAGGTTATATTGTCGCAATCACACTTTTTGCGAGAAAACGGAGCTCAGTCATGGTAACTGTAAATTGTGACTGGAAAAGAACGATTTCACATGACGCCACGGCGGCCATGTTGGTGTACCAGGCTAACCCTCTGGGAACTGAACCTTATTTTTATGCAAATACTTTCTTTTATTTTATTAAAGTGCACCTAACCCCAAAATATTTTTTTCACTTAAATAAATATTTGCACCTGTCTGGAACATATTGCGCCGTTTTGCGCCTATTTCAACCAAATATTGACTTTTTATAGGCCGTAAAAGTTACGAAATCTAGCCATCATTTGTCCCACGACCGAGCTTGAAAGGGCATGGGTCTATTCCTTACATGACGTCACAAACTGCTTTGCATGCATTTTTACAAAGACTTAATGCCATGCAAATCAGTTTGTGACGTCATGTAAGGAATAGACCCATGCCCCTTACTAGCTCGGACGTAGGACAGATGACTCGTAACTTTTATAGCCTACAAATAGTCAAGATTTGGTTTAAAAAGGCGCAAAATGGCTCAATGTGTTTTGAACAGGTGCAAAGATGTATTTAAGCGAAAAAAATATTTTGGGGTTAGGTGCACTTTAAATCAATATGCTGCTGTTCACGTGAGTTAAAACGCTCTATTCGGTTGAGCGAACTAAGAAGACGCATGAATCACGTTTGTGATGCTTTCAGGTGACCTTTAATTTTGCAGCTTCCTACTACAGTTACTTTTTAAATTTCTGTAATCAAACTACTTAGGCTTTAGCTATTTGCCTTTGGATCCGCTCAGAAGGAAAGATTCAAGCTGCGACGCACTGCTTTATGGGAATTTTTATCCCAAAAGGCAGTGTGATCGTCGTGGTCACTTTACATTCCAGTCCATCGCGGCAGCCACATCCATGCTTGCTCTACATTTGAAGAAAACAATTAACAAGAAATAGCATTAACAATTGGTTACAAAAAAATCCCTTGATTAGTGAAATCAGTGGAATTGTCTCCGCAGTAGCGAAATGCATAAATGATTTTATTACATTCAATTACATCAATAGTACTAACGAGGTGAAAAACGTCCTTAAAGGGTTGTTTTTTATATTATTAGATTTCTGCAGACCTTACGAAAACCTTCCCAATTGAGCCAACAAAAATCAGAACCACCAGAATGGTAGAAAGAGGTATTAATTTTTATTTTGGCAACAGAGTTATCTTAAAATAACAAGGTAAAGTCAGGCTGGCTGTCAAAATCCCTTGTACACTAAACATCACATTTCACGTTAACATTCAAGTCAAGCCAGACAAAAATTGAGATAGTCACATGCAGTATCAGTCCAGGCTTACCCAATAAACTTAAGTTAAAAGAAACTTCGTAGGATTAGCTAAGACTATTAATAGTGAGTTAAAGCAGACTAAGGCAACCCCAACGAAAACACCAGTCAATAGTTATCACAGGAATTCGGAAAGTATGTAATTCATTGTTAATAATATTGGGCGCCTTCCACTAGTAAAAAATGAACAAACCATCAAGCAACTAATCTGTCATGAACGACGTTAGAGAAAAGAGAGAATGAAATTTTCAACGTCGTTTACTCACGTCTCTGCAAAATTTGAAGTTGGGCATTTCAAATTGTGGTGTTACAGGGGACACGTGAAAAGCCATTTTTGTTACTAATTAAACCGGTCTCGTTGGTTTGTGGCGTTCTAGTTACAACTGCTGCCGTCCTTGCTTTAACTCCTTAAGTATCATAGGTAATATTGCTACAAGGTTGTTACTGACCACGAAGTAGCAGGTGACGTACTCAAAGAGTTTTGGTGCACACCGCTTGCCAAATGCACAGCACATGTTCGAGGAACATTCGGCTTCGGAGCTGCAACTCTGTAAGTGTTATAAAGCCAGAAGATAAAAAAAAAATAATAATAATTAACAGTAAAAGCGGGATGGGAAAACCTGTCCCAAAGACAACAATGAGTGTAGGACTGGCTTAAAAAGACCATGTAGCAACTGAACAACTGAACAAGCCAAAAGAGATGTTTGTGGTGATCCTTATTGGTGATGTGTATGATATGAATCCTATAGGGATTATGTCCTAAATTGGCCTCTTCTATTTGTATGATCCCCACTCACTCCCTATTTAGATATCATTATCTTTATTCTTTTAATGTATGTACATGATTCTAATCTAGTCTGTGTCCTCTGTAAGCTCAGTTGAGTTGAATGAATTATCCTAATTATCCTCAAGCCAAAATTATTGTTTTGTTTTTCCTTTGGTGCACTAAAACATGTAAACAAGTGAGCTAGGGCACAGATGGTCCTGAGAGAATGAAATCGGGTAGTAACTTGAGGAAAGTTTCCTCTGATGTGCTGAAAAGACCATTATAAACCAATTATGCTTAATTTGTTCTCGTGTTGACGCTTTACTTGGATATAAATGTTCTTGGTTTTGGATTTACGCGACGTTTGACTCCAGGAAAACACCCATGACATGGCCCCCTTAAGCGAAACATCCTTACGTTGAAGAGAAACCGCTTTGTCCTGGACACATCATCCGATTGATTGTCGAAGTCTACCGTCTCCACTTCAATCTCCATTCCCACTGGCATACACTGCTTGACAGGGTAGACCTGTCCACCCTGAATCAGCTTCTTGGTCAAAATACAGTGCAGTCCAGCTTGACAGCTTTTATCTGGACCGCCCTAAAATAATAAGAAAAAAATTGAAAAGAAAAAAATTCTCGTTACGTGAAGTCCGTTTCTCACTGAAGACGTCCAAGCAGATATTTCGGGCCGTAAGTAGGTTTCAAATCCTTCTTCCTCAGATTAGTAGTAGCTATTTACGCAAATAAATAGGTATTCCGGCTTCATTTTTGTAAAGTTTTATTTATTTTTATTTATTTAAGCAGTTTGCCAACAAAGGCAGGTGACAACACAATAGAACATTAAGTCCCCTACAACGTGTATTCCTCAACCAAACCCACACCATGAATATCAAAACTGACCATACCAAACCCTACCCGCTGGTAATTTAATAAGAAAAATACATAGCTAATTATCTTTCAAAATAATTCAAAATCAACTTCTTGTAGTGAACTCTTTGCACATGAAATGGTTTTTCGGGTCTCAAAATAGTTTAGAAAAACGCACGTTTGATCTTGAGTTTCTTTTCAAATGGACTCTTCAGTCAGTCATAAATACCATTAACTGACGAAACACAAAGCACGTGACCTTAATGATATCATCCGCTCCAGTCAAAAATCGAAAGTAATAAACTTACCGGTCTGTTACAGGCTGTCAGCTTAGGAAGACCCGTGGATCCCTAGGAGGAAAAAAAAAATGTTACAAAGAATCAAACGTTGTGCGGCGCATGTTACGACGTTACTGTGGTTACTAAAGCTATTTTGAACTCATTTCGAACTAACTGTTTTTTAGTTTCGCCATAAATGATAGTTCCAATTGAGTTTTCAGCCTTGATCCTTTTATAGGCAGGCACGAAGGTCCAAAACCATCAGTTATTCGAACAAACTGCCTTATAGCTCGTTCCCTTCCATCTCAAAATTGTTTGGTTAACGTCTCCAACTAAGACTCCGTAAAATGGCCCCGATGAGCGATATTGACTAAGTATCGTGGTAAATACCTTTTACTTACCAAGGCAAGCGCGATAAAAGCGCTGAAAAAGACGATGATCTTCATGACTTCGCGTTGATCCCTCAATCAGTTGAAATTCTTGAAGTTAGCAGCTCCACAAGCAAATTTATAGCTTTTCAAGGTGCAGTTGGAAGTATATAGTCTTTACGCCATTAACAGGGCCATAACAAACCATGAGTAGTTTCAAATATTTTGTTCAAATGAAATGTCCTCTTTAATGCATTTGTTACCGGAATATTGTTTGTTCAACTGTTTTAAGCGAGGGCTGGCTCAAAATTTGAGTTTGTTCGTTCAAACGAATTAAAACCTCAAATATACAAGAAATCAAAATATTTGGGATCCGATTAGAGCACCGACATGACATTCATTTGTCGGTCCATAGTGCAGTTTTTCATTGATAAAACCCTTGTAAATTGTAGCGAACTACTGTTGGGGCATCAAACTAATACGTTTCTGAGGTAACCCCCCCCCCCCCGCAACGTACAAGTACGCTTCTTTGAAATAAAATGTATCAGAAAAACTAAGGCCGATACGATTTAACGAGATGCCTTTTTGAAATTCATGATAGCGACAGTCAAGTACATGATGTAACCGACACCAAATAGAAGTTGGGACTGTTTTTGTAGCTTATTCAAACATACGTACAGCGGTTTAATTTGACCAGCTGAGGGAAAACAAGAAGCATCAGTTGATTAAACACTACATTTACTGGGCTGATCAGTGTTTACTTAGGCAAGTCTCTCCTTCGCTGTTTGGCAAGAAATCCAAACTATTCAGTGTTTCCGCTGAGTTCTGTGTACCATGGCTCACGAAATGTAATGCACTTAAGAACGAACCATTATGGTAATAATTTTCAAGGAAAGCGGTAATAAGCTCAGTCCTGCAAAGCCAATCACGAAATCAACGCTAGGTGTGTGTTAAAACGCTTCAATATTTTTCCGCCATTGCGGAAATTTTGCAAAAAAAACAACAAAAAAAACCAGATAAATATCGCAATTCTTACTAGATAAACCATTTTGAGATGGCGGTGGTGTTGTTTACAAGATCTGCAACTGGACAGTCAAATGTTTAATTTTGGAGGACAAGAGTGTTTGCGAGGGTCGAAAGAAAACTGTAACGTCAGAAACACAACCGTACGTAACTAGTGTTTATCTTTTGTATAAAAAATAGGCTTGTGCTCTTTTCAGTGGCAGCTTAGATCACTAGGCGACGTTCAAGAAAATTGCGCTCTAAATGGTTTTAAGTCCAGTTAGTAGGCCTACACAACTGTTTTGAACTTTTAACCGGCGTTTTGAGTCTAAAAACGGCCAGCAAGTCCTCTGTTCGTTGTAGAACCTATCCGCACCCGCTTTTCTTTTAAATTCCCTGTGCTATAAAATTATCTTCATTCTCTTTTTCTTTTTCTTTCGGCATTATTTACTTTGCGAGCCTAACTCAGATATTTTTTCACCTGCCAGTTTAAACACCGTCTAAAAATTGAAAATTACCCTTTTTATTTCTTAAAAGACCACCATTTAAATTTTCAAGATGAACTTTTTTCTCCAAGCAGTTGAATAAACTTGATTTTATCTAAAATATCCTCTCGTTTGAACAACATATTTGAAAACCCTTGCCACTGTTCTGCCACAGGAGCCAAAAGCTACTACGATACCACTTGATATTTTCCCAAAAGTCCTTTAAAAAGAAACTGAAACGTTCCACTGAGTCACAGTTGTTTCAAAGTCCTGTGAACTGAGTCGACGGTAGCATCCGGTAATATCGTCGAGAGAAAAACATGAAGAGTTTTATTCTCCTTCTCTTGAGTCTGTATATTACTCTTTCTCTGGTGAATTTCGATTCATACTTCTTTGATTCGTCATAGTTTGATAATTAAAGCTTGAGAAATTCCTGAAAAAAGTCGAGCAACTTTAATTTCGTAATGTTTTATATGATTTTATTATTTTCTTCAGGCGTGCGGCTCAACTCCGCTTCGCAAGCTTCAAGCATGCAACAATCAACCGGTAAGTTGAACGGCATTACAAATATATGATTGGGTCTTCAACGTCTTCTGTTGACCTTTTTATCATCGAGAACTCAAACCAAACAGAAGAAAAAAGGTTAACTGAAAACTGCGATTTGCCGAATTTTGCAATCATTCATTTAGAAACGGAATAGGTCAGATGATAACAGTCTTCAAAACTTGGTCGCTCAAGTCGATTTTATACTTTGGATTTAATTTTAGCCGGGTAGTTGTTCTTTTTGCTATAATCACGATGTCTTTTGTCCGTTTATTTTTGTGTTTTGCTTTTCCTTAAACGCCTCTATCAATCAAGGCGCAAGGGGCGTCTTATGTTCCGAGTTGGGTGAAAGGGGTTTAACTTAGGGGTATTTGGGAAAGCTTACGTTCACCAGTTTTGTGACCAGTCAATATTGTTTTGTTTTTTTGTAGGGGGCAGAGTGTAGCTGCGAAGCAGGGCTAGCGTGTAGATTGACCAAAATATTCATTTACAACGGAGAGAAAACTTCTGTTATGCAGTGCATGCCGAAGGAAGAAGAGATCGAATTGGAGACAGTAGATATGGATAACCCTTCCGCTGACTCGCCAAGAAAGAAACGTTGGCTCTTTGGCATATTCGACGTAAGGGTGACTGCAGTTCACGTGATCATAATGCTGTAACAAACAATGCAAATCCTATTCCGAGTAGAGCGTTTGTTTCGTAACATCGATAGGCATGAAATCTGTTTTTCTTTTTTTTTTTTTCTGAAATAGAGGTGCTTACAAGAAAGCGACTGCAAAGCAAACTACTGCTGTGTTTTCAACAAGCGTTGTCTCCCGAAACTCAGGAAATATATCACTTGCAACTTAACGGTGAGTCAGCTGGTATAACAACCTTGATGTTTTATTGGTTACAACCTCAGTCTAATGCTGGTAAACGCCTAGGCGCCATTACAGTTAGAGTGTTGTCGGAGCAATGTTGGCGGCAACCTTGTTTGACCTTACATCGAAAGCAACCCTGTTTGGCATGAATCCTGACCTATTCAGTCTGAGCTGCCTATGAAATACTTTATACCAACCTTTAAACGTTTTAAATCCCAAAACGTCACTGACAAATCAGCTGGAAGTTGTCTTCTTTATTTTTCTTTAGATTTAAACATCATTGAATACAACTTTGTCGCGCTGGGGCCGGTTCCTGAAAGGTGTAATAGCTCTATTCTAGGGATAAATGTGGCTTAGTTATTATTCCTGTTAGCGTGATTGCATACACTTTTTTTTTTAGTTTTCGCTTTTGCCCGCTTGCGGTTTGTGTATCGGCTTTGCTCTTGTACGCTTAAAAAAAAAAAAAAAAACAAGTTCACTACTGTTGTTGTAAGTTATTCAGTTCGCCTTTACAAATCTCTAGTAATTTGTTATTTATCATGGGGAGGCACGTGTTGTGTGAACTGAAACTGAAACATTCATTCCTGGAATAGAGTTATTACAACTTTCAGGAAACAGCCCCTGGATTACAAGGCCAAATTATAAAGAGAGTTATAAACTTAAAATAAAGTTCTACTACCACTTAAGACATAAATTCTCCTTAGATTTCTTAAATTCGAAAAATCTGGGATCAGGAAAACAGTGACAGCACGAACACCAGTGACACGAAAGCAACTAAATCTCACGTGAAAACGGAAAAAAAGGTTTTGAATTTTTGCGATTTGTTTCTAGAATCTGCACAAGTGTGGCTGCCTAGATGAACTGGAATGCAGAGTAACCACAACAATCACGTTGCCAATTTCTGGGACAGTGGTACCTATCAGACAGTGTATGGAACCTGAAATGTAATTACCATGCGCAGTTACAGGAAAAGAAATTACATTAGAGTAGCCACAGTGTCAAAATCACTTAGAATGAGAATAAAACGAGTATGTGAAAAATGCAATGAATTGTGGTTTGCTGTGGATCCCCTCATCCTTCTAAAAAGTCATTAATTTTTTTTTCAGTCCCTGAAAATGGGGCTGAGTTTTCTGGCGATCTAGATCTTGGGGTAGGATTCCAAATTTGTTTCATATATGCACGCCCAACTAAAGTTTTTTCGGTTGAAAATAGGTTTGAATTACCTTAAGTTATCATCTTAGGATTGAATTGAGCTGACCAAAGCGGTCCTTGTTGGCTTGCACATCCAGATATGCGTGTAATTATAAAAAGCAAGGAATTTAAAAAGAATAAGAGAAGAAGGCCAAAAAAGAATAAGGTTGTGGACTACAATCATTTGTGTCAATGTTCTTGTTTGGTGTACCGGTCCTGTTTTATGCGCTGGTAAGACTTCGCTTTCAAGCAGCACTTTGAGATTTGAGATTTTGGGTGCTGGCTCAAGGTAAAAATAGGGGGAGAGGGAGGGGGCAAAAAAGGGCTGGTGATAGTTGCATTTAGTGCCTGTACTCGGGCAAAGTCACAACTTTCGGTCTGTTAATTTTGAAAAACGCTTTTATGCTCGCTATTTTTATTTGTCAGAGGTATTTCAGTCAAAGGGAGTGAGCAAATCAATTAAAATATCAAAGTTGTATATATCGAAAACGAAATTTCTATTTTTGGGGGTTGAGAAAGTATTTAAGCCGCTGAACTAACTAGAAAATGGCAAAAAAGTTATTTTTCTCAGAACAATGCGGTTCTGTCTTGCAATGTGCAGGTTTAATTCGGTATGTAAACATTACTATCATAGGAAATATCGGTACCATGTTACGGATTGCTGACGTCTGCTGGTTACAAAGGACTGCATTTAAACAGACGACAAACTATATTTGTTTCCGATGGCATTCAAGCAAAGCAGTGTTCGAAAGGGAAATGCTTTCAAAACTTTTAATATGGCATGATGTTTTCCTTTTTATGAGAAATCTACCCAGTGTTTAGACAAGCAAGCAACTGTATCCTCAAGTAATAATGACGAAAAATTACTAGCGACCGAAAAAAAAAAAAAAGGAAATGATACCTGGGTGTGTGACATGGTATTTTCCATGAAACCTATAAACATTTTCTTCTATATTAGATCATGTATACAGTTTTAACAGTTTTCGTGGCAAACAGGTTGAGTAAATGTAATTTTTCTACAAAGGAATACCGACTGAAAATATTCCTTCAAGATTTGTATATGTTATTAAATTTCAATTACAATCTGCAAGAATGCAATATGAAAAGTAAAATATTTTTCATGAACTTCAAATACAGCTTTGTAAGACACAACTTTAAAAAAATGGCAGCACTAGCATTCTACATTGTTACGAATCATTTCGTTTCGTTTGAATTCGTGAAGAAGCCATGAAGTTTTTCATCCTTTTGTGCCTTTCCATATCTCTTGCTTTGGTTAGTGAGCGGACTATAATTTAAGTTAGGCGATTGAATTTTTACAATATGCTGGAAAAATTTGATCTCATTGTTTCCTAATCTATTTTGTTCCCGATCGCCGCAAATTTCTTCTGTGTAGTGATTTTTCCGACACCTAACAACTAACCGTTTTCTACAGGGCTGTTCTGATCTCCCAGAGCTTGCTGTGTGCGAGGGACCCGTAAGTTGACTGTCATATAATATATCGACCTTCAGTTAATTTTGATGATACTATATTTAGACCTCACCGCAGTTGCGTCATTTATCTCGCACTGATACGAATTCTTTACAATTATTTTTACTCATTAATTGACGCGGCAGGACGTTGGAGAAGACTGCAGTTGCCGTCCTGGTCTGGCCTGCAAATTGACCAAGACGTTTGTCGTGCAAGGACAAGCTTATCCCGTTAAACAATGCGTGGCAGAAGAAAGAGTGATCGAGGTAGAAAACGTAAACATGGACGAACAAAAAGAGAGTGCTGTCGCCAGGATAAAACGCTTTCTTCTTGGGTTGAAAGTAAGGAAGCAAATTTTTCGATGTAAGAATGGTTAATTCCAGGGTAAAGATAAGTACCGATAAGAATTGACTTTGTTTGATCCCCCGCTTAAAGGTAACTCTCGCATTTATTCAATTTTCATGGACCCGGCGCCAAAGCTAGAAAACAAAAAGCCTGTAACTCTGTTGTATTCATTTATGTTAATAATTTTGTTTCATATGCCGCTGAAAAGCTCCTCTAGGGGAGTGGTCAATTTAGTGCTTATTTATCAACTACCTCCATGCAGTCCCTTAAAAAGAATTCATAGGTTTGGCCATCAGGCCATCAAATAAACCCCAAATTGACTTAACAGTGGTTCATCTATAAATCGCCACACAAATTCAGTGCCTTCAACTGCGTTACGATCATATTGCGAAAAGCACCTATCAACAACAAAATTTGAGTTGTGTACTCAGACGCCAGACCCGTAATCCACAGACTTCAAGGTTAAAAGTACCTAACACAACAGCAGCATAAAATACCCAATGTGGAAAGTAAGCCCTTTTTTAGTTCTCCTTCTCCTCTATCAGTCTTTCCTTTCTCTTATCTTTTCTGCAATTTTCAGAGAAATCGGAGTCGTTAAACCCTTGTTTGATGGTAGGGTGGGGTGTTGAAGAATAATTTTTCCTCATTCCACCCCCGAAAAGACTCGGTATGATAACTAATATTGGGTCAATGGTCCTTTTAAGGGATGCCGCTCAGGAGAGGACTGCGAACAGAATCAGTGCTGTCCATTTTTGGTTCATAAATGTCTTCCAAAACTTCCGGAATTAGCCGAATGCGCCTTACAGGTGGGTATACGTTTTCAGACAGTCACAATTAGCGTCACACGCATGCTCCGAACTAACTACATCTCTGAATAGCTCTTATGTGTGTTTACGTCACACCACCTGATTTCACCACCAAGCCTCGTTTTTTAAATTGCAAAGTTAGCCTGAACTAAATCCTAAACCAGCAAAATTGTAGAAAATACCCACGTGCGAACAGTATGCACTCCAGAGGATGAAAAGAAAAAAAATAGCGCAAACGAGACTTGGTGGTTAAATTTGAACACCTGACGTTCTCTTGCATAAGGTCTATTAGACTTATCCGTCATTATCAGTTCACACGCTCTACAGCTGAAGTCCACGAAAATTGTAGAATTTGGGTCATTAAACTAGGTTCATGTGTTTGGCTTGGTTTTTGGTTTACACCGATTTGCTCTTTTATTTAGATCTTGCACAAATGTGGCTGCCAGGATGGCCTTGAATGCCAGCAGACAGGTACGATCACCCTTCCAATCATAGGAATTAAGCTTCCTTTGCTACAGTGCGTCAACTCTGTTGTGGGACCGCCGGGAGGTGGAGATTTAGGAAGAATGTAACTTCCGGAGCTGCCTACGAGTACACAGTCCATTTAGTCTGACGAATAAGAAAGTAAAAACGGACTGTAACACGAGAGCCAAAATAAAATTAAACATTAAAAACCATAACCACTTTTCGTTTACTTTTTGAAGAGAATTAAACCAGATACACTTCACTAGCCTGCAGAGTAGGCGTATTCTGCGGGTTGCGAGAGATTTACAGTCATGGGTTTTGAACAAGGGGATTTGGGAGAGAGGCAAATGTGACAAAGGCGGTGCAGTGTTTGAAAATCCAAGATGGCGGCCAAAGTACAGTTAATAAGAGTCGTAGTATGATTGGCTATTCACTGCAAATCACAAAATTCAGTAAACAACGCTTCCCTCCTTTGGCCTTACTCCACTTGCACAATCCCTTTTATCCAGTTATTCCCTGCCTGGACATCTGAAATAAGCAATACGAAATGTCTCTGCATCAGTCTTACTCGTGGACGGGTCAACTTAACTCTCCCCAAGCAAGACTATTGGGTATTTCATTGGATATTGCGCATCCCCGGCTGCTGGGCATCGTTTCTTTCTAGCATATTTTGCCAACAGAATAGCACTTGGTCTATGGCATCATTTTCTTTTGGTTCGCTCTATGGTTTACTTCGATCGCATTTGCAGAGGTTATTACATATCGCCCAAAACTGTAAAATTTAATATTATATCTGATATTTTGCCAATAGAAACTTTACTCTACGATTATTGCGCAGACATGACGAGATTTAAAACGTGCCGATGGCAATATTGACGGTTGAAGTGTAAGCGGCAAAAAGGTGGTTTCCTTTAGCTTAAATCTTTTATAGGACAGCTGAAGCAACTCGAAATAAAGGTGTGTCAGTTTAACGAAGGCGGCGTTGTTTTATAGGTTACAAATTATTTTACTTTGTGATAAATCCGCCTTAATTCTCTAAATAAACAAGCATGGCCGATGGAAAACATCAATTTGAGGAGTGACAGAATAAACGGTATTATGTAATAGTTTAATGATTTTATGGAACAGCTGAGGAAACTGCAGTGTTGTTTTTCAAGTTTGAAAGTTACTTTGCAATTGCTCATTTCTGGCCGGCGACATCGACGTAAACATAAATGGCTGATGGAAAACATCAATTTGACGTGTAATTTTCCCGGCAATTCAGCTAAAGCAATTGGAAATAAAATTGCCATAATTTATAACAGACGTCAATTTCCAAGAGCGACTTAATCACTGCAGAAAACAGCTATAGTTTATGTGCCTGGGAATCCATTTTGGAACGGGCCCAAAATTTCTGCTTTAATTCCTTTCTTCTCGCCTGTCTCTCGTTTGAACCAGCAGGTGAATAAACGTAATTTTGCCAAAAATACATATCCATTTTTTCATTTAAAGTTGTTCAGATTAAATTGCAGTTATGTTGTCATAACTAAAGAATACAGCTGACATTTTTCCAACTCTCCTCTCATATATTGAACCAAGCAGATGAACAAACGTTATTTCGTAAGACAATTTTCGTTTAAAGTTGTTATTTAAAGGTATTTACGTTACTGTAAGGAATACTATAAATGACAGTTTAACTTTCGGCATTATCTATAGCATATATTTCTCAGTGAGAAACCGAAAGTACCATAAAAAAGGGAAACATTTGAGTTCCTTCCACGGTTGCAAGCCTTGGCCATGAAGCTAATCATATTCTGGAGTTTGTGCATCGCTTTTGCTTTGGTGAAATTTCTTGCGACTTGATTGATTAGTTATTCGGCACTTAGTGATGATGCCGATAAAGGGCTTTTAACCTTAAAGTGTAAAATTTGAACTTAAATCTCCAAACGATGTATCTTCATAAGTACATCAGTTTTCGAGGTATTACGACAATGAATGTTCATTTTTCTTCCTTTAGGGAAATGATAGTACAGGTCTTCACAAGTTTGCAGCCTGTAATAGACCGGTAAGAGCAATACATTATGTCTAGATTGTGTTCTACGTAACTAAATATCGAAGACGAAGGCAACAATAAAGTGTCAGGATCTGATCGAAGAATAGATTGCGAGACCTCTTGAACCATTAAAAGTCGATCACAAAGCGTATGGTAAGATGTTATTTTAAATACTCCCTTTGAAAATCGTGAAATATATTGTAAGGAGTCTTTTAAATTAAATATTCTCGTTCGCATTAACTCCTGAAATTTATCTTTCCATTCGATTGTCTCCGGTTATCGCGCTTCGCTATATTGCATACTTTCGCTCACGTTTCTGATTTAATATGTCGGACACTCAAACATACATCTCCTATGAGCAGTTTTTGCGATAAACGTTATTTCGGTCATGTTCTTGATTTAAAGCTTGCAATTATTTTCAATCTATTCACATCAAGGTAACCGCTTTTCCGGTCTATTTGGTAGGTATAGTTGCCATCCACAAAAGCCTTCTACGTAAGACCTTTCAACGTACGTCTAGTCTTGATTTTTCTCCTAATTCTTCAGGGTGAAGAGGACTTAAGCTGTCAAGCTGGACTCATCTGTGTGCTGACTAAGAATCTCATCATCCAAGGGCAGGCCACTCCCGTCAAACAATGTATGCCAAAAGACATGGTGATTACGGTTGAAACAGTCAACATGGATGAAAGTACACACACCGCAGTGGCCAGGATGAGACGCTTTATCCCCTTAGCGGTACGAAAAATGAGGATCTTTAGCTGTATAGAAAGCGGGGTTGAACACTGGAATAGACTCGTTGATACGTTTGCTACCATGCAGAGGTTTCTTGGGTACGCGTTATCGATCCCAACCTTACCTCGCTACCCTTTATGGTTTAGTTCCAATAACTTCTTATTTAACAGAGGTCTCTAGATTTTAAGGGCGAGGAGCTTAAAACTTGCTTTCTTTTGAATAACCACATTCGTTGTTGAAGCTCCCAATTATTTCATGTACGAATACTTTGAGCTTTCTTTTGAACTAAAATTGTCTTTTATTTCAGCCTTGCGCCTCTGAAATTGCCTGTCTACCAAACTTCTGCTGTCCGCGTTTAATTCAAAGATGCCTTCCCAAGCTCCCGGAGATGGGCACATGCACATTGCAGGTAATAAACATCTTGCAACGGTTATAATGCAATATCTGTTGCGAGACAAGTTGCATGGAAATTCTGATGCACGGTGCAAATATTGGCTTAGTGTTAAACCTGGTTTAATTTGCTTGCTCTAGATCTTACACAACTGTGGTTGCCAGGAAGGACTTGAATGTCGACAGACAACTACTATTACGGTCCCCATAGTGGGAATCAAGCTTCCTCTTCTGCAATGCGTGAGGCCAGGCGCACTGTGATGTGCCTTACGCTTCAGCAAAGTCAGTTACCAAGAAGCCAGATGACTACAGACAAAAGGCTCTGTGACAAAGCAGTGACAGAGTAAAATAAGGATTTGAAACGTAAATCTCGCCTCAGTTGATCTCGTGTCGTGAGAGGGACATCGTAATAATTATAATAAGTCCTGAGAGCATAACTTATAAAAATATACAGCCATACTAAAAACCAACTGATATCTAATAAGATATATGAAAAGGGCAACTGATTTACAAAAAGTCTTATTAATGTCCATTTATTTAATAACCAGTGAATTCGGCACTTCACAAGAGAATGGCAAAATAAACTCGACCTATCTAGGCCAAAGGAATATTTTGTCCACGATGCGGAAAAGCCCCGCCAAGAATTAGCGTGGAAGTAAGTTGTTATCTCATCTCACACAGTTAAGCTATGCACCATTATTTGGGCTTTATAGAGAATCAAAATCAGCACAATTGCCCGGGATTTTCTTTCGTTCATAAGGCTGGGGGGGGGGGGGGGGGAGTTGGCTGTACATTCTCCTCTTTTCAACTACAAGCCAAAGTCTTAACCCGTTTCGTTTAGGGTGACGAGGGCCGATAATGTCATTATTTCTAGCAGGTCCGCCATCTTGGATTTGCAAAGCAATGATGCAGAAATACTATTAGTGCTGTAACCAACTAATTCCTTTCCACAAAATGGCTAAGAAAATGGCACTTGCTGACAAAATCCTTGTCAGTGGCTGCAACTGCATACCGTTTGTGAGAACATGAAAAGTCGTCTTCTATATTTGTTCTCGTATTGACAAGTTACAATAATAATAAAAGAGTTTGTAACACGGATTTGTTGTTAGACTGATAACTGACGTCAACATTTACAGGTTTTTAAAGCCTCAAACCAGATCAAAATGAGCTGGAACAGGAAGGGGGTACAAAAACCGAACAGCATACGTTACTTTCTGTTTTTTTTAAATATATTTCTCACTTCCCGTAAACTAGCCGTTCAATTAAGCGGAGTTTGGCATTTAGTAACGCATCATATCGTATCGTATCGTATTTTACCTTGTTGATCACGTTTAAAACAAACATTGTTCCTTTCTCTTCTCATTCACCCAGACCAAGAAGTGTCAGGAATCTAAAAAAAGAACGATTCATCTTTAGTGTGCAAGTACAATTTATAAATGTCACTTGACCGCGACAATGATTGAAGAAACAAGGGCCACAAAGTTTTCTCTAATGTCACATGTCGATTGAGAAAAGCGGCATTAAAGCAGTTAAGAATAGCGCTGCGTAGATTTTAAGGCTCAACAATACAATTGTAATGACGATCTCTTGTTCGGGTCCCTGGGATGGATTAACCAGAGTCCACAAATAAAGATTTGACCGAATGTCAATCATGTTGCATGTACAAAAGTCTACAAGGTAATATACCCTTGAACATCCAGTACCAAGCAGATCCAGTACACTTTTTCGTGTTGGTAACACTACTTGAGGGATAACAAACACTTGCATTCATGGAATACATTAGCACTTCCAAAACCACCCCGCTAAGAGAAGATCTTCACTACATTAGAGTGGCACTGTGGAATAACTTACCTTTGGAATTAAGAAAAGCAACAGCCCTTCGAAACAGCCATTCCGAGAAAATTGCGTCAAAAATTCATAGCGAGGGTAAACACAGGGCTTTATTGAAAAGCACCCTTTTTCACTTTCTTCACATTTTAACTAGTACACTTTTTAGTTAGTTCGGTTAGTTAGCTGGATAGTTAAAGTGGCACATAATTATTTACTTGTATTTCTTCTTTGACCTCTACCACGCTGAAAGTTTTACCGTGTTTAACTAAAGTTACGTTTCACAGTAAAGTAAAGGTTGTACCCCAGACGGGTCATCTTACTCGTGCTCACTGACAATGAAACAGTTTAAATCAGCTTACTTGCTAATCTTCTCATCTAACCAGACTTTGTGCTTCAGTCCATTAAGCCAGGAAGGCGGCAAGGCACTAGCGCCCAATTTACAGCCCAAGAGGGCTCCAGCTACTGCACCATTAGTGTCAGCATCTCCCGCCTGATAAATATAAGATTGAGACCAAAGTTCATTCGAGCCTGCGAGTGAAACGGGATAATTTTTTGCAATAGGCGATTTCCGCAGTCAGTGCTCGTGCAAGCTTTTTCTGAGTGAATACTAGTTTTATTTGCACAAGTGTCAAAACTACTCGTAAGAAATAACGCGCACCTTGCCTAGCTTTGACAAGGAGGCCCAAAGCAACTCGGAAATGCAATGTGCAATCCATAGATAATACACCTTTGCCACAAAACAACAAACAATGGCTGGCACATACAAGTATATAACACAGCAAGAAGGGTTAAAACTAGTGAGAGGAAGACGCGTGCAAAAGTTCCAAATATTATTTCCCAACCGATCTAACATTGTTGGTCCAACATGTTGGATGCGTTTGAACACCCTGCTGGATATCGTCGGTAGATGTTGGGCGAAGTTTGAAAGGCGCTAAAGTCCAGGCCCGTTCAAATAAAATGCTTCCAATCTTGTTGGCCTACAACATACAACACGGTTGATTCTAACATGTTGGTTGCGTGTGAACCCCGTGCTGGGTGTTATTGGTCAATTTATTGGCAGTAGTTGAATCGATTGACAACATCAATCGACTCGCAACAGCACTCAACAAGGCGTTTAAACGCGCCGAGCACGTTGGACCCCCAACAATGTTGAAAAATCGTGAATGGTTTGAACCCAGGGGTCATATCATAAGTAAAGTACCATTATCCGGGTAAGTGTAGTTCTGAGAAGAACTGTTTAAGGTGAAACTTAAGTTGACTTCTTTTTCGTTTGTTTTTTGGGTTCGAAAAGTTTGACAATGTTTTAGCTGATTCGGTCTCGTACGGCGAACTGAACTCATAGAGAAAACGAATATAAAACAACTATATCGGCGGCGACAAAACCGTTTTAACAAACTTTCGCGGAGGATTCACGCACGTGACAGGTGAACCAAATTCAATACGTCATGGGCTCCAAAACAAACATTAAGACTAAAAAGTTCTCAAAATTTGCTGATAAAACACTGAATAAAAATCCATCTCTAATCACCTCAAAAGTGATGGCCTCTAAAGAAGAGCGGAAGTCATGTTGCCTGAGTGCCCAAAATCCTGCACCCAGACACTTGTAGGTATAGCCTATTTTCCCATCTTCATCCAGCTGAAGATCGGACAAGCACTTCGCGTACATGTAGGACTTCAGTTCATCTCTCTGTTCAGGAAATAAAACAGAAAATAATGGGTCAGGTAATGCTGACTCAAAGAATATTGTATGCATGCATGTGCCACACTCCTTTCTGTCTTTGGATGTTGCCTTCTAATGCAGAAGTATTTAATTGAAATTACTCAAATAGAAAACTGGGGAAGGAAAGTTACAAGATTTTTTTATTAAGTAAATAAAGAAACACTGCATGCTTCATCTGATCGTACGGATACACACAGAAGTTGTATTCTTAACTATACCTCTCGTGCAGTTTGAAGTGTGCGAGAGGCATAATCATATGCATCTTTAACGACTGCCTCTACATCATAGCTCCCAGATCCATCCATCAAGTGCTTTCCTTGTAACATTAATGCAATTGCTGTTGTAACAGCAACACATGATGCAATGCATCTTGGGTCTGCATGTGTGACCCGGCATGCTGCTACAGTGTTTGCAATCACTGTGTCAATATCCCTAAAGTCCTGAATCCCAAGAACTGAAGTTCGCATAACACCTCCGTTTGCAGCCATAACACAACCAGTTGATTCCCAAATGTACTTTGCTGCCTGCAATAACAATTACACACATAGAGTGGTTTTTGTTTGCGTGTCAAATAATGGTAATTGCATTTGCGTTGGTTTTGTGTTGCTTTGCTCTGTGATTGGTCACCAAAACTTGCACCACTTTTTCAACCAATGAGAAGCAAAACCAAAACCAATCACGACTTGCACACGTGCATTTTCCCGCACTTTACAGTGTTGAAATTCTGATTGGCTCATTGCACTGTTTTGGTCTGTTGTGATAGGCTGGAGTAATTGCTTTGGTTTTGGCTTCATGCTACCCTGGGTACCAGAGGTTTTTTTTTTTTTTTCGTTTGGTTGCGGGAAATTACGCGGCGCGAAGTGCCGAAAGGAAGAAAATAACTTCTGGTCACACAAATAATGAACCTCGTTTCCTTGCTGTGCTATCGCCTGGGAAACCACACTTTCCTTTAGCCAATCGTAGCTCTTGTTTCATGTCGGCTGGGAAACCACGCTTTTCGTAAGCCAATCAAATTGTTGTTTCCTTCGAAGAACCAATCAACGAACTAGTTCAAATTCGGAACTAATTTGTCACATGGAAATGAGTTTGATTGCTCGCGTGACCAGAGCTTTTTCAAACCATTTTATTTTATCCTAGGTATTTTGAGAACGGACCTCTAGAGCCAGGGTAGCTTTATGCCAGCCAATCAACTGAAAGCTGTTCTATCATGTATGTTACAATGCAGCTGTGCAGAACCTTTCTCGAAAGTCAAGAGTGCAAGCTAAAATTCAACAGCACAGCAAGACTAAAGCAAGAAAACTTGGACTTTTTTGTTCAAGGTTTTCAATTTCTGGTGTGCCTTTTCAACTACCTAAAAATCAGGAAAAACTAATTTAAGTAATTGTTTATAATCAAATGCATGTAAACAAGTATACATGTACCTGGTGTGGATCAACGTCGAACCGCCGGTGACGTATGACATCACGTGTGGTACGACCAATCCCTGGTCTACCAGAATCACCCAGTTCTTTAAAACCTTCTCTGCACCATGTTTTCAACTTCTTGCCAAAATCCACAGGAATCATCTATTAATCAAATACATTTAAATTGACGATGAATACAAATTAGGATATCAATCACACCCAAGAAAAGTTTACAGCTCACACACTGTCTGCACTCCAGACACTGTATATTTCTTCAGGTTTGAATCAAAACTCTCAAAACTAGTAATAAAATTTGTCCTATTTTGTGTGAAGTTTTTGTTCCAAACATATATAAAACCCTTGTGATATTCAGCTATAACTGCCTATCTGGAACTTGATTGGAAAAAATATTAATAGTTTATTAAGCAACAACTTAAATATGCTAACCTTTCCATTGTTGTGTAGCAGAGACAGTAAGATAAGAATCATTTGATCTGAATCATCAGTCCAGTCACCAATATTATACTTCCTGCGATGTGAGTCCCTGTGTTTCATAGAGTATTCCAAATTCGGTAGCTCAGTTTTTGCTGCCATGTCTTGTGATCTCTTGTTTGATTTACTTTTCTCATGAAAACTGCCATAAATCTAGGGATAAATAATTAGAAAAAATATCACATTTATAACAAATGCATAATTTTTCAAAGGGCTATTTAATTCCAAGAGAGTCAGCAACTTCACAGCTGTTCAGTCATGTAGAGTTTATTTAAGCAATAGACCACAAATTTATATGGTTTGTAGGCTGATAAACCACGCAAGATGTTGGAAGAACATGCGAAGAATCATAAATCACAAGCGGCAGCCATGATTTATGAATTCTTCAAGTGTTCCTCCAACATCTCAAGTGGTTTATCAGCCTATAAACCAAAGAAATTTGTGGTCTATTGCTTTTATGTAATAATTCAGAAAATGCGTGAAATTTCCATGAGTTTACTGGTACAATAAACCATAGCTGATTGACCAATCAGAACCTGTGCATTGATTTGGTTAATTATTGTATAAATCTTAATAGCCAATTCTTCAATGATCAAATAGTTAACAGTCTTATAATTTAAGTACACAACTAAGAACATTAGCTTACATGCATGGCCTCTCCCTTGGTCATAAACTCGGTCAACAGTCCAATGGCATCTCCAATGCAGTTACCGTAAATGGTACCTTGTATGCGATCCACCAGAACATCTTTGTTCCAAGATTTCTTTGCAATGAAATAGGAAGGTACAGTAACAGCAGTCAGTGTCATGAAAAAGATTTTTCAGTTTTTTAAATGCTAAAGCAAAATGTAACATTTACTGCATTCAGTGAGAGTTGAAGGCCCCAGGATCCAACAACTGCAGAATTTAGATTGCTTTGTCTATGTGTACATATTGAGGGGAATAGGGA
>OX419346.1:3000230-3020230 GCA_948470475.1 Galaxea fascicularis
GAGTGTGAGCACGCGATCAGAAACTAATTTCTTCCCTTTCATAACACCAAAGTAATATTTAAATCGATTCTTGCAAAACTGAGCTACAGTTTTCGTTTCAACTTGCAAAGGCTCACGCTCTGTTGAACTCAAGTCAAATGTTTGCGGCCATTCATTAATTCTTTCCGTAATCAAAGTGCACAAGTTTACCATTACCCAAAACTGGCCAGCCAGACCAGTCCATTTGTAAAGAGAATTCCACTATTAATAAGAACTGTCCCAACAGATCAGTTCATTTCTACATAGTATGCATAGGATGGGTGGTTTTTTAGCAAAAACTCCCGTATTTCGTATTCAAAATGACCGGTCTGGCTGGCTAGTTCTGCATTTTGGTAAACGCCTTAAGACATCTGTTTGGTCGAAGTACTGATCAGAAGCATTTACTTTCTCAGATTCTGCGCGCGAGTAGAAATAAACACATAATGTTAGACTAACTTCACTGTCTCGGTTTCCAAGAAATAATTTGAAATCTAACTCTTTGTGGCATAAGGGCCATAAGTGTTAGAGAAAAAGTACTTTCTAACAATTTGAACAAACTTATGACAAGAATTCCTGTGACAGTGGCACTTACATAGTTGAGACATTTCTGTACTGTGATGATCTTGACGATCCAAAACATTTTTAAAATATTTTTTAAGCTTAGCTATCTTTTATTTAGTTTTTATTACTCAAAATGTCTAACGCTGAGTGCATATACAAAGAATTGGACTCGACCTCTGTCTAAAGCAAACTATCAACTGTTTTCATTTTTCCAAAATACAGCCAGGGACTAGAACAGCCTCACGCTCGAGACGTCAGCTTTTGGAATTCCTGCTCGGTGGCCAATCAGACACAAGTTCTTGTATACCCCTGAATGTTGTCCAGGCACAATCTGTAAAATCCCTCCCGAGCCAAGCTGGACATGTTATGATTATCTTTATTTGTTTGCTTAGACCACTTGCCACTTGCTAAGAATCATTAATATTTTCTTTAGATGGAAAACAAGCATTTGCAAACTAAATAAATAAAAAATAAATAAATCACCTCATAAGCTATGGCCTCCAATGACGCTCGAAAGTCGTTTTGTCTCAGCGACCAAAATCCCGATCCCATGCACTTGTAAGTGTAACCTATTTTACCGCTTTCATCGAGCTTGAGGTCAGCCAAGGAATCTGCGTACATGTACTGCTTTAGTTCTTCCTGTGAAGATAAATTTCCATCCAAAGGGCACATTTTTACTGAAAAAGGGCGCAATTCGGAATAGAGTGTAATCGTGTACTTTTTTGTGACTTTCTTACTGGGAATAAGCAGGATATGCGTTCTTTTGCACAGCTTTTGGCGGGAAAATCGTACGCGGCCCGCCAAACTCGTGACGTGAACGTGCACGTGTTCAGGTGCTCGGTCCAGACTGTTCGGCGCGCTATTGCCAGATCACTTCCGCCAAGAGTATTGCGTTTTCAGAATATGCTTTTCTCTGCCAAACCTTATTACACTCATTGTTAACCCGCAACAGGAATACCGCAATCATTTGATTTAGCGCCCTTATTTCAGTAAGCGTCCTCATCTAATACGCGCGCCCCTTTGTACTTGTTTTTGTTAATAAGCGCCCCCATTCCAATTAGCGCCTCCTATTTCAATAAACGTAGCCCCCATCTGTTTCAATTACAGTACAACGCGTTCAGATCAACCTTGGTTAATCTTTCTTAAATAGCTTACATCGATCCCATATTACATAAAAAGTGGCCTTGTTCTACGTTTCTCGATTGCAATTTCCATCCATGTAAGAACACAATTCCTTCAAACGAAAGATCTGTTCGTCCTCAATTTTTTTTGGTGTCTGGTGACTTTCTCTGCATTCACCGTATTGTCACTTTACAGTTCCTTTATTTTTTTCCTATTTTGTTTTGAAATGTCATTTTTCAAATTCGGCTGTTCGCCAAAAAAGAAATAATAGCCCCGTCCCTAATCAGCGCCCTAGGGAATTGATTTAATTTACTTTTACCCATACGGAAGACCGGGAGATTCACTCTGTATAAGGGAGACTCCCAGATAATCCGGGAGAGTTGGTATATACGGTACAGGCAGAATCGTCCCCTAAAACATGCGGTCTAACGAAGACAGATCCCACCCTAAGACAGGGCAGCAGCGACTCGTATGCACCAATCACTTATAAACACGACTCATGCGAAAACAAACATGTGTGAAGTTACCTCCGGTGCTGCTTCACTAGCATATTTAAACGCCTCTTTAATCACAGCCTCGACATCGTAATCTCCCGCTTCATTTATATGTTTTCCTTGCAGCATCAATGCAATTGCTGTTGTCACGGCAATGCATGATGCAATGCATCTTGGGTCTGCATGCGTGACCTGACAGGCTTCTTTGGTGTTAGAAATAACTTCTTCAATGTTACCAAAGTCATGGATTCCAAGAACTGAAGTGCGCATGACACCGCCGTTTGGAGCAAGCACTTGACCGGATGATTCCCATATCTCTCTTGCTGCCTGCAATAACAATAGTACCACACTGAACAATTAGAAGAGTGCAGAGTGAAGAGTGAAGAGTGCAGCTCGACGAGATCAAACTAAAAACATATTAAGGTATCACTGGCAACTGCTATACAGCCCATGTTCGATCTCAGAGCACAGCACCACAGCCAGATATAATTAGCTGGAGTCGATTTTTTTGTAGCAATTTGATTTGCATAATGCTCATTGTCTATGGGGCCAGAGAAGTAGATCTTAAATTTTCCCCTTAATCAGCCAACCCAGAACATGATATAGAGGTACCTCGTGTGGGTCCACAAGGAACTGAGGGTGATGGAGAACCCCATTTGTGGTGCGACCAATGCCCATTCCTCCACAATCGCCCAGCTCTGAAAAACCTTTCCTGCACCATTTCTTCATCTTTTGTGCAAAGCCTATGGGAACCATCTGTGGATTAAAATATGAGGCTTAGGGCATCTGGCTAAAAGTGAGAAAAGGCAATACTGTGTTATTGCATTTGTATGGGTTACTCTGAGTGTTAGTTAGTTTTACCCATATCATATGGCATAGTGATAGTTGTATAGTAGCAATGGCATGTAAGTAATGGTAGCGATAGCGGCAGTGGCACCAATGAAATTAAAGATGAGTGATCTTGTGATAATCAAGCGTCAATGGTAGTGGTAATGGCAGTGACAACTGGTGTTAGTGGTAGCAGGAGCACATGGTAGTGATATTGATAACCATAGTAGCAGTTGTGGAAATGGTGGTGGTAGTGGTAGTAGTAGCGGTAGTGGTAGTGGTAGTGGTAGTGGTAGTGGTGGTGGTGGTGGTGGTAGTGGTAGTGGTAGTGGTAGTGGTGATGGTGGTAGTGGTAGTGGTAGTGGTAGTGGTAGTGGTAGTGGTAGTGGTGGTGGTGGCGGTAGCGGTGGTGGTGGCAGTAGCGTTAGTGGTAGTGGTGGTGGTGGTAGTGGTACTGGTGGTGGTGGTGATGGTACTGTAGTGGTGGTGGTAGTGGACTGGTGGCAGTTGTGGTTGTAATGTTGGTGGTAGTGGTAGTAGCAGCGTAAATGGCAGTGCCAATAATGTTGGTCACTTGAGCAAAGATTCTACAGTGTGTGAACCCAAAGCTACCAGTCTCTTGTCCTTCTGTGCCTTTGTAATTGCCTGAAGTACAGCCAACTTTTTGAGTTACGGCACACCGTGATCCAGACCCTACTTTAAGTTATTTAAAGGGGTAATCACACCTTCTCTTATGCCTGTTATGTATGCATGGCATTGTGGGTACTTATTACAATATTCAGTTTTGCAAACATGGCTGCTTAGCACATGACATACACAACATGGCGTCAGAAGTGAATCCTAAAAGTCAAGCCTGAAAAGAAAGCCATCGAACGAAAAGATCACTGAACGAAGATAGATATAACACTCGCCGACTTAAAGAAGCGGTATGGAAGGCATGTCTTCAGCAAATACACCGAAAATGGACTGGTCAAGTGGCGACCTACCGGGAGCTTGGAGATCGTTCAAACAGCATTGCGAATTTACGTTTGGAGGTCCGTTGAAAAGCAAGAGCGAAGAGCAGTTCTGCAACTATCTGATGATCTGGGTAGGTGACAAGGGCCGGGATATTTACAATACCTGGACACTCAGCGCCGACGACAAGAAGAAGCTCCAAACGTATTATGACAAATTTGAAGCTTACGTAAAGCCAAAATCGAATCAGGTCTTCGCGCGATACAAATTTCACAACAAAATACAACAGGAAGGCGAATCGTTCGACCAGTTCCTAACAGACCTGCAGTTACTCGTGAAAGACTGCGGATACAAGGATCCAGATGAGATGGTCAGAGACCGGGTTGTAATTGGATGTCTTTCACAGAAAGCTCGAGAAAAACTGATTCAAGAAGGGTCCGACTTGACTCTAGAACACGCCATTGACATCGTAAGAACCCAAGAAATTTCTTGCGCCCAACTACAAACCATGGCTGGTGAGGATCCCAAAGTACACACAGTGGAAACCAGACCGAAGAAACGGGGCGATCGCACTAAACGCTTCAGCATTGAATCGAAAACAAAACCAGTAGAATGCACCAGATGTGGACTAGAACATGAAAAGAGTGGTGAATGTCCAGCGCAAGGACGAAGATGTGCAAAATGCAATAAGCTAAATCATTTTGCAAGAGTCTGTAGAAGCAAGTACTCAAAGGATGTACACTGTGTCCATGAAAGTAGCAGTGAGGACGACTTGTATGTAGGCTGTATAGAGACTGTAAATGCAGTGGACATAAGTGAGTGGTGCGAGGAAATCAAGATTCATCAGAAAGTGGTCAAATTTCAGATAGATACAGGAGCACGTTGCAATGTGATGTCACTTCAAACGTTTCATCAGATAGGAATGAAAGCAGAGTTTAGAAAGACAGCTGCACAGCTGAAGTCCTATTCTGGTCACGCACTTGATGTAAGAGGAGTCACAACCCTACCATGTGAACATAAAGGCAAACAGTACCAAGTGAAGTTTTACATTGTCGATCTGAAAGTGCCAGCGGTACTCAGTGCAAGCACCTCCAAAGAGATGGTACTGGTCCATAGGATACACACAGTTACCTCTTCGCCTGGACGAGCACAGCAAGACCAACAGGAAGAGGCTAACAGTCCACCAGCACATGACAACATGTTGGAAAACCAGTTGAACACTGCAGACAAACAACAACCCGCTCTCCCTGACATACTTCAAGAGTATCCTAATGTTTTCAAAGGATTGGGGTGCCTACCTGGAGAACATGGAATCAAGATTGACAGTACAGTACCACCCATCGTGCACCCTCCTAGAAAAGTCCCAGTCTTACTCAAAGGCAAGATAAAAGAAGAATTGGATCGCATGGAAGAAGCTGGAGTCATTGTGAGACAGACTGAGCCGACTGACTGGGTCAGCAGCATGGTCACAATTGTGAAGCCCTCAAAAATCAGAATTTGTATTGACCCTCGAGATCTCAACGAAGCAATCAAACGTGAACACTATCCCATGAAAACGATTGAAGAAGTTGTAGCAGAAACTCCAGGAGCCAAAGTGTTCTCCACACTGGATGCGAAATCAGGGTTTTGGCAGATCAAATTGAATGAAGCCAGCTCCAAGCTCTGCACCTTCAACTCTCCTTTTGGGAGATACCGATTTACAAGGCTCCCGTTTGGTATAAAATCAGCACCCGAAGTGTTCCAGAAGTCCATGTCCACCATCTTTGAAGACGTTGAAGGAGCAGAGGCCATAGTAGATGACATACTAGTCTGGGGACGAGACGTTGAGGAACATGACACACGGCTTCGACAAGTGTTGAACAGAGCCCGAGAAGTAAATCTGAAACTTAACCTGGCTAAGTGCCACATCAGAAAGGATGCTGTACCGTACATAGGACATCTGCTTACTAAAGATGGTCTCATGCCTGACCCAGAGAAAGTCCGTGCTGTTAAGGAAATGCGACAGCCGCAGAACACAAAGGAACTGAGAACATTCTTAGGATTCATGCAGTATCTGGCCAAGTTCATCCCAAACCTGGCTGAAGTGAGTGCCCCACTCAGAAAACTCCTTGAGAAGGAAGTTGCATGGCACTGGGAAACCCAGCAAGAACAAAGCTTTCAAAACCTCAAATCGATGGCTTCAAATACACCAGTACTTGGCTATTACGATCCTGTCAAACCTGTCACACTGTCAGTGGATGCCAGCTCAAAAGGACTTGGTGCTGTATTACTCCAGGGCGATCAGCCAATAGCCTACGCATCGAGAGCGTTGACGCCTACTCAGCAGAAGTACGCACAAATTGAAAAAGAAACCTTAGCCATTGTGTTTGGAACCCAAAAATTCCACCAGTATGTCTATGGCAAGCCCGTTACGGTCCAATCAGACCACAAGCCGCTAGAGCACATCCTAAGCAAACCACTCCACCAAGCACCTCTCCGTCTTCAGAAAATGATGCTGTCTTTACAACGTTATGATCTGAAAGTCGGATACAAACCAGGAACAGAGATGTTTCTTGCTGATGCATTAAGCAGAGCATTCCTACCTGAAACAAATGAAGCTCTGGTGCCAGACCTAGAGGTCAATGAAGTGAACTTGACAGCACATTTGCCTATCTCACCTGAAAAGTACCTTGAATTTCAGAATGCTACTGCCAACTATCCAGAGATGCAAGCACTGCAATATGCCGTATTAGAAGGGTGGCCAAACTCAAAAGCTGAAGTGTCAGTAGAGATCAGACAATACTGGACATTCCGAGACGAGATTTCATGTATTGACGGTCTGCTATTTAAAGGGCAAAAGCTTATTGTCCCACAGGCGCTCCGACCCATGATGCTGGAGAAAATACACGAGTCACACCAAGGAATAGTCAAGAGTAAACGCGCTCGTGATGTACTCTTCTGGCCCGGAATGGCGACTCAAATAGAAGAACGGGTGTCCAAGTGTTACAAGTGCAGCCAGCATCAAAGAGCACATGCCAAAGAGCCAATGATTATGCCTGAAATACCAGACAGGCCATGGGCAAGGATAGGCGCAGACATCTTTGAGCACGATGGCCATAGCTATTTATTGTGCGTGGATTACTTCTCCAAATGGATCGAAGTGGACAAGCTGGATAACCTCACCAGTGGCAACACAATAAGTTACCTAAAGAGTCAGTTTTCAAGACATGGACTACCAGATGAGCTGATAACCGACAACGGACCTCAGTTTGCAAGCTCTGAATTCAAGGGATTTGTGCAGTCATACGAGTTTATACATACCACATCAAGCCCACACTATCCACAAGCAAATGGGGAAGTGGAAAGAGCAGTGGGGACTGTAAAAGCATTACTCAAGAAAGGTGCAGATCCACATCGAGCCCTTCTAAACTACCGAAACACGCCACTAGAAGGAACCCATTTATCCCCAGCACAACTTCTGATGGGACGCAGACTAAAGACAAGCCTGCCTACCACCACAGCACTTCTCAGGCCACCAGGTGCCTCAGAAATAAAGCACATCTGGGAAAAAAGGAAAGAGAAAGAAAAACAGCAATATGATAAGCATTGCGGTAGAGAGTTACCACCACTTCACACTGGTGATGGTGTCAGAATGCAGCATGGAAAACAGTGGCAAGCTGCAACAGTATTGTACAGACATCCATCACCAAGATCATATATTGTTCAGGCAATTGATGGAACCAAGTACCGCAGGAATAGGAGGCACTTACATTTCAGCAGGGCTCCAACCACAATGCCAGAGGAAGGCATGACATCCTTAAATACGTGACCAACGGGCTGCTCAATAGACACAACAAGCGATGGAGTAATTGGTAGCAGAGAGACAAGTAGCAGGGTTTTCAACTGTTTTGTAAAGTAGCGGACATACTTCTGAAAGTACCGGACGTGAATGTTTACAGTAGTAAAAAAAATCGCCAATATTGATCTCAAGTACCGGACGTGGAATGGCAAACGACCGGACGAAACGTCCGGCCTCCGGCCTCAAATGAAAACCCTGCAAGTAGCAGTGTACAACCTCAATCCAGGTTCACCGATGCAACAGGTGATGATCAACCATCAGCTCCATGTGAACCATCTACAGTTGTGATATCAGACCAGCCAGCAGTCAAGACCAGATCAGGACGACAGGTTAAATCCCCCCAGTATCTCAAGGATTTTGTACAGTAGATTTCTTATGAGTGACAACTTCATTGAACTTTGTTTATGGAACATTGAATCAAAGACATTTGAAATCTGTGGAACTTTGTTGCTGATGAACTTTACAGTATTTGCATTATACACAGTGACATTTGGAATTCTATGGACCTTTGTTGATCTTGTTTTGTTATTGTTATTATTGTAATTTTCTTTGTTTTGGCCCAGGAAAGGGAAGATGTTATGTATGCATGGCATTGTGGGTACTTATTAAAATATTCAGTTTTGCAAACATGGCTGCTTAGCACATGACATACACAACAATGCCCTACATTACCAACCTTTCCATTATTTTCTAACAAGGTCTGTAAAATCAGAATCATTTGATCTGAGTCATCAGTCCAGTCTCCTGTTTCAAATCGTTCTCTGTGAAAGTCTCTGTACTTCATCGAGTACTCTAAATTTGGCAACTTTAGCCCAGTCACTTTTTCAACCAACTTTTGTGTCATGCTTCTTTCAAAGTAATTGCCATAGATCTGTGCAAAAGAGAAAACTTATGAATAAAGGAAGCCTTACAAAGTAAATTTAATTAATGATAATTTATTATATTATGTACACACAAGCTGGAGAAAATATCAGGGGAAGAAAACTGCTTGTGCTGCAACCATTGTAGCAACTTAGGAGTTCAACATTGCAGGCTGTATCAAGGAAAAACTATATTTTACATGTACATGATCAAATTTTACGCCAATCATTCATTGAAAGCTACACTGTAGCCCATATGCTACAGGAATTTCATTGAGGGGTGAATCACAATTCATACAGAAAAACAGCTTACCCTTAATTAACAATTGATTGGCTTATACTTGGGGAAGGGAGCACAGAGCAATGGTTCTTGTTATCACAAAGAAACTATACAAGCCCCTGAGAGGTTAAAAGTTTTTTGTGGTTACTAATCAGTAAATATTGTCATTCCCAGCAGAGGCTGCGATTCTTTCAGTCAGCACCAAGAACAATGACCTCTGGCTGGTTGCAAAACAGGAAGTCTGTGAATCGCAGCCTTCTGACTCTTCTACACAAACTCAGAAGTTTCAAACAAGTGGTTTCCGATGGTTACAAAAATGCAGCTTCACTGAGACTGTGCATACCGAATGAATTGCAGCCTCTGAGGACAAGAATGATTGATCAGAATGGCATCATGATGACACTGAAGCATTGTTCATTTCTATTGCTTATTTTCACTTGTCTATTGATCAGGATGACAGGTAAAAAGTCTCTCAACTTGTATCATATGAAATATGATGGAAAAACTTTGGAGAAGATGAAAGTAATTAACGAAAGAGTCTGAAGGCTGGCTACAGTTAAGTACACTACCCACATGTCTGGCTTCTGCTTTAGTCATAAATTCAGTCAACAGTCCAATGGCATCTCCAATGCAGTTGCCATAAATGGTGCCTCGTATACGATCCACCAGGACTTCTTTACTCAGTGAAGTTTTTGTGTTGAAACAGGATGGTACTGTAGCAGCATCCTGCAAGAATAACAAAGAGGGGCCGTAAGGGGGGGTCATGCACACAGTTCACGGCTATTAAAGATGGCAAATCATGAATCACGATAATTACTTTTCGAGTTTTGCAGTTCACGGAAAATAACATCATCAAAGGTCTCAAAGGTCCTCAAAGTGACTGTTTGTTGTATTCGTTTTATTATCTTTATTATCGGCTGTCAAGTCCGTCACGTATTTAACTCACGGAATTAGAGAACATCCCAAAAAAATCTTTTTTGCAGACTCTTTTGTACGGCAGGTCCATTTTCACAGAAAGAAGTGCAGATTTCTGGTCAAGTTTCACGATTTACGAAAAATAACCTCTTGCTTTCATGTGTCACGACAAGCATATCATTCACAGTTCACGGATAATATTATTTTATAATAACGGATCATGGAGAATAAAAACACGCGATCCCGTTTCACAAGAAACCCCCTTACGACCCCTTAACAAAGTGGGAACAGTCTGCATCAACAGAGCTAATGTCTGCACATTCACAATTGCACAACAATCCTCTTGATAATTCTCTTGGTCTCATGCAATACTGTACACATATCTACACAAGGTCAGCACAATGAAATATGAAGCTTGTCAGGGAACTCAAAGGAATCTTATATGACAATGAGATTTCTACACATGAGACTTTCTTGGGCTCAGAATAGCTATAGCATTGTGAGTTTAGCACAGTTTCAAAGCTGAGAAACTCATCAGATACAAATAAAATTTTGCAACAAATAATTATTATAATACTTTTTCAAAAGTACCTCGATGTAATACTGATGCATTATAATTTGGTCTGTTATTATTTAGGGTCATTCCTTTGGGAAGATCAAGATCACTGGATCAATGATATGGATCCAAGATCAATCGGATCATGGTGCATCAAAGGAACACTGACTCAAAAGTGGGAGTGCTAGATTTCTCATTGACCCTTTAAAGATTTGCATTGTTTAGGAATAGAATACATAAAGTGGAATAATTGCCATGCGTTTTACACGCGTAAGGTGTGAAACTACTAGCTAGTAGCTCTCTGACTAAGGCAAACCAGTGAGATACAATTAATGCAAACTGGGCAGCACCTGTATCTATAAACGTCTTGCAATGAAAAGGGTAAAATTTCTGCACAGGCACGTGCATAACGCACGCATTTGAGAGTATTAAATAAATTGGTAATCATGCATGGGACTCTGTGGAAATCGTTGCAAAAATCGAATTCGCCACCTTGTAGAAGGCCCATGTGGTGAAAGAGTTATGTTTGAATCCTGTGAAATGGGGTACAAGCGTCGAAACAAAAGTTGTTTTACGTACAGGCACACTCACTGAGTGACTTTCCTTTGCGCCAACTGCACTCGTGGTTTGATCGGCATTTGAGTCTCGCTCATGCAATGCCGTATTCTCAACTTTTTCTTTCTCTTCGGAGGCTGAAGAATTTTCCGAAGACACTTCCATGAGTAAATCGTTCAAAGTCACAAACGAAGTGAAAGATCTTGCAAATACAAGACGGAAGTCGACCTTGTTTACGTGCTCGACGAGTTCTGGGTAATCGTTTCCAGCCTCCCAGCGCAGCAGCCGACTGCCAAATTGTAACGCAACACATCACGCAACACTGACCGCTGGGTTTACGCGTGTTTGTGCGATTGAAAATAACCAAGAAAAATATACATCACTGTAAAGCTAAGAAAACGTAGAATCTGATAGGGGGGGGGGGGGGGGGACCAAAAAAAAATTCGTGCAAGGGAAAATGCCGAGAAAAAAAATTCATGCAGAAGGAAGGTCCAATTGTGACTTTTCTTTAATAATTATACAATATTAACCAGAGTCTATTAAAAATAATTCTTATTCAAAATATTCTTAGATTGACATTTTGGAGTTGAGGGCACTACAGAGGGGCTGTGTTGGTGAATGGAGTATGGCATCAGTATGATGGGCTGTCTAAAAAAAAAAAATTCGTACAGGGGGTTTCACCTGGAAAAAAAATTCCTGCACAAGCAGTGCGCGAAAAAAAAAATTCTTACCAGCTGAAAATCCCCCACCCCCACCCTCACTCCACCCCCATCACTTTTCTAATGGTCCGTCCCTTAAGTCAGTTTTCTTTCGGTGGGCAAGATTTCAAATGAAATACTGAGAATCTTTTGGCTTCACCGAATTCCGCCTGCCCTTTCCTCACAACCGCCGTGCAAACAAAGTGAACGATATCATCTCATTCAGCCAGGCTGTGCGACGTTTTTTTAAATATTCTGCACTGTCGCATGTGGAAGACGACAAAAAAACATGAATCATGAATAATAAGAAAAAAATACGAATCTCTCCCTCGCTGCTTGTCGTGGAATGGACTCCAAAGCCCAGCGACGGCTTGGCTGGTACAAGCGAACCTCGGGGAACATCGTCAAGGTACGAGGTTCGTGTGACGCGTCTCACCGAACCGCTACTGGCTGATTTGTCTGTGTCTGTGTGTGTGTTCCTTTTTTTTTTTTTTGTTCTTAGCCCAGGTTCTTGCATTTTTTTTTTCCCGAAGTTCCAGGCAGACGGAAACCGCACTTTGACCAGTGTAGAAAAAATGTTTCTCTTCGCTGGGTCAGATTAAGGGCTCGTTTGTATGGTCTCGGGTACCCGATACAACCCTCCTCCTGAGTTACCCTGGGCGAGCTATTTTTCTACTTATTTCTTCGAAAAGTTCTATCTACCGTTTAAATGAGGTGGATGAGACAACTCGGGTGGGCCGGAGACAACTTGGGGAGGCGAGTTGTCTCGCCTCGGCACGTAGGGTAACCCTGGCAAGCGGGGCAACGTTTTCTCTTTTTCTCGCCTACCCGGGACGAGACCGCCGAAAATTAAATACGTGCGTATACGAAAAAGGGTGTTTTTGTCTAATTTGTGGGTTTAAAAACGCTAATATACTTGAGGCCATATTGATTTAAAAGTCATCGAAGGCCACAGTGATCAGATACACCTGCGAATTAAAGCTGTTCGTCGTTACGTTACACGTTAAATTTGAATTTACTGATCCCCACGTCCTAACTTCGCGTTTGTGTCTATAAAACCAAGCAAGAAAATGTTTAATAAATATTGACGATGTGTAATCAAAAAGCAACAAAGTACGAGGAAAGAAGAGCAAACGAGGATTTTACATTAAGTAGGGTCAACTCTGACTGGGTTATCTCGGTCACACAATCCTCATCTAAACGCTCGGTAAAGAGGGTTGTCTCGGGTACCCAAGACCAAATAAACAGACAGAAACAGACCCTAAGTCTGCCATTTATTGAAATTTGTGAATAATGTATATGGTTTGGCTGTGAAGGAGGTTGCATATTACGTTGGACGGAGGAAAAGAAAACGAAAAAGGAGAAGAGGGTTTTTCAACTTTCTATGTCTAAAAATAAGGTTCTTATTAGAAGCAGTAGGAGGAATTCTGACTCCTGAGAAGAACGTGGTGGACATTGTGCCAACATCATGCTTTCATGGGGCATCGTCGCTTATAAACGAAATACCGACGGGAGCTCGAGGGCTAGTTTACGATGACCTAAATCAGTGTCATTCCCTTAGGCTTCATGATTCTACCCAACTCACCAGTCACTCTAGGACTCTTTACCAGTCTGCGGAAGCAAATGAGGGCGAATTGGGGAATGGGGAGAGGGATCGTAATGTTGGGGTGTTTAGGTATGCATCGGGAAGGAAACTATGTTATTCAGTAATATTTTCTCCTACGAAAATCATATACGCCCTTGGCAAGAAAAAACTATAAAAAATTTTTAATGATCAAGACGGAAAATTGTCACATGCAAAATACTGTTTAAATTATTATTCAGAAACACATTCGAGTGAGAGAATAAGGGAAATGATGGGGGAGGGGATGGTGGAAAGGCAAACAGAAGCCATTACCTGAAGGAAGAGTCTTGGCTTTACTCAATAGATGATCAAGACACAAACACACACACAAAAAAAACCAATGTCTGGAACATTAATTTATTCACTAAACTGAAACAGTCACTACTTCGACGCTAGTTGTTCGCTTCGACTAGTTGTTCTTAAATGTATTGTAATAATTGTTATGATTTTTTCTCTGTAACGGCCACCTCGGTGTAACGGCCATTTGTTTTTCTCCCGGCGGACGGTCCATACATTTACTCTCATTTTAACCTTTCTACAATGGTGACCTCTCCACAACGGCAACGGTCACAAAAGTGCGTCCCAACGGTCAAAGTAACCTCTCGACACCGACCAGTTAATCAACGGCAATGTATACAAAACTCCCATTCTCTATTGTAAACAGGGACCGCACGGGGGGTGGGCTGTGGGGGTGGGGGTGGGGCTTTAGACCCTACTGTCTTTTACAAAAAAAAAACTACATTACATTATTTTATGTCAAATACATGAATGTCTTTGGAAGCGCTGCCTTTTCTGATTTGTCCATTTCGATACAATTTAGTTTTTTTTTAGGGTTTTCTCGTACAAACACGGCCGGATGAGGCAAATTCTCATTAGGTTTGTACCTGAACAGACGAAAAATGATCCATTTCTAACCATTTCGAATTCAGAAGACTTAAATTGCAAATTTTCCTAGGGGTGCATGTCCCCGGACCCCCCTAGTTGGCTCACGCTTACGCGTTCGCATTAGCCCCCCCCCCCCTTCACTCGAAAATCCGCTCGCGGTCCCTAATAAAAGGTCATGTTGACTAAAGAAACGAAGTCACAAATAAGCTACTCGAGGTACTTGATATAAGCGACGAATCGATCAGACGCCACTATTGAGAAAGATGAAACTGATGCAAACTGATGTTCTAACTTTTACCTCGTTTTGCGTTTTGTTTTGTTAGCATTTTTCTTCTGAACATTAATTTTTGATTTGATTTTTCATTTTGATTGGTGTGTATTTTGATTGTTACGTATTTATACGTTACAATAAGCATATCATGATTAAAAATGTCATGCCACACCCTACCTCCCCACAACGGCCACTTTCCTCTTTCCACGAGATGGCCGTTGTGGACAGCTTCAGTTCAACCATTAAAAAATCTCATCAGAGAGGCCTGCATAGCAAGAATTAAACAATGTTGAAAATAGCTAGCATTGTGCTTCTGCATGTAATACTAGAAATCAGGAAACGTAGGGATATCTACGAATTTGAAGTATATACTAGACTTCGTTCAATCCAGTCGGAAACTACAGAAGGACCGATAAATAAATTATATTGCTACTGGTACAGTACATGGGTCGATCTAAATGATTTCGGCTAGTTTGAAGAATACAGCTCGAATGCAAAGTATAAATTGATTTTATCATGAAGCTAAAGCTGTTTAGCTTAATATTTGTTCAAACAAGCCACAATGTTCTTAATACCATGACAACTAATATATCAGTCTTCCTACCCAAAGAGAATCCATGGTTACACTAGCGTTAAATACGCGATAAAACACACCCGTTGCCTTCCATTTGCGAAGCATCGATATCTTTTGCTGACAGAGGCGGTGTGGTGTTCAAACGAGGCGTCGATGGCAAAGTTGGATTACGCCTTCTCACGGTCGTGGTTCGTGAGTAAGTAGTCGACGAAGAGCCAGCTCTGGGTTTCCTCAAGCAGATTGTATTTATTCTCCTTTTAAGTACCTTTTTGAACTTATCCGCTCTAAAGGCGTAAAGGAGAGGATTAATAAACGCGTTGAAGCTAAAAAGTAGAGTCGGAAGCACACCCGTCAGAATTTCGCGATCCTGTGGTGACATTGTTTCCTTCAGGTTCGTTATGAGCCACATGAAAGCGATTACAATCGGGAAAAAGAAAAATAACATGTTACTTAGCACCAGAGCAGCAATCTTCCTTGCTACGGCTCTGTCTCTATTCACGCCGGCTCTCTGGCTTGTTTTCTTCACCGACCAAAATATCTTAACGTAGAAGGGAACTATTACAAAGTACACGATCATGCCCCATATCGACAGAGCAATACTCATCTCATAGGAGTGTGGTATGTCCCTTATCGGGCGAATTGGAATACAGAAGGTGTTGCTTGTATACACGGAAATCTTCAGCAACGGTAGGATGGCGACGGACATGCCTAAACACCACGTTAGCGCAGCAAAGGTGACCCCCTGCCGCCTAGTCATGCGCACTGAAGGCTTCATACCGTATACGATCGCAAGAAAGCGTTCTATCGTAAGGAGAAGAGAAGTTTTAATGCTCACGATCTGACCCGTCAGCCAAATGAACCCCATAGTATTACAGAGGTCGTCTAAGATCAATAGGAATTCTGTATATGGCATTTTCCTCGTAGAGACCAGTATTACGGTGTATACACTTAACAGGAAGTCGCTAACCGCCATATTGCAGGTCAATAACATAGTGACATTTTTGCGTAAGACTCGTGTGGTTAGCGTTATCAAGACAACTGTAAGATTGAGCATCATAGCGATCGGCGAAATAATGTAGACTGCGTTTAAAATCTTGTTATCCAGATCCCAGCAGCGATGTGTTGGGGTGACGCGAATCTGGCTATGGTAACAGGTCGTATCCGTTTCAAGACATTTCGGGAAAAACCCATGTTTTGCATATTCGACGACGGTTTGAGTTACTTCGAATTTATTCACGCGGCAGTTTTCCCTCTTTCCGACGATGTACTCTCCTTGCAGAAGTCGCGAGGTAGTGATATTAATATCCTGGTTATTTAGCTTCTTGTTTTCCAAGGTGTAGTTCCTAACCAGCATGCAGTTGGCGCACGACTCGTTCCAGGTCACTCCTCTAATTTCTCTGAGTTCGCGCAGCTTTAGCAAAGCTGTTGGAAGACTGAAATTCGTGTAGTTCGAAACATCCAAATGTTTCAATGAAGTCAGCTCATTGGTAAGATTCCCTTCCCACGTTAAAAGTTGATTTGCGGACAGATCTCTGTGGTTTAAAACAAAGAAATGATGGTAAAAACGTGTATAAACCGCCGGATACAAAATTATTTCTGCGAGGATATCAACAAGCAAATTAAACATGTCCCCATATACTCCGAGGAAATACTCGTGTTTCAAAGGTAACATTGTGCGAGATCCTTTGCGAGCCAAGCCTGTGACGTGGCACCGAAACTTTCTTTTGGAAAAACACATTTTAAGTGTTCTACCATTCCTAAAACAGAATAAGAACAACTATTCAAGAACAGTGCCAAAAGAATGCGCCCTATGAACAACTTCACGCTGCAGCTTCGTCCCGGCTAAAGCCAGAACAGCGTGTCCTCAGTCAACACAACCACGGAGCGACGAAAATTTTAATTTCCCGACACCAAAAACTAAACAACTTAGAGGAAGAGAGTGTCTAATTCTCGCGGGCGCGGGTAAACTGTCGCGGGCGCGGGTAACGGGTAAAGTATTCATCTTCACAGACGAACTACATGCCTTGTGCAAATACATTTATTCGCCAGCACTCTGAAAGTCAGACAGCAGCAAAATGTCCGCTCTTGGAAGTGGACTTGCAAGTTCCCTGGCTTTGAAATCCTCGTCGATTTCTCAAAGTCGTTTGTTTAACTTTTGTATCAGTGAACCTGCCGCCAGCAGACTTCTGAAAATAAACAGATCGCTCCTCTTTTTATACCCTGGCTTTATTTTTTTTTAAGTTCAGAGCGATAACCGGTTTAAGTTCGATTCATTTGTGGTATTCCGGTTTTCTGTTATTTTTTCCGGTTTTCTGTTTCTGTTTCTGTTTTAAGTTCTGGCACACTTCCTCCAAAAATAAAGATTGTACCAGCTTTAGATTGTAGAAAGCGACAAAGGCATTACGAACTTTCCAATTTCTTCCGAATATAATCAAGCTATTTAAAGGGAACCACAACGAAACAGCAACTTGTGACAGCATTCACTTGAAACAACTGAATTATTTGTTACATTCTAAATTTGTCATCAACTATTTGTTACCTGGTTTTATAACCTAATTATTTCTTATTTGTTTAGATTCTCACTTAGAAGAGAACGAAATGAAATAAGTTAGACAGCACTGATCGTAATAATACTTACAAGATCTGCAAATAATTGAGAGTCGAGAAAGCGCCATCACTGATAACACCGATCTTGTTGTTAGAAAGCTTTCGCTTTCGTTTGATACTGCATGACATCAATTCGAGTCGACAGTTTACCGGCTAAGAATTAATCCTGATAGTGAAAAAGAACTAAAAATCCTCCAACGTCTCTGAATAAGGTTGTTAGAGTGACATAAGAACCTCTAAATAAGCTAAATTAGTACTTACAATTTCACAAGCTTGGTAAAGTTCCTGAATGATCCTTCAGGAATAGTTTTTACCTCCTTGGAAAACACTATTTCTCTGTAAAATGATGAAAACATAAACGCCACAGTTAAGATATATTTTAAAGATGCGAGAGCTCTTACTAAGGAAATTGAAAAAAAAAATTGTGTTCATCGGAAGTTTGTTGAGCGGTTTCGTGCGACGAATTTAAAGCCCACAAGAGTATTACATCATTTAGCGGCCCCGTGTTTGGCCATGTTTCTCGGCATTTAGCACCTCTTCATCGGCAAATTAGACTACGGATAGTCTCTTATTTTTTTAAGGGACAGCAAGTAAACCGAACAAGTTGATTTGACTCTCTTTTATTAGAAGAAAATATAACGATAATTCGACGTTTCCATTTTGGCGTCATTGTGATGCTTAATCCGTATCCTTCTATCTATTAAAATATTACATAGTTACGGTAACAACGATTAACCTCGCCAACACTGTGTAAGAGGAGGCCGAATGAACATACACAAAACACGGCAGACAATGGCCACGAAATAACAACTGAAGTGATTGCCAGTTTAACTTTGTGATTTCTTCTGCCCAGTTCCAATTCATTCTTTTATCGTTGAACTTGCATAAAGATATCAGTAAGGAAACCCTTGAGAGTCCTTTTTCTAAAGGATCAAAGAACTGCTCTTTAATATGGCACTTTGCAAGTTTAAGAGAAGTCAGTACTTTTAATTCAGTTTAGATTGGCTATTTCTGTTCAGACGGGGTGGGTGACAACCCCAGGGGGTGGGGGGGGGGGGAAGGGGTGTCCTCTGGAAATCAAGTGACGGAGATCATCGAAGGATGATTTTGGGTTTGAAATTTTTGATTCCGGGATTTCTTTTGAGGGGGGGGGGGGGGGTGGAGAAATTTAGGAAGTATTTTTTTGTGTGGCATGATTTAAGTAGGTTTTCTTTTGGGAAGTTAAAACAATCTAAAGATACGGGGTAGTGCCCCAGGGGTAGTGTCCGTGTATCCCAGCTGCGTAGTTCTGCGAATAAAGTACAAACCTAGTACAAAGCCTTCTGGAAATTATTAAGGCTCAGAGATTTGGCCTAGGATTTTTTGGGAGGTCCATTTTTGATCCAGGGATTTTTTCGGGTTTTGTTGGAAGCCCTAGGGATATCAGTGGGTCTTGATTTTTGACCCCATTGGATCATCCGCGTCCCTTGAAATCCGAAGTAACTCCCCCCCCCCCCCCCCCCATTGGTTCCGTTTCTGGAATAACCTCTCAACAAATCCCCGCAAATCTCAAGACTACTTACAATACTTTCACGTCATGGGGTTGTACAATAAATGTCGACAGTTTTTTCAAGTCGGTTAATGTGCACTTGGCGTAAAGGCCTCCTTGGTCTGTTTTTTCCTGACATTCACAATCTCCAGTACAACCACTCACGGTAGCCTCCGTGGGAAAAGGTCCTCGAAAAATCGCCATTGCGACAAGTAATAACAACAAATTCGCCATCTGAAACAAAGAGAAAAGGCCCAAAACACCGCACACGATTAACATAGCTTCTTCAAAACTTGCAATATAGCTGAAAAATATAGTAATTTCTCAGGCCTATTTACACAAAAATGACAGCTCAACTCAAAAAAAAAATTCATGCAGATATTAAAAATAACAGGAAATGTTATACTGATAAGCGATCTGATTAATATCGTGAGTACCATTTCATATCTTCAGTATTGCGTGTATATACCATATTTTACCCCAGGATATGAGATTCAACGCTTCGATTTGGAGAAGGCTGATTAAATAAAAACAGCGTGTGATTTATTGTTTGCTAGATACGGACAGAACTTATAATTAAAAGCGTATCGATTTAAGAAGTAATTTCATCCTCTACCCCCATAAAAATAATTAACATTTAAAAAGCTTTTACTCTTCCTTGTCAATTAATGGACATTTCATTGGCTGCAAACAAAGACGTTTTAACACTGTGTGCGTTTTCATAGCAAAATAGAATTGACGTTTTGTCATTAGCGCAACTCTGTCCGAAGTCGGGTGATTTGTGTTTGTAGGGAGGGAGGGGGGGATGGGGGAGGGGAGGGGAGGAGGCAAC
>OX419346.1:3030230-3075230 GCA_948470475.1 Galaxea fascicularis
ACTGGTTGTCTTCTATGCTCTAGTACTAGAAAAAGACTTCGAAGTATCTGGCTCAGACAGCCGTCAAAAAGGCAAAGAAATGGAATACAAAATCGTTGGATCTACTCCAGACGATGATGACGGAATAACTGACACTTCACTCGAGAAGCACTTATGCAGCGAAAAGCTCCAAATCACCTATAAAATTCTTCCATTTATAACTGCACTGAGTTTAAGCTTCTTTTCCGAGTATTTGTCCATTTCTTCAGTGGTCACCACCATTGGTTTTCCCAGTTCGAAGGTACGACCTCGCGATCACTATATCTTCTACACCCTCTCGTATGAAATCGGCAAGTTTGTGGGCAGGAGTTATATGTTCCTATTCGCTTTTCTACCGTCTGATGCTATGGAGTTTCTGAGGTGTTCTAAAACGTGGGTTTTTACAGGTAGGTGATGGGAGTCAGTGAAGTGGTGATAATTTGGCGGATGGCTCGACCTGCAATAAACAGATTACATTTGACAGTGCGTGTCGTACTCTGATTAGCCTCCCACGCAGTCGTTTTTAGGGGAGTCGTATTTCACCTCCACCCCACGGTGAAATACGACTCCCCTAAAAACGAGTGCGTGGGAGGCTATACTCTGATGAACGCAGGCGTAACGACAAGATTCCGAGCTCTCTAAATGTTTGAAAACGTGAGAAGATTTATCTGAAGTGAGATGCTTGAGTGCGAGAGACAGCTCGGAATCTGTGTTGGTCTGCCTTCATTTTGAAGTGTTTCAGTTGAAATTCTAGACTCAGCAGCTAACAAGTTTCAGGTTAAATTTTAATAAGGAGTCTGTGTATATATATGGTTTAAACCTACCTTGAACCAGCAAGCCAATCTCGAAAATTTTAGTTTTGCTCTAGTTGTAGCATCAAACACCGTAATTTCTCACGTTTTTGTTCTGTTCGTGTGGCGTCACTTGTATTAATCTTTGTGTATCAATTGTGTATCACGGGTTCAAGCCCCGTACGCGTTGAAGTTCTGAATTTTTCAGGCTTCTTTGCGCAATTGTAAAAATTGCGATCACAACTGTGACGATCATTCTTCATTTGATTTCAGTTTGTCTTCAGATCGCTTTTGTTATATTATAATTCTTTACATTACGAAGCATCACCAGACATATCCTGTAGGTCAAAGCAATGTAAAAGCCAAACCAGTTTTGTTTATCGTTACACTGAAAATGATGGAAGTCCGTCGAAACGTGTTTGTTAAATTAAACTCAATTTGTTTTGAATATTGCAGTATTGGAAATGGCTCATCTGATCTTCTTCCTCTTTGAGTCTTGGTATCATTTCGTCCCCTATATTTGGATCATCATCGCTCTCTGCTCGACGCTTGGGCTCGTGGCGGGGATGATTGTTGTCCATTCGCCCCATGCCGCGTCTCAGCACGTTTCGCCTGAGGAAAGAGAATTTGCCCTGGGACTGCTGACGATTGGTAACGGCATTGGTGGCTTCTTGGCTGGTTTGGTCGGTCTTGCTGTGGAACCGCAACTGAGGAAGGCGTGCACTAAACATTTTTCTTCCGCCCAAGAATATTGTTTCACAAGAATGCAAAATTCCACAGCATGGGAAGCTAATATGCATTGTTTTTGAAAAAAAAAACTGCATTGATTAGGACCCTAAGACAGAGTCTGCAAAGTCTAAAATGCTAGAACGTACTGAACGGAAATCATGCTCAGAAAAATCACGTTTCGACCATGATTCGCGCAATGCAGTGTCTGATGTGAACACTTTTCATAACGAAACATGTTTCATTCGTGATCAGACTAATCATGTTTCGGCCTAGTGTAAACAAAGCTTAAGACATTGCATTGTTAAAGTTATTGAACTGAAATTCTAGATAGAGGATAGAGGACGAGATAGATATTTAGGTCTTTAACTGGGAAATAGTTTTTAATGTACACTCAAATGGGTTTAATTAGCGTGCAAATAAATTATGAAGGAATTAATATAGTAGTGTCTGACTTTTACATGTCAAACGTCAGTGAGAGCCATTATGTAAACTACCGGGTTATCGGTAATAATGTATTTCACCCTCGGTAAATGCATGAAGTATTTGTTTGTTTGTTTGTAGTAAGTTCTCTTCCCAATGAGACCCACTGATACTTGCTCCCTATACCCTCCAACATGAAGCCAGCCAACTGCTTCATTGCTCCTCGTACAAGCAGCCTGATCCCCAGGTGAAGCCTGCAAAGTACACTGTTTACCACGTATATTAAGGGCACTGAATTTTATTGCGGTAACCCGGGCTCAAATCCCGCTCTACCCGGGTGTTGTTCTAGGTAAACACCTGGTTCAACCCCTCAACCATCCTTGTAAATTGCCAATTGTTGGTTGGCACCCGGCCAGTAGGGATTCCTATCAAGTTAACTTTATTTGAATTATTCGTTTCTTGGGATTTACGTGAACTCTGACCCTAGCCCTAACCCTAACCCTAACCCTAACCCTAGCTCTATGTCAAAATCCAAATTTATCTGTCATTTGTCCGTTAATCAATATTAATCCATTAATCTATTCCCATTATTTGTAAGATTTAATAAAGGGGTGATTCCCGCTACCACGTGCCCTGTGTGTGGTTTTTAGCTTACCTGGGCACCGCCTGATCTAACGATCTAACAATCTTTGGACACCCAAGCGAAAGTTTTCTAGTCACGTGGCACCAAAAAGGTAGAGTCGATGTGATAATGCGTCGCCTTTCGCTCAGGTGTGAGATGAGTTTCATTTCATATTGAGATATTTAAAAATAATAATAATAGAAAGCTAGGGTAATTCACCCGGAAGCAAATTACACCGAGTAAGGCTGCGATGCTACTACAATAATGATGATGATGATGATGATAATTAAAGAAAAAGAAAGGATCGTAGGAGGAACAGACACGGCTGCATGAAGACATACAAGTATTAGAGTAAATGCTCACCGCGTTATGCTAAGACCTGCTAAGGCCAAAAGGAAGTTTTTACTTGCACCGTGAAAACAAGTTTGCATGCCACAAGACTGAAATTGCTGGTATTATGTAAACACCACTTTAAGCTGAAACTCTTATTTACTCTGACACCGTGGCCAAAACCTAATAAAGAGGCTAGTTGGGCAAAGTCACTGAATTCCCCAGGAAACGCACTAATATTGAAAAAAACTATATGCGTTTTTTTCCGTGTTGATGTTAAAAACTGTACTAAAAAGGTACCCGCAACGAAACACGAAATCATTACTTAAATGATTTATCGCGTGTCGCTAAACTTAACGAGTTTGAGTGTGCGTGTTTTTTTTTTCGCTCTTAGACTGGACGTGATAAAGTTATTTAAGACTTAAATATGAATTAGCATTAGAAATTAGTGACATCGAAAAAGATTTTGTTTTTACGTGGCAGAAATAGCCCTAGCCATAACAACCAGGTAAAGCAACCTATTTGTTTCCTAACAATGGTGTTCTTGAAACAGAAAATGCAATATATGATCGTCGTTAAAGGGGTTGTATGCTAAACTGGTGTACATGAGCAGCATGCAATTTGACCAAGCTCGGGTTATGCCCACCGCCGTACTTCAAGCAAATGATCGAGAAGATACGAGAAGAGACTTCAAGTCAACACGCGCGAAATGGAGAGATCTGCAATAATATTCAAATACTCGAAACCTTCATCCACCTAAGCTGGTCACACAAGAACGGGATCTGATGCCACGCTTGATCTAATTCGTCCAAATTTTTCCCTGTTATTATTTGTCAACCAACCACGATGAATCTAGCGGCTTTGAATACAATGACTACATGACGGGTTCGTGAATTAATAAATATAGGTGAACGTTACTCGCCAACATGTGCTTTCAAATAAGCAAGAAGTCGCCTTCCACCGAGAAATCGAGTTGGTTAAATGTTCTGTGTTTTTACGCCTTAGGAACACTGACGTTTCTTAACCAAGAAATGCTATTTCCAGCAGCAGAGGACATTCTAAGTGGCGAACAACTTCCGACAGCCACAGTACTTGTATCTTTTGTGGTCCCGTTGATCATAATCAAAATAATTACACCTTGGTTTATACAAAGGATTCCTTACGCCGTGAAGACATGTTCCTTCGCTTTGTGCATGCCAATAGGGCTCACCCTTGTCGCGTTCTTTGAGGACATCCGAGTGAAGTTGTTGGGAATCGCGCTGAACGCAATGGCTACAGGGGCTTCCGAAGTGGTGTTTCTCGCCCTTACATCGTTTTACTCAGGAGTATGTATCAGCTCATTTGTGGCGGGTACAGGAATGGCTTCGTTGTTTTCGTCCATTTATTACACAGGTACCTACTCCTTTATATTGAAACTTATAGAGATAGGTGGCTCCCTATCGAATCGAAAGTGTGTTGACCGGTTGGTTCAAACCTCGACCGGACCAACACTCAGGGTCTTGAAATAACTGAGGAGAAAGTGCTACCCTTGTAATGACATCTGTAAAGGGTTAGATTTTCGAGTCTTCTCGGATTAGGACGATAAACCGGAGGTCCCGTCTCACAGTACTGGTGTGGGACGTTAAAGAACCCACACACTGATTGGAAAGAGTAGGGGACGTAGTCCCCGGTGTGATGGTCTATAACTTATTCTGTTCTGGGGGCACTTGTGTTGATCCTACTACTTCTAATAAGATTGTAAACTGCGTGGCTGCAATTTGCGCCTAAAAAAAGCAGTCTACTTTGAGCCTTGGGATAAAGCGCTATATAAATCCTCATTATTATTAAATTATTATCGCAATTTAAAGCACCCGGCTAAGTGGATAAAGGACATTTAATCCCGCTCCAAATTTCTAAACATTGGTCGGAATATTTGATCGAAGCAAAAAGTATCCGTCCAACAGAAAAACGTTTTGGTTAAGTATTATCTAGCATGGGCGGGGTGCTGAGATAAAATTTCTACCAGTATTGATCCGTAAAAAAGTATTATACAGAGTTATAACGTTTAGCCAGGACAAACACTAGAAAGCAATGAAACTGGATTTTGAATACGTTTTCGAAAAGCAGTTATGGGTGTTGTCAGTTTTTAATCAGCTTCCGAAAAGTCGCACAGATTCTTTATTCTCGGCTGACTGAGGGCAGTTGTCATAGCAAATCCGTTTATACGCGTTGAAAAACGTCAGTAATCCACATCGACAAACGATAAAGTAATCATCAATTCTCAATTATGTTCCAGGTCTCACGACATGGACTTGCATCTCACCAAAGGTCGCCATCTCGATAATGATTCCTTTCCCCTTGCTGATGGTATTCTTCTACGCCATGCTCGAGAAGGATTCCATCGAAAATGGCTCAGTGGGCATCACGAAAGAAAAAGAAGTCCAATACAAGAGCACTGGCTCTTCCCCTGACAGCGGCGACGAGGAGACCTCTGCCGCAACGGACAAGCCTTTATGTCCATTGTGTAGTGAGAAGCTGCGTATCGCCTCTAAGATTCTGCCATTCATCACTGCGTTGTGTTTGAGCTTCTTCTCCGAGTACATGTCCATTTCGTCAGTGGTGACCACCATTGCTTTTCCAAACGCCAAGATATCGCCTCGAGATCACTTTCTCTTTTATATACTTTCGTACGGAATCGGCAAGTTTGTGGGCAGGAGTCATCTGTTCATATTCGCGTTTCTGCCGTCTGAAACCATGGAGTACATGAAGTGTCCCAAAACGTTCTGTTTCACAGGTGAGTAGGTAAATAAATGTCAGACTCTCTTCGTCTAGAATAGAGTGTAAAATAAGGAAGGCAGGAAGGAGGGAGAGTAGGGAAGAAGGAACATTGGAGCGGATGAAGGAGCGAATGAAAAAATGACTGAAGGAACCAGAAGGTAACACGTTTTAAATTTGTTGGAAATATTCAGATTAACTATGCCCATAAATAAGCTTTTATAACATTCAGTTTTGCACCACTGAAGCAATTTTGAAAGTGCAGTTTTTTTTTAAAACAGTACGTGGTTTTCCAGTTATTCCAATACGGAATGATTGCCGTCCGACAGTTGTGGGAAAGGTGGTAATGTTTTGTGATAAGTAGTGGCAGACATTGAAGGAAAAATGACACAGGTTTCCATGACATCAATACGCACAAAAACCATGGTAAAAATCAAAATGCTACGCTCTGTCTCAATTATTTTGTCAGTGAATAAATATTAAGAGAATGAATGCACGTTGAATGCTATATTTGCCAACTGGAGCTTTTAAAACACGTTCATTTCTGGCCTGCGGAGCAGTTGTTAAAGTTCGGGGGCCGCTCTCGCCTCTTAATTGAGGGGAAGGGCTGACTCTAGAAATGGTCAAACGAACAATCATCAATTTAAATTTTTTTTCCATGAGGTCCGCCAGCCGTAGCCGACCCTTATTATCCCGTGAAAGTACTTTTCATTTTGGGAAACGTAGTTTACTTAATTTATTTATTTTTTTTTTTTACCAAAAGTGGGGGTGGGGGCTGATTCGTAAATGTTGCATATTAAATGCTATTTAAGCAGGTAGTGCTCTAATTCGATCTACTGACATATGGATATAGTTTGGGTGAAATCGACGGAGCTGTCTGGCTGGCTGGGAGGCTGGTTTCAGGATCAAAAACTTGTTTTAGAGGGGGTCTCTAAAGGATAAAAAAACATCTGTATGTAGGTCAAATGACACTCTAGATTAAGAATATAACTATACGTTTATTTTCGCCCTCAGTTTTGGAAACAGCGCATTTGATCTTCTTTCTGTTTGAGTCTTTGTACCATTTCGTCCCGTTCCTCTGGATTATGATCGTTCTTTGCTACACACTTAAAAAAAGAGAGTTGGGTTGTGGGATAGTTTAGGTATAAACAGAAGATGATAAACACCAACTTTGTTCAAGCCTAGTTCCCAGGGCACGGAAAGAGGAGAGGAGAGGCCTTGGAAAGAAGTTAAGTTAGCATAGCCTGCATACAGGCTTTGGAAGCGCGAGACATCGGGGGCGAAGCGCAACGCGAGAGGAAGAGAAAACAATGATTTATTTTTCTCCCCCTCTCGCCTTGCGCTCCGCGCTCGAGTGCCGCACTTCGCACTCAAGTAAATATGATTGCCGCTTAAAAAGCTTTTGGTAACTGTCCTTAATTTAAGGCAGGATTTGTTACGGGAATTTAAGAAAGTTCCGTGTAAAATTCCAGGGCCGTAACTAGCGTAGAAGCAAGGGAGGCAGTTGCCCCCCCTTCCCCCCCCCCACCCTCAAACAAAAATCGGATTTTTTTTTTGTTTTCTTTTGTTTTGTTAATTTGTTTTTCTGAAACCAAAATTTCAGATTACTGACCTTTACAACTTTCGATTTTTGCAGTGATGTTACCAGTTAACCCCCCCCCCCCTCCGGTCATAAATTCCTAGCTACGGTCTTGAATTCCTATTGAGCTCAATGTTCACAAGCTTAATGAACACAACCCAAAGACCCGTCTGATGTTATTTCGTCTTGTTCTACGTACTTTCATCCAGCCAATTGTAGAGAACAGCCAACAAGTTTTCAATCCCGAATGACTTTATTTCACGGTCGTAATTGCCATTCATGAGCTACACAGACTGTCTGCAAGTTGGTTCTTCTCACCATCTTCCATTATATACCTGAGTACGCTCGTCTGGGACTACTTTACGAGATCTCTTGACACATCAACTGGTCGTGTCTTTGCGTGCTCGTGCTGTCTCATGATAGCTACTTCCACTGTAGGGGCTGGAAAAACTTGATTTGTAAATTTGGTACTCTTGACATACTTGATACTGCATCGTCGATGTTGGTTATAAATTTAAAAAGAGCCCCTTAATTCGTTTCCAAATTTGAGGACTTTTTCTTTATTAGTGGGATGGCTTAAAAATATTTATTATGAAGGGGGCAAGAAACAGGGGCACAAAACGAATCTGTTCCTCACTTTATCTGTTCCCCCGAGGTACTGTGCTGGCTGGCAAAATCCCGAAGTTGGTTATGCAATTTCTTTCTGCTGATGGTTTCGGTTGATAATTACTGAAGTGTGGTAGCAGTGTGAGAGTTGCTGGCTGGCGAAATGTGGATTGTTGTGAGAAATTTTTGTCCCCCCTCCCCCCCCCCCCCCCCACTGAAGCACTGAAGGCTTGATTTGAGGCCTTTTGCCACGCGCATTTTGGCTTACGAGATATGAAATTGTCTTTTTTGTTGGTGTGCAGGTTGCTCAATTTGCACCTGGCTGGGAAACCAACCAATTTTATCTAGCTGGCTGGGAAATATCTTGTGTGTCTTGCTGGCAAAAAGGAACATATATTTTTTTCCCAGCAATATTAAAAAAGACCTGAAAATGCCTGAATAACATTTAGTTTTATTAACTGGGGTATAATAATACATTTTTCAACAAATTGGTCGTTTTGTGCCCCTGAAGAAAACAAACCATGGAAACTGGAAAGTTGCTTTCAGATATCTAAGTGGCAGGAACCCGATGCATTTAAAACTGAATCAAGAGTTTAAAAAATATCTAATCTATAGCTTGATGGACATTTATTTCCCTAAACAGGTTATTACCCCATTGTTGACAACGTAAATAGTCTTTCTCAGTTAAAATAAATAAAGCTTTCTTTACATTCGTATTTCAATTGATTATTATCACTTATATTATGTGTCACTTTACCGACTTAAACGCTAATTAACCCTCTATAAATTGATTTACTGGGGGTCATCAGTACATATTAATTCATACACACGACATTTTATGCACGATAACCGTAACAATAGCCGCGCATGCGATTGTGTTTCTACTGCATTTCATTATATTGGTTCTGTTAGATTCTTCAGCTTTATTAATATGCGCTGGCCTGGGGACGAGAAACTAAAATCTGCTCTTGGAGCTAACAGAACAAAGCATCATGGATCTTGCCTCGTGTTTTGGTATGTGGCGTGTGCCACAAAAACCAACGGCCATGGACGGCTAACGAGGAAAATTTCGCCAAACGAATTAACCTTTTCTTTGCTGGATTTGTTCACCCTCTGTCGCTTTTTCTCCTGGCCTAATCGGTTCTATTCGCCCCTCCCTCCTCCCCAAGAATGTTCACAATATAATTTTCTCGTTGTCCAAAGCAGGGCCGTAGCTGGCCTGAGGCAAGACGACACTTGAACGACATTTCGGCTCATCCTCGGTGTAAAAACCTTTGAAGCTCACGAGTGACGTAAAACAAAGACAACAAAACACTATAAACAATAGCGTACAACAAAACAATACCTCATAAAACAAAGAAAACCTCGTCAGGTTTTTACACCGAGGCTGACCCGATTTTTCTGAAGAAATACCTCATGGACTCTTATAGCCCCAGAGCCTATTGAAATCTGAAGAAGAGACTGGAGATAACTAGACAAAACGGTTGAGAATCAGGAATCCCAAAGAGTCTAAAACATGAGACAATATATGGTATGTTTGCCCAACTGAAACTTTAAAGTATCCCTGAAAAGCTCGAGGTCGTTAAGAACTGCTTTCTATTAGGAAGCACCGTCCTCAAGCAACCGCTGTTATCTCGTACGCCGGATCGCTTCGTTCCTTAATGTTGCGCGCACTTGAAGAAACAACTGAGCTGCTTTCGAAAGATCTGGTGGGTTTTCGATTCTGATTGGCTTTTTCAAACAATACAACTGACCGTTAAAAAAAACAGAAATCCAACGTGGGACTGAACCCTAAGCATGCGCAGTTTAACCGAAAATCCGGATCAGATGCTTTCGCTCGTTTAATCACCGCTGAACGACTCTGGGTACGAGATTAAGGAAGCGGGATCCAACATCTCAGAAAATAATTTAGTCCCCTCACGGGTTTTCAGATTTTCACGTCAACCAGTTTGAAAACTGTCAACAGTGAATATTGTGATCCCAGCCTGTCGTGTTGTGCATTCTTGTGAAACAGAATTCTTTTGACGCCGAAAAATGTTCAGTACACTTCCTTGTAAGGAATGGTTCCACAGCAAGCCCAACCAAACCAGCTACCAATGCACCCACAGCATTGCCAACAGTCAACAGTCCCAGGGCAAACTCTCTCTCTTCCATTGAAACGTGTCGTGAGACGGCGTGGGGCGAGTGCAACACTATCATCCCCGCCACGAGACCAAGAGTCGAGCACAGAGCGATGATGATCCAAATGTACGACACAAAATGGTACCAAGACTCGAACAGGAAGAATATAAGATGAGCCATTTCCAACGCTGCATAGACAAAACAATAACGTTATTTTATAAAGCCTTTCACACCACGTGCGAGCCGGCAAAAGTTAAGGAGATGCTTGCAGCTCAAAATAGCGAAAATTCATTGCTTTAAATACAGAAAAAATAACTGGTTGATAGGTAAGTGGTCAAATATAGACTGCACTTGCTAAATTATGATTTCTGCGACATTTAGTGACTAAAAAAAAGTGTCAAGTGTCTTTTCGTCAGTGTACGTTTTTACTCACATTTCTTAAACATCTGCAGTAATGCAGGTTCAAAGGAGCAGAAGTTCGTCAAAATAAGCACCAAAGATCCCGAAATTACGCCAAAAATTAATCAAACATCAGGGAAGGAGGCCCGATCGAGCTCCGCCTGTCTGCAACTTACCTGCAAACACCCATGTCCTGTCACACTTCAGAAACTCCACCGCGTCTCGCGGAAGACAGGCAAAGATGAACAGGTAGCTTCGGCCCATGAACTTGCCGATTCTGTACGAGAGCGAATAGAAGAGAAAGTGATCTCTTGGAAGCACGTGTGATTTAGGGAAGGCAATGGAAGTCACCACTGAGGAATTGGACAGGTACTCCGCGAAGAAGCTCAGAAACAGAGGAATTATGAACGGGAGGATCTTCACTCCGATGCGAAGTTTCTCGCTGCAAATAGGTCTTTCAGGAACTGTAGTGGCCTGATCCGGCGAGGTGCCGACAATCGAGTATTCCACTTCCCTATGTTCTTGAGGGCCTTGCGAACTGTTTGTTAAATAGTCTTTATCCAGAATGGCGTAAAACACCAGTATTAACAAAGCAAGAGGAATTGTGACCATGATTGCGGTCTTCGGAGATACGCAACTCCAAGTTGTGAGCCCTATAAAAATAATACGAGATGTTTGATCACAATTTTATTTCTCGCTACTATGACAGTCAAGCCTGGTTCACATCTGCGACATAACGACATAACGGGAAGGTCACGCAAACGAAAAAAGTACTTCATGTTGATGTTTTATGTCTCTAGTGTGAACAACACATCATAACGACATAGTACGAACATAATAACATGAACATATCGACATAAGGATAAAATGATCTTCTCTTTATGTTATTATGACTATGTCGTTATGTCGTTATGTCGCTAGTGTGAACTGACTAGGCCTCATAGGAACACAAGTCCAGGTATGAAGACTATTGTGAGAAAGGTACCAAGTAAACCAATCAACAAAACAAGGAAGACTCGTGGCCCTTTTTCTTTTCTTTAACTCTTTTCCGTTCATTGTTTTTTTTTCTTTTTGGATGAATTTCGTGCAACCAACTAATCCAAAAATCGTTAACAGTGACCAATGTTTATTTCTCATTATGGCAACACTGCTCAATCAAACACAAAGATTGTGCGAAAAAGTAAGTGATCAACAAGTAACAAAGGTATTGATTGTTAACAAATTCTCCTCGTCATTACTGTAAAAAAAGGTAGGGACAAAAGTGGGGAGAATTCACATGCTGATATTAAGGTTAAAGTAAGATTCAAGAATGTACTGTTAGATCGTTCCTTGTATCGATCACCCGAGCACAACTATGACATACACCCCTCCATTGTCACCAAAACACACTGAATACTCGGCTCAGTGCGATAAAACGTTATAATTTCAGCAACCGGCCCCGCACAAATCATCAGGCAACGAATAGCAAAATGATCACATCGGAGTCTGAGTTCTTTCAAGTCAGCTTTGAGTTCGTCCGGCCTTTTGTCTAAACTCCGGCGAATAATTCGCTAGTTAGCACTGTATTTTTGCTTCCTCTTTCAGCAATACCTTCTAACTGATCGAACTAGGATCTCGCGAGTTATAGGTGTAGACGACTTCAGACGTAGATGTTACAGGGTTCAATATCCATTTCAAATAACTGAAGCCGGGTTGGTCGACACGAAAACCCGACAGTGACTTGTATGGCCCCCTGACATGTACGAGAAAACAATCTGGCATTCAAGCTGACTCGGGCTTCAGGCGACGGGAAACCGCGGCGTGCGCGGTTCGATGTTTTAATTTTAAAACTTCTTATTCCTTATGAAAATCCCAAATCCACATTCTTGAAACAATAAAGCGTGCTTGTTTAATAATATCACATGCAGGATGACAAATTATTACGCAAATAAATATGTCAAACCCGCGTATCACACAGTGCTGAATCACCTTTAGAAAATGACCTCAAACGAGGCCACAGATTAAACAATTTATGATGTTTTTTCGTCAGAGATCGTGAGAAGTATTATTACGTAAAAAAACTCGTAGCATATTTTTAAAAGTTAATTATCTATCCCGCTATTTCTGCGTTATTGAATTGCGGATAAAAAAATAAATACTGATTGATCTTACATTTGTGCGTGCGCCAACGTACAAAAATTTTCCAAAATTGAAATAAGAGTGAAGACTTCGCCACATTTCCGTGGAATTTGGAAGAAAGAGTCCGTGAACAAACTCTGGATAGAAATTAAACTAACTCGACCGATATAGCAAAAGACGTCGCATACATAATTACACAATAATTCAGACAATGACTTATGGTCGAAAACATGGCATATCCAATATTTTGCGGATTAATATGAATTCTGGTCGACACGACTCAAACACAAGACGCAAATTAGGCAGGTCCATTGTTATTAACACATAATTAATTTCGCAAGTTTGGTTTGAAAAGCCAAAAATATGTCCTATTCATCGCGGGTTGAAAAGAACAGGTGCTTCCTCTAGAAAAAAAATTTGCAATTGCGACACAAACTCTTTCTATTTTCGCCCCAGATGTACGAAATACAAGAGCCCTATAAATAAAAATTACAATTTCAACTCGCAAGCAAACAAAATGGCCAACGGTTGTTGACTTTCGGTAACCATCCTATGCCGGTTACGAACATTGTACACGCAAAATTTAAGTTATGAGATTGCAAACTTTTAGGCGAAATCTAGGGGTATAAGCTTCTCCTTCGTTAATGGAGAACTACAAGTCAAAACGTTGGGTAATCAAATACATTGTTCATCTAGCATTTGAGTGTGTTAATGAAAGAACTGACTGTGACCAGTCGAATAAAAGCTTTGTGTTCGTGGCTCCCTTGGGAAACTCTTCGCTAACTGATGTTCCCCATTTGATAGTAGTGCTTGGATCCTTAGTATTTCATGTACATTGTTGAACAGAAAGGTCATTTCTCTTACCTGTGTAATACAGCGGAGAGATAAGCGAAGCCATTCCAGTCCCTGCCACGAAAGCACTGATGCAAACTTGAGGATAAAATGATGTTAAACCAAGAAACACGACTTCGGCTGTTCCCGTTGCCACTGCATTAACAGCAATCCCCACCAGCCTGACTCGTATGTCTTCAAAGAACACAACCATAGCAATCCCCAAAACCATACACGTCGAGATGAAGCAGATCTTCACAGCATAAGCAATTTTTTGAATAAACCAGGGCGCAAATATTTTGGTAATCGCTAAAGGGGTCACAAAACTGACAACAACAGTAGCTGTTGGAAGTTCTCGGCCGCTAAGTATGTCTTCCGACGCAGTGTACAGCATTTCTTGATTAAAAAACGAGAGCGTTCCGAAGATGTAGAAACAAAGCACATTTAACCAGTTTGTTGCCGCGTCCAAAGAAGGCGGTTTCTTGCCTCTTTCGGGGCTAATTTTACAGATTATTTCCTTCAATCGGTCCCACATGGTTGAGGGTGGTTCTCAGGTATTGTTTCGACTCGCGAAAATTAAATATTGGATAACACGATCGCGAAAATTTTCACGTTTCTTCGCGAGTCGCTCGCGCCATGTTCTGAGATTGAACGCGAGCGACTGTCAGCGATCACATAAATCGCACAGACGATAATTATTCTATGTGCTTTTTCCGCTATGATCAATACGAGGAAAATTAGAATTGCAGATTTGTCGAGATATGCCACAGGAAGAAGTCAACAACGGCTGTTTTAATATGAAATTGAAATGAAAATAAAAGAGAGACAAACCAAAGTGAATTGAGTTTCAGGAGAGCTAAAGACCTTGTAAAGGCTACGAATTCGATTTCATGGCCAAAGACACTAAGATAACAAATATTGATTTGGTGTCTTTTGAGAAAATATCAATTGCCACTTGCTGTTTCCATAGTAACTTTGACTCCTGCGTCAATGGATATTACCTCCCGAGTTTCAACTAAAACTTTGTTTGAAAAAGATCGGTAGAAATCTTTACCATTATGCATCGAGAGCAAATTAGGCTCAAGGAAATATGAATAATTGCGCGGTTTTGTATACGTCCATTTATCGAACGCACCCACGCATTACCTTTTGCTTAAAGATCTCTTGGTAACTTGTTAGAATTAACATGTCTACTGATTTCTCGGACTGAAAAAAAAAAAAAGCCAAGAATCAACCGAATGTAATTCCTTGTCCTCGATTCCTCAGGTATAAAAGTTGATAAAATCTGAAGTGCAAGAGTTGCAGAATTTGTTTGATGAATAACCCTTCAACTGTACGCCCGGAGGCTTCCATACGCCTTTGTTCTAAGGTAGCGGGATTTCTATGCCGTCGCCTTTTCATGCAAATAGGGGAACGTCTGACCGCCAACGCTTTTCTTAGCTGAGAACCTGACCCATGAAGGTGATTTGGAAATGAGCCTCTCTGTTAATTAAAAATGAAATAAAATGTCAACGAATATCAAGAACGCTTTTGTCAAAGGCTATTTTTGTGAGGTGACTTACCCTTGTTTCGTGGGAAGAGGAAACGTGAGAAATAGGATTCAGTCCAGGAAGAAAAAGGGGCAAACAACATGAATTAAGGAAAAAAAGAATGAAAGAGAAGCAAATGGCAGAAGTAAAGAAACAGAAATAAAACCGTTCAACCGCTGTTCATTTTATTCTGAATAAAAACAGCTTACAATTTATGAGGGAGACATAGGGGGGCTCTGGTAATAAAGGATAAAGCTAAATTTTGTCAACACCGAACACCGTAGGTTTAAAAACACAAACATCGCACACCGTAGGGTTTGAGATCACTGTAACACCGCAAGGTGAGATTTTTTTCCCACCGAAATACCCCACAAAAAATTGGCAACATTGTCCCTATCATTTATATATGAAAAACCTTTACTAACCTCCAATTTATTCCACAATTCAATTTCTTAACAGTTTCTAACATGTTCTTAAATTAATTTCTTGAAATGCTTTTAAAAATTCTGTTTCAACTAAAATGTTCAGTCTAACTTTATCAAGACATCGAGAACACAGTGTTGAAAAAAAGAGCAAAACGGAGAATAGTCATTTTTTGTTATTCACATCAGAAGCATGATATAAATCTGTTGAACAAGTATTTTTCTTGACCTTAGAGTTCCTAAAGACGCTACTTACGTATTCAAACCCATTAAACTTAGTGATAATTTAACATTTAAAACATGCAGCGAACACAGGTCCTCATGAACTTATCAGCCTGAACCGTTTATATCAAAATCCATTGTTACTACGCCACAATACCCATGAAACTAAATTCAAGCGTTCGTATAGAGAGCATTTCGGCGATGCCCCTTTTGCATTTAATATAAGGAAACAATTAAGACATTCGTTACACCACTAGCAGAAACGCATTACAACTGGTAGTTCAAATACCTTCGAAAAATAACTTCAGTGGCTGGACATCTTTCGTCCACAAACGAAATAATTTAACTTTTTTCACGCGATATAAAATTAAATATTAAATATTCCGATCGATAGATTCATGTTGTGTCAAATCATGAGCAAACGCCTCAACTCGTTTTCTTAGAGGTTGCTTTGTTTCACGAAAGTGGGTACCCTGTGAAAATACATTGTTTTTACTGAATGCTTTTTAATGGCTCGAATTTATCGGAAGCTCTGGTTCCAACCAGCGGAATCACTTGTTTGGCTCTCGAGACATCGCAGAATCTGTAGTTAGAAACATTTTTAATCTGTAGTAGGCTTTGTGGAGGAGGGAGTCAGTTACATTTTTTAAAATATATTTCCCTTGGAGGGAGGGATGCCGTGTTCCTTTAATGTTGAGAGTGGCATGCCAGATGTTTACACATCCCAAGCGCTAGGTGGAGAGGAAACTTCAATCTTCACCCTCAGTCTCAAACGAGACTAAACAAGGTTTTAAGGTTGCTCAGTACTAGACTGACAACAATTGGAACAATATTTATGTCACCCATTTCCGACCAGAACAGCAACTGGAAGCCTGCGTTGGAAGCGTTTCTGTGAGGTTTTTAGCGCTCAAATTTTGGATGCGTGGGAAATGGGGAGAGAGCAAGACAAGGCCGAAGCGAGTGGGGAGGGGAGGAGGGAGCAAGGAAACTTCCCCTCCCCCCTCGCTTCTTATTTTTTCTCTAGTCCTATTTCCGCCGGAATCTGGGAATATTCAAACTTTTCGACTTTGTTTAACTTAAAAAGCCTCGTACACTTTCAGTGACTCTGCTGTATAGTTTAAACCTGCTCATAAAAATAAAGCTTTCAATTCGGAACTACGTCGCTGGTAAATAAAATAAATTGGAAAGCAATATAAGCCGCCTGGTTCTCTAACATTTGAGCAGACAAAAGTACTTTGGCTAAACGTCAACGTCGTCTGCAAACCGTGCACGATGGAGTGTCTTCGCATTCTTCGATTCCTCGGGCAAACAGGCGGATGAGTTGACGGTGTACCCTAAAAAAATATAACAGAGGAAGTTAGCCTTTCAAGCAGAAAGCACTGTTCGTATTACACACCCGAGGGAGCTGCGCATTAACCACATTAAGCAAATAACGTAATGTGCAGATAAGGACTTAGAAAAAGATTCGACCTGTGTCATACCATTCATTGTAGTCTAACAAAATGGCACTTGCATGGTCAAAAGAAAGTTGTCATCTTACTGAGAGTTTACCGGCCAGTTTTTGCCAAAAGTGTTGTTCTTTGAACTGCAGGTAATAACTTTAACTTTAAACGATTAAAGACCAGCAAGGATCTCGAACATTTACCATCTGATTTGTATAGAAATGCCCCTTGGAATGAAACGCTCCCAAAAGTACAACCTTTTCTCGTCAATGTGGCTTGCCTAGTCCGAAAGCGTTCGCCATTCATATAACAAGAAAAAACGTCCCACCTAAGCGATCAAAATTTGGACGCGTGAGTGAGTGAGTGAGTGAGTGATGGACAGGGACGTACAAGGTAGCGCAGGATATTTTACACTCATTTACGCTAGAATGGAAAAAGGATGAATACATCTAAGAATTTCCATCTTTTGTACCATTTGTTTGCAACCGAAAATTCCTGTTTTCTCTGACAAATGGTGAATGACCGACCTGTGTGTGTAACTTAATAAAGCGTTCATACTTGATATGTATCGCAGGATGAGTAATAAGCTCTCCGTCCACGTTCCAAAGACTTCTGGCGCGAGGTCGTGGCGTCGATGGTGACATTTTCGCGGCCAGCCGCTCTTCGTCACCTTCTCTTGAACCAAACTCCTCTCTGCCATCTGCCTCGTCCCCAGCCTCATTCTCTTCAGCCAACGGCCGGAAGTAAAACTCGCGCACGCGGTGAATTTCCACAAAATCAAAGTTGAACTGTTTGTTTTAATTAGGATAAGAAAAAGAAGCGATGAGGTCGTTTTAAGTGCTCTTTCGTATAAATAGTTCTGGGCCGGTGTGTGAGTCGAAACGTGGAGTCCCAAATAGTCCATTTTAGTATATACTAAAACAGTGGATAGCATTGAACGCGCGCGCTGATTGGCTGCTCAAACTCCGGATATCCTGTGCTATTCACCTCCGAGCAATTCGCGCGGAATTTGCGCCTGAAAATGTTGTTATCTTTGCAGGAATAAATGAGTTAAAATTATCTTTTTGTGCTGTATTATCTCACTGTTTTCGTATATACTAAAACAACTATTCACCTCAGTGTTGGTGGCTAGTGGTGGATATTTACCACGCCGCTTCGCGACTTGGTAAATATCCACCACTAGCCACCTCCACTTCGGTGAATAGTTGTTAACTATTCAAATTCATTCTGATATAAGTAATATCCGGCTCTTCAAACCTGATCTAGTTTTGATCGCAAGAAACTGTTTTTCTTGAAAGCTCTTTCAACTAAAAAGTCTTACGATACGATACAATAAAATAGGATAAAAAAAACTTCATTTAGACACGGTAGAAATAACAGTAATATTAATAAAAAACGGGAAATTACATACTCCATCAACCGGCTTACATATTTGCCGTGTGGGAGTCCGAAGTGGAAAACCATTTACTGATGTTCTTGTAAACAGGATTCGTGCAATTTTGCAGAAACAAACTTCCAGGACTTTCCAGTCCTGGAAAATGCCAGACTAAAATTCCAGTACTTTTCAGAATTTCCAGGTCTCGTACGAACCCTGCATGTATAAATTAAAGAGATTCCAGGAGCCAGCTGCTGTAGCTTCTCAGGGAGAGTGTTCCGAGTTTACCATGAAACAGAAAATCACACGTTCAATGACACGTTCAATCACCGCCCCTAGTAAAATTTTCGGATATATCCGCCAATCGTCCAGACAACAGTCCGGTAATCTCAAGCTATCCTCGAACATTTTCGTAATTAGTATAGGTAATCGCACGACCTCGAGTACAATTCGGGATTAATAGGTACGAGTGATTTTGATTGTTCTAAAAATTGCACGAGCCTTTAGGTGAGTGCAATTTGAGAACTTTCAAAATCACGAGTATCTGATTTTTTATTTATAGTACATTCAACAAAATTACGAACTTACGCGCCGTTGTCATGGAAACTTAACAGGTACTCCTACGGAGTACTAATTGGGATTAATTGTACTGCTTTCGACCAATCAGAATTGAGTGATTTTTGTTGAGTGTACTATAAGTCAGAAAACACTCGGTTCCTTCCCCACAAACAGGTGAAATACGACTCCCCTAAAAATGACTGCGTGAGAGGTTATTTCAAAAGTAGAGTTTGTCTAAAAGGTAAAGAGCATTCTCGTCCCCAGAGTCCGCGATTCTTTCGGTCAGCACCGAGAATAACGACCTCTGGCCAGTTCCGAAATGTGCGCAGTCGCAGTGAAGGTGCATTTTTGTAACCGTTGGCAACCACTATTGTTTCAAACTTCTGAGTTTGCGTAGAAGAGCCGGATGTCTGTGATCCACTGACTTCCTGGTTTGGAACCTGCCGGAGGTCGTTATTCTTGGTGCTGACCGAAAGAATCGAGGCCTCTGGGCCGAGAACGGGTTTAGAGCGAAACTAACCTGATCGGCTTTTGAAGTGATTCTAATCATATGCCTAAGGTATTGTAGTCGTGAAGTGTGTTTAACAAGTATAAGATCTAAACAGCCATCAGCCAGATGGGCACTGGGTGACAAGCCTTCAGGACTCTTGGCGCATGCGCATGAGATATTCGCACCAATGACGCTGATAAATCGCCCTTTAATAGACTGCCAGTTAGGACCTGGAGTAAAAAGACAGGCAAAGGCTATCAATTATGGCTTCCTATCACCAGTAGCTCTTCCCTCTCTCAGCACCAATGAAGTATACAATTTATAGCCAAATTTAATTTAAAACAGTTTGAAATTCGCTCAGATATTCTGCTTCGCATTATGCCAGGAAAGCGGAATCTCTAAGCAAATTTCGAACTGTTTTAAGCAATGACCTCAATAATAGTTAACATCAGTGTGTGTGGGGAGGGGGGGAGGGAGGTTGTTGGGGAGGGTAACGTTTAAAAACTGAAATTTTGATCGACCTTTTTAGCCTCAAATAACCACTTGCAGCTATGTGTCTTCCATTTCAGAACAGTAATCATGCATAAGGAGACGTCATGTACTGTGTTTACGGTAGTTTAGTAACCAAGTTGTTTCGCACCAACTGGCTGAAGCACTGATGACCAATACGTGACTCACCTATAGTACTTTGATGAGACGTTACTTGTAGACCTGAATCGCAAACATCGTTACAGATATTACACCTGAAAGAGTGAGAAAATCAATCAATCAATCAGTCAGTCGTCGGTCAGTCAGTCAGGTCAGTCAGTCATGTCAATCATGTCAATCAATCAGTCCCTCGGTTGGTCGAGTGGTCCGTCAGTCACGTATGCTGTATTTACATTTATTAGGTTTATTTCTCCTCCCACTTGTTTCTCTTTTTTTCCTCGTAGGTCTTGTAGTGACTGATGGGTATATCCCTTTGCAGGACTCCTCCCCGTAGACGTAGATGCATAAAACGTTACCCTCCGAACGAAATAAATTTAAGAGCACAGGAAAACAAGTAACGATTCTGGAGGGAGGCGCAAGATTGCTTGCAATGAGCAGCAAAGGTAGGGCAGACTGCTACAAGGATTGGTAGAAATTCAAAGGATTGCTGCAGTCTCTAAAGATAATTATACAGACAATTTAAACTTGTTCCACAAGTGAAGCCACTCTTCACGATTGTTTCGCCTTCCCTTGACAAAAGATTTTCTCTTCGTGGAAATGGACGGGCCTGCCTACAAAATGCAAAGTCCCCAGACCTTTATCGTGCAAGAAGTAGCATTAGAGACATTTCACGCAGAGAAACTTACCCAGAGCGGCATCTGATGCTGTCCTGTGGACTCGTTCCTCCAGATTGTGTTGGTAAATATGTTACTACACCATCATATCCTCTGATATTTAAAAAAGAAGATTCAAATACAGACTTTGACTAACGGTACAACAGTCAAGGTCAGTTTTGATTGTAGTAAAGGTCTTCAAAATTAGGACGTGTTGTGCTTTCTGTCAGAATGTTAATCTGTTTTCTGATATCAAGACTGGGAACTAGTCGATTCACCTGAATGTCAATTCGACCAATGGCGTTTTTCGCCCGGGATTTAGTCCATTCACCCAACATCAACCCAGAGAAAACAAAGCCGATTGATTTTGTGAAAACTTTCAACTAATGTTTACTAAACTGATTACCATGATAAAAATAATACATCCACACGACAGTTTAAATTTTCAATACCTGTTTGACACGAATCTTTTAAAACCAGCCACATCATATCTTTTGGGTCCCATCCATCGAAGCTTCTCGCTGTCTTGCATAACATCACCAAAAAATCCATATGCTGCCATGACTACGCTATACCGTAACACCTCATTTTTTCTCTTGATGCAACACACGTCAAGTGGCTGCATGTCGCCTACGAGACCAGGAAGATCATCAATTTAACAAATCGAATGTGGTTTAGCGTTGTCTGTTCTCTTATCGACAACGATATTCGTCATCACAGTGTCAAAATCAGTTGTGGCCTCACTCGGCTGCGCCTCGTGACTCCAACAACGTTAAACCACATTCGATTTGTTTTTTCCACAATATCGCCGTCAAGGAAATGTTTATTTCAGAGCGCGAGAGATGAAAAAGGCATTGCGTGACAAGTTGACGCGAGCAGCATAGCCTCTATCGACAACGGCAAATAAGCCAATCAGATTGCGAGATTACCAGCAATTGTGGTAAAAAAACCATTTGATCCATGATAGTTATAAGCATCAAAAAAAGTAACAAGTCACGGTTATTTTGGAGAAGAGATCGTCGGTTGAAACCTTTACCAAACACTTTCACACAACTGTCGGTACGCTGCCGGTAAACTGTCAGCCTAGAAACAACAAACGGCTAGCTGACAGACAACTGACAGCTTTTGCGGGGAGTTGTTCTTCAAAATTTCCCAGGTCATGAAAAGAAAGGATAAACACCAAGGATGAAATGTCTTGACTTCCCGTTTAGTAACATGTTCAAAGTATTCCAACCTGCGAGGAGAATATATATATGTTATTCACCGGGAGAGACCTCGGGCACAGTTTTTCCCAATACGGACCGACCAAGGCCGGTGAATAACATTTTTATTTATTTCTAAATTCTATTTTAGAAGGTGGAGAAACTATTAAGAAAAACTGGAAAAGTCATGTTTTTACTTTACACATTGTCTCATCAACGTGTCAACAAATGTACAATAAAATGAATTGGTCAGGAATATTTTTACACTGGTGAAGTTTCGCTTTCAAAAGTTAACAAAAAACAATTAAGACAAATTGAAACTTCGCTCTTTCAATTCGCAACTTATTCACTCTGCGCTTAGCATAGTTGGTTACCATGACCGTGGTCAGGAGATAGGAAAATCCTGCCCGCTCCCGGGAACAATCAGATTGCAGGATTCTCAGGATACCGCCCGCTCACGATCAAATAAATAAATAAATATATTTATATCAGGGCTTAAAAATCTTTAAAATCCAAAATGGCCGACAGTTTCTTCTTTCATGTATGAATGCTCAAAATCATTTCATCAAGTAAAGAATTGCAAGCTTGGGTGTCTTGGTTAACCCCTTAATTGCCAGTATCAACATGTGTATTCGCCTTGCATGTCTCACTTAGTTTGTATGTTACATGAAGGGAGAATTTGTATAAACATTAACTTAACTGATCCCTGGTGATCAATTCCTGTATTCTCATGCCCTGTATGCTTGACGAACTGGTGACATGGTAGCCGCAGTTGCGTAACTACTCAACGTCTTTATTTGTTATTTCCTTTGTTTCATTACGTAACGCTCACACCTCATTATGTATGTAAATAAATTTCGTCATCACGTCTTATACCCCATTTACACCAACTAAACGTGTTTCACTAGCTTAACTAAACGACTTTTAAACATGTTTAAGCGTTGGTGTGAATGGGGCATTAGTTCTTAAAGCCAATCTTTTTTGTGTAGGTTTTTCATTTCGCCTTGTTGTTCATAGTGTAAAGTCGGGTTGTCCAATTTCATTTCTTTCGCTGCTCGTAGCATTTGTGTCGTACGTAGAGTCACCAATAAGGTATGTTTGTATTTAAGCCGCGAGTTTCCTGTATTGATCCAAGCTTTCTATCGTCTTATCCTTAATATCTTTTTGTAAGATTTTCCTTCATAAGATCCGTTCTGGGAAGGGGTTTGTTTACCGTACTGGACGACAGGGTTCGTACACTTTGTTCGACAAAAAATTCAAGAGGCCTTTCAAGGACACATTTTTCCATTTTTCAAGGACTCCAAGAGGGGCAAAATCAAGCCAATATAATGCCACATCAGATGCTTGAAGTAGAGAGTACGTCACTTTTCGTCTCAGACACTAGTGAAGCTTGTTGAGTAAAATTGGCTACAAATTTCAAGGACTTTCCAGGACCGAAGTTGCAATTTTCAAGGACTTTTAAAGCCTTGAATTTTTATTTTTAAATTCAAGGACTTTCAAGGCGCGTGCGAACCCTGGGAGGAGTGACAGGGTGACAATAAACGTAGAGTGCTGAGTTCTTCTACAGCAGCTACATTGTACAGAGAAGTTGGATGATGGTGATTATTAGGAAGTGAAGGGTTAACCTTAAAATAATAACCATTCAGGAAGTACTCACTGACCCAATATAATGTGAAGAGCAGACGTCACAGGATCGTTGTTCCCTGTCGTGCAGAAAGCTACGGCATCTGTTGACCCTGCCGGGATGATTCCGATTGGGATGTTCAGTGGAACTGGCTGGAAATCATGGGACATTGAATCCAGCATGGCATCCTGTTGAGCTCTTGTGACAAGACCGTTTAGCACTTCGTGAAACATGCCATCTCCACCAACAGAGATAACCCTGAAAATTCAGTCACAACTCAAATGAACTGTTACACCTGTGGTGAAGTTAAGCTGCTTTCAAATGAAAGAGGCCTGAATGTTGCTCCATTCGAAAGATAATGTGTTTCACTCCAGCTGAAGCCACTGATGCATTATTCAACACTTTATGTAATATATCAACTTTTAACCAATGTCTGAGCTTCTGTTCTAAAAACAATTTATACTGAATGGGTAATTTGAGCATCCAACACGGCAAAAATACTTTGGTCACCATTGTTTAAACAAATTTATGCTGAATCATTTATCAGGAAGAAAGATGTTGTAGCCACAGAGGATTGTAGCACAAATCTTACAGAATGGACTACTTTAACCCTTTCACTCCTGAGAGTGCCAAATGGCACTTATAGATTTTACTCTGTCTAACGCCAGACGATTTTACTCGTCAACGGAGAACCCCTTAGGAGGGAAAGGGTCAACAACATCTTTACCCAAAAACTATGTCCCCATCAACCCTTTCACTCCTGAGAGTGTCAAATGTCACTTATAGATTTTACTCTGTCTAACGCCAGACGATTTTACTCCTCAATGGAGAACCCCTTAGGAGGGAAAGGGTTAAGACTGTATTAAGTTATCTGAGAGTAAACCTGACATTTTTGTTCATGACAGCATAAAAAGTTTGACAATTGAGTAAAGCTTTGTCCAAGAACATTATGCAACATACCCATCAATCTTCTCTAGTCCTTCTTCAAGAAGATAGTCCCTCGCATGGTTGGCTCTTTGAGTGACTGGACATAATAAATGATGATGTTAATTATAATTGATGACAATGAAGATGATGATGACAGACAAAAAAAATTAAAACACAAATTAACCTTTTCTCAATTTAATCTTTTATGCCCCACAGTTACACTACCCTGCATTAGTGTTGTCACAACTTTAAAATGTGCATGGTGTACTAATCAAATTACATTTTTCTTGGTCATTTTCATCACCGGTATTTTGTTATTTCCCTGTAGTATTTAGAAATTTCACAGATTTGCATTCTTATCCATACCATGTTATTTATATTTGCTTCTTTATTGTATCCCTCAATAATATGCAACATTTTCACAGATTTGACACCTGCATTCACAAACAGCTATTATCCTATTACAGTACCGTGCAAATGTAAGTTGACAGTCGCGACTCGAAACTCGATCCTCGAAGCTATCGAAGATCGAGGTTCGAGGCTCGAGTATCGAGTATCGAGTTTCGAGACACTCGAAGAATTTTTCGAGGATCTCGATGGCAGCTTTCGAGGAAACGATTAATTTCTCGAACCTCAAACAATAAGAGAGAACAAAAGCGACTATCGCATGGCTCTCGCATGTAGTCTCTTCTCAGTTTGGTAGAATGTTCAATTGAAACCATACTGATCAACGGCACGGAATGTTCGATGAATCTGTTTCGCCGTGGTCTTTCTTCGCCGCGTGTTATTTTCGTAAACACATCAGTTCCTCGCTGTTGTCAAATCTTTTGAATCAAAACTTCGAAAACAGCATTTCCTTGATTAAAAGCGCACAACATTTTCGGCAATCGGCAAGAAACTGTGGAAACTTCAACTTGATCATTCGCTTGTAGAGTGAACTCTTTCTTTGCGGTAAGCTTAACTTTGACTAGTCTCCTTCGCAGCCGTTTTTTGGGCTGTCACGCAATGCTCCCCCCAAAGGAACGGCTGCTTAAACCCGAACCACATTCCTTTCCATGCTTTAGCCAATCACAGCTCCCCTCACATAATCCTGAGGCAGTCGCGCCAAGACCATTTGGCTAATCACAGCTCGTGTGCTATCGGTGTGGTAAAATGTGGTTGGAAGGCCTACACGACTCCTGTTCGCGCGTTTGCCGCTTCTATCTCGGTTCTACTGACCGATTTAGCTTCTTGCTTGTTTTAAGTGGGGCAACACGGTGGTTTAGAGGATAGCATGATGGTGATGGTGATTGAAACAGCCATGTGCTTAAATGTCGCATGTAATGTATTTTGATACCAACGGTCATTTCTAGGTTTAAATTCTGCATTTATCGCCTGTTTGTTTTGACCCTGGTTGTTTGTCTAGCGACTGTGGTCCTTTATATTCCATCTGAAGCATTTTGTCTAGCTTTGGTTTGGCTCGTTTCAATGCGTTCAGTGACAGAACAGCCTCTCTCTTGTTATCAAGGATAGGAATTTTGAGCCGCATAATATAATCATCTTTATCTTGCAGTGTTTGCACATTACCGGGCCCGGTTATTTGGTTTTGAAGCAAGACGTTGTGTTTCTTTTGCGACTATTCGTCTCTTTATCCTTTCTTTAGTGTTGTAGCTTCTTAGAGAGCTATGCAACACGTGAAGTTGAGCGCTCAAATGCGCTCTAATTACGGCTGTGTCTTTGTCATCGTTTCACTCCGTTCAAAAGGCGCCGAGTGATTGGTGGATTATTTTGTCACCTCATGATCCTAAAACAAAGGGAAAGGAATGTGGTTCGGGTTTAAGCAGCCGTTCCTTTGGGGGGAGCATTGCGTGACAGCCCAAAAAACGGCTGCGAAGGAGACTAAACTTTGACAGCTATCGCGAATGTTTACACATTCAGTGAGGCATCACAAATTTGCATAAATATTTTCGAGATCATCTTTGCTTAAAAGGCAATATTCACTTTTTTTACACTTTCTATCCACTGATTTCGGATTGTAACCAGGTTTTGTTCCGACAGATGACTGGGTTACTTGTTCATTAACTCCAGTATGAAAAAAAGAGCGGAAATAAACTGCACGATTGCGGCCTAAAAAGATCGCTTCTGAAATACCCTCGCTTAAATAATTACGAATGATTGTATTTGAATCTTCCGAATCAAAACTTCGAAAACAGCATTTCACGAACTGAAAACACACAACATATTTGTAAAAACACTTCTTTGTTATCAAGTACTTTATATAAAGTCACTTATCTGTAAACTCCTTGAACTGAGGATGGATACTGAAGTATTCAAAACGTGTCTTACAAATTATTTAAACACTGTGTTGTCTTTTTGAATCGTTTCACAAACAAATTACAGCTGTAATACATCTGCCCAGTTGTTGTAAGTTGCAACTGTTTGGATAAGAAAGTCACCTTCAACATGCCCGGCCACTGAACACTTACTGGGTATGTAGCATGTAAATGATAGAAAATGCATTTATTTTATGGTAGTCACCAACACACAACATTATTTACATATTTTATACCCATGACAAAAATTTCACTAAAAAAATATGACTTTTGTATATCACAAATGTTTTTGGGTTACAAAGCTGATACTTCCGTCGTAAATAACACAAGAATGGAGTCAGTCTATACTCACCAATTATATCAACTTTTATATTTGCCAATTCAAACAATGGTTGTACTTGTTCTGTGTAAATCGTACGTCCAAGTTTTCTTCCTCCAACAGGATTGATAAACACTAGTAGTCTTCTTGGTCGATTAAAACCTAAAATGAAATGCACTGCACTCAAAAGAACTCAATATTATTTTTTTCCGTCTGTCTTATTCAGCATAATAATTATTATTATTAACACTTAATGGCAAGTCCCGAGGGGAACAGTGAATGTTACTTCCCATATTGAGATATTTACAGGGAAACAAAACTCACTGTCCCCAAAGGGACAAGTCATTAAGTGATTTGTTATTAATATAGCGAAGCAAATGGATCAAACCAGTGGAAAACAAAAACAAAATCAAATTTTGAAAAATGCACTGAGATTCCAGCGACAACATCAGGCCACCTTCAACTGCACGTTCTGATCACAACAGCAGTCAACATTTTGCGAGTAACAGTGAACTGTTTCCCGTTTGACATCATAGTTTTCACAATGTTGCCAACTCATGGCAGTTGGTGGTAAACAGTTTCATTGTTAGATGTCATGTGACCATGAACTAGCAGGAAAAAGACCAGTTATATAACAACAACTTCATTTGTTTCTTGATGAGAAACTGTATGCTGCATTATGTCTTGGCATCTTCTTTTGATTTCCTCATCATTTCATATTTCCTATGCTATAATGTACAGTCCCAGAAAGTATTCATACCACCCCACGCACCCATGGAAGGTCAATGGAAATTCAAAGGGGGAGGGGTGGTTAAAGCAAAAGTTTTTTCAGGAAAGTTTGAACCTAAATTGGAATTTCCTGCAGGGGTGGGGGTGCAAACTAAAAAGCCCTCTGGGGGAGGGGTGTGGAAATTATTAATTTTCAGGAACCACACAATATTACAGTCAAACTAAGTGAAGCGTGCCCCTCAAGATTGCATTAATGAACTGATTATTTGAAACTTGAACCCACTAGTCGTTTCAAGAATGCAATAATGAATTGATTATTCGAATATTGAACTCGCTCGCTCGATTCAAGGATATGGCTGATGGGGTTCCGTTTTCGAAAAATCAACTCACTGTTGCTATTAGTAGGTTTCAAACCTACTAGTCTTTTCTAGAATGCAATAGTGAATTGATTTTTCGAACACAGAACCCGTTAGCCGTATTCTTGGTTCGAACGCGCGAGTTCAATAAAATGAATAATCAATTCATTATTGCATTCTTGAAACGACTAGCGGGTTCAAGTTTCAAATAATCAGTTCATTAATGCAATCTTGAGGGGCACGCTTCACTTAGTTTGACTGTAAGTACAGCATGACAAAACAAATAAAGTTGAAATAAAGAAATTGGGACAGGATGTTCTGATTAGCCTGGGAACAGGCTCCACAGTGGGGTTACACAGCTAAAAGACGGAAGCGCTCCCTTTTTTCTGTCATGTTCCTTCTTGTGGTACCAGGCTAGTTTTGATGGATGTAGACTGAAACTTACCTGACAGAATGCTTTGTAGAGTGTCTATCCATTCCTGGCATAAACATGCATCGCCACAATCAAAGACAAACATTTTCTCCCGCCATTTGTGTTTTCTTGTTCTCTTGACAGAATAGACACAGAATGATGAGCTTTTCATTGACAGCAGCTCAATGCCTCCATCTGTTGATGGTGCTGTGTTTAGATAGTGAGGAACAACAGCAAACACTTCACACAGCGGCAATGACTTCTTGAAGGATGTATGTTCTGAAACCATTAAAATGTGTAATATGTAACCATTTAACAGGGAGTGGCAACTCTGACAAGCCTGTTTTGAGAGAAAAACAAAATTCTTCTTGGAATCTAAAGAATTGTCTGGGAACCTGAGGAGACTTTCCAGATTTTTCTGAGAAACATGGCAAAGTTCTGGGACAATTTGCAGAAAAAAGCGAAGCTTGACATTTGTGAGAACAAGTGTACAATAAACATCACAAAGTGTTTTCTCACCCTAATCCTCACCTTAATGCAAGCAACTCTGTCAAAGATGAGGACATATGGAAATTACAATATTAATTGTGTGTAAATATTATATGAAGTACCCAAGGTCGCAGTTATGTGCATTTCTGGACATGTAAGTGAATATCACCATGTCACCCTCCCACCCTCCCCCCCCCCCTTACCCCAGAGATCACATGATGTATAAACCTCAGACCTCGAACAATTGCTTCAAACTAATGATCAGAACCCAGCTGATCAATACACAGCAACTGGCATTGATTGATAAATGTGGCTAAATGTAATTTAGACGAAGTTAAAATCGAGGTAATGCGGGCAGCGGTCTTCTTCATGGCGGCTCAGACCTGCTGTGGGGCAGCCCGGTAAGTGGCAGGGTTCTGGGTATTTACAGGGCTCAGATTTCTGAGACTCATTGTGCAATTATTCGTGTTGCTTTTGCGAAGCCTTCGTGTCGTTCTGCCCCCCCCCCCCCTTTCCCGCCCATGTAGGTATGTGTCAGCTTATCTCCACTGATTTCCTAGTCAGTGTGACGGTGCTGGATGGTGGTTGCCGCTCACAGGGTTGCCATGGTTACTTTGGCTCTCAGCTCGTTCACTTTCCTTCCCACCATCCGTATAAGCACCATCCCCCAAACTCATCTATTGCTGATGAGTTTAACAGCCAAACAATGACTTATCGATAATCAAAAAAACAAAAAAATATTTTCATTGATTAACACTGACAAAGAGAAATTTTTCCAGCTCAAGTTACTTCGATCGCATTTGATTGTTCATCAATTATCAATAGCCATTAATTAATTCAGATTTATTGCCATCGATTTTTATTGATTTCATCGATTTTGTCGATTGTTCAGGCCCCTAGTAAACCTCCACTTGTAAAAAGGCCGGGACTTCACAAAGAAAAAACAAAATACAAGCTACACCTACATTTTAAATATAAGCTTAATGGTTCAGTTGCATCATTTTCGATTCGAAGAAAATGAATACATAATAGCGAAATAAAAAGGAAAGCTAGTTAATGCTACACAACAAAATCATGGCGTTGAAATAATTTATGCTTAAAAATCTCGAAAAACAGGAAGTTAATAATTTAGTTTAGCTTTCGTTTCAGCTGAGCTGGTTTCAAACGAACATGTACAAATAAAAGGACCCTAAATCAATATCTCACATATTCAAAACAATTTATCGTCACACTCGTTGGCAGGCATTTGCGCAAACCAGCGAGATTTCAAATCAGTTTTGCAATATCCGAGAGCTCACAATTTGAGTACACACCGTCGGGAATTATCGTCTGTTGCTTGGCACCGATTTCTTTCACTTATTTGAAAATGGTGGTGAAATAATTTGACGACCTTACCTACTCTATGATCATCAATACCAACATGGCCCCAAGACAGGGATGTATGTGAAAGAACTACATCAAAAGATTTTCCATTGACATCTAATACGGATCGCTTCAACACAGAACAGGTAGCCATGTTTGTTTCTAAGAATGAGGAAACATTCGTTTCCAGTACTCCTCTGTCTCGCGACTCGTGCTGATCTTCCCTCCCCTCTCCTCCACCGAAACGCCCCCACCACACCCTTCCCAGTGAACCGAAACGAAAAAAAACAACAACAACAACAACGAGTTGCAATTGCCACACAGGCTACAAACAACCCTGCCCCTACCTGTGCCCCTCTTAAATAAGCCTCCTCTCTGAAGAGAGGCAAGTCTATTAGTCCCGGAATTTTCTCAGTTCCACGTTTTCCTTCAAATAATAACAGTTCATCTGCACTGATCAAAGTACTATATTTATCCACGTGTTCTGGAATTCGGAAAGCACTGTCACGTGCTTCAGCTTTCCCACTTTGCGTTATAGTCTCTTTGGCAGAATCGGAACTGACACTGCTCCTCTTTCAGCAGTCCGACGGTTGACCTTGGCCGTGTTTGCTGCCTTTCACCTACTTTTAGAATTCTCCACTTTCTATGTACCTACCTCAAACCAAACATGTTCCTGAGTGTCAGTAGCGAGAGGATCAATTTTCAAAGTGGACTTGTTTTTTATTATTTCTGCTTTACTTTGTTTCCAGCGTAAAGCAATTGTTGATAACTTCCACATGAGGTGTACAAACATCCAAACATTCATAGTCTCTCAACTTGCATAACGGTTCAGAACGCTGCGTTTTACTCTCAAATTTTTCTGACTAAAAGGCGTGTATTTTTTTTTTTTGGGGGGGGGGGAGTTCTGGAGTAAAACCAAGTAGAAGATCCTGCTGTTTCGAAGCAGAAGCGCGTGAAATGGGGCTGCAAATGAGTAAATTGTGTCCGTCACGTCAATAGCACGTGATAGAGTGTATTTTGAAGAGGAAAAGATTGCAAAATTAATATCGCCATGTCAAGATCCAGTTTCCGGTACAGCGTTTTTTTTTTTTTTTTTCTTTGGAAAGAGACAATATTCTCTTTCTCTGGGATCCGGTTCATTTGTTTTATAATTTATTGTACTTCAATTGTCTGAATTATTTCACGGTCCTTTGGAGGACAATGGGAACGTAAATGATTTGTTGTTTTGTAGCCAATCAAAAGCGAATGTCAGGGTCAATTCTAAAAAAGCTGTCAACACTGAAGTCTACACGGCCTTGTGGGTAATTCAAAATGGCGATTTCTGAGGTGGTCGAGATCCGAAGCGTTTTCAGTCATGACTGATAAACAAAGCCATCTTTACTCACTGTGGTCCTCGAAAGGTACGTTATAATCTCCGACATAGTGCATTCGATGTGAATCATTGTGATTTTTTGCCACTTATGATTGAATTTTCTTTTGATCGTCGCGAGAAGGGCGGGCTTCTAGAATTTCGCACCAAGAGTGACAAGAATATATATTTTTTTGTAGGGTAATCGATTTCTCCATGTTTGTTGACAGGAAATAACTTTTGCACACACCCAAAGGAAGAATAAGAGGGCACAATTAATGTCGATCGCCCAGCTCGATTTGTCGGATTGTGCACCAAATAAAGGCCGTTTTCTCCTCTTAAGAGCTCTTGCAATAAATCATAAGCTCAACTGCTGGCTGTACTCGCAGTTCGCATGTTTAGCGCCTACAAGTTATCATCAGTGAAGTCAATCTACTTGCCCGAAGCCTACCTTACATTTTATTTGAACTCGATTGCCATCAGATCTAGATTGATTGCAGTCGGTGGTGTTTGTCATTTCCTGGTAGAGCGTAAACTCCATGCGGCTTTAACTTAATTTCTTGTTAATTCTTTTCCTCGTAGACGAATTTTTCGGTGTCGCAGCGAACGTTTTGGCGAGAAGCTAGATTTGAATACGAGCGACCTATGGCTTGAAATTGTGGATTTGCCCAGGGATGAGAAGAATCAAGCGAGCTCTTTCACTCAAAGGCAGTAAAGGAGCAGATGACACTCTCTCCGAGCTAGCCGAACAAATTACCTTGGAAGTTAACGGTAAAGACAATGGTAAGTTATAAAGCTTGATGCTCGTGTTTGTCTTTAGTTTGACAGCACATAATATTTAATACATGTATGTAAAGTTAAGTGCCTAATACGAGTTCTTTCGAAATAATAATGTTGCTTTGTAGATTCATTGAGAAGTTTGTATATTTTTGTTACTGTATGATTTTTCTCTGCCGACAAACGGAACAAAAATTATAGTAATTTCGATGGTGAACGACTTCCTCGTCTTCAAGAATCTGATGTTTGAAGGTGAAGGTTTTCGATCAACTTGGCTATTAAACTTGCCCAGTATACCAGTTATGAAGTTTACGTAATAACTTAATTGCAAATGCCACAAGGAGCTAGCAGATGGATATGGTCATTCTAAAGTACGCAAACAACATACAGAGTTTGATAGCGATGCCAATATAGATTTGCCGTATTCTCGTAATTCTATTTCTGTTTATTTAATTGTATCGAACCAAGCTTCGATTGCTTGTAAAATTCTATCGATCATGTTCGCCGAATTAAATGTCAAGACGCCAAAGAATTGAAATTGGGGTAGCACCACGCTTGACTAAACAGGAAACTGAATATTTTTTATCCCTTTTATTTTCACTATTGTTGTAGATTTACTTTTAGATCAAAGTTAGCATTTATAATAATTTTGCGTCGGCGTTGTCAAGTATTCACTCGTCATTTAACGTTGACAATGAAGCTTTTCAATAGTTTCCTCGCTTGTTTTCTTGCATTTGCATAATTTTATGTAAATATTTGCTGGGCTTAGACGCAAAAAGTGATAAAGTCAAAGGCTAATAGTCTTTTGAGAATTGGAGTGTTGTTTCTGGTAAAGAAGGGCTAAAGGTCTTTAAACGCAAGCCTTATAAATTATGTCAATCATTAACAATGTATACCAACTTGGCAAACACAGTGTGAATTAATTTATGGTTATGCACTTAGAAGTTTCTCTTACATGTAGTATGTTTAGCACAGTTTCACTTTTGCTGTTCGGCGGTACTAATTTAATGCATTAAAGATAACAACAATCCTGAACGTAAATAGTTAAAATTTCACTCTCTTGCTTGACTTTTAAGATTGAGTAAATTTTGTTTAATGGGAGAGGCTTTCTTTTTTCTTTCCTTTGAGCTGCAAGATTAACTACAGTATCATAAATGAATAATTTATGCAGTGGATTTTTTTTATCTCCACACAAAAAAAAACTCACTTAAATTGAAAAATTCTTTAAATCTTAGAGATAAGATAGCAGGTAATGTCAAATTGGGCTTTTAGTTTCCATGTTTATTTAGACTTTTTTCCTGTTTGTTTCCTATCTAGTAGGTTAAGGTTATTAAAAATGCATTGCGAAGATTAGTAGCAAATAAATAAACATCTTACTGTTTTGTCCAGAAAAAAGGACTTGAGGCAATAAGTATCCAAAATTTTTGAAATTAAAAGTAAACATTTTACAGTGTCTAGACAAAACATTTTTGATCTGTTTTTAAAGTACATAATATTTTTTGAAACAGAAATGGATCAAGTTTATTAGCATTAGGCTACTTTGAATAGACATTTGGTATTCTGCATGTATGTATTGAATTTAATAACTTTATATTGAATTATTTGACAGGAAGCCAAATTGCATTGAAATAAGGGACCAAACAGACTTTTTAGTGGCTTATGCATTGAGTGATTAAAGTCATACATGCATTTCTGTAAGGTAGTGTTAGCTGATCTTGAGGTCAACCTTTTGGTAGAGATACTGTTAATAATTATGCATGCACAATCATTATTATGAGATTGGCCACCCACAAAATTTTTATTGGTTTTGTGTTTAAGTACTAAGTGAAGAAGTTACTTTGTTACACCTGTATATGAGGCCTTTCCCCTTTATGGTCTATTTAATTCATGTTTTAGTAGAAGTAGTTATAGTTGTTGTTTGTTGCATTATATCTCAGAAAGTTTACTCATGAAATAAGTTTTAAGAATTTTACAAATGGATGAATGACATATTGACCAAAACAAAAAATATGTCAGTTAACCCTTTAACTCCCGATAGTGCCAAATGGCACTTATAGATTTTACTCTGTCTAATACTAGACGATTTTACTGGTCAATGGAGAACCTCTTGGGAGTTAAAGGGTTAACCACATCTTCACCCAAAAACTACAGGTATGTCCCCATTAACCCTTTAACTCCCGATAGTGCCAAATGGCACTTATAGATTTTACTCTGTCTAACGCCAGACGATTTTACTTGTCAATGGAGAACCCCTTGGGAGTTAAATTGTAAAGCATATCAAATGTGATGCAATGAAAGTAAAAGTTCAAAGCTCTCCAACTAAAAAAGCTAAAATAGTAATAATGAAGTACTGAAATAATTATGTTTCACAAAAACAGCACACATCACATAAACATGTGGTTTTCTGGGAAGTTATCTTTGATACAGCTAAAGGGCAAATTACTAATTAAAAAGAGCAGAACAGTGAAAATGAGAAAACTCATTACAAGAAAAATAGAACAAAACAAGAAATAAAACCGTTGGGAATGTTGTTTTTTAAGGCTATGACCACCATAATGGGCCAGTGAAAGATGACACTGAAGATGGAAATGGAATTGAATCAGCCCATGGTGATCTTTCTCAAGTCTCCATGAGAAAACCGAGATCAAAATCGGTAAGTTTTAGTGGGTATGAAATTATTTTGAGGTGTTAGACTTGAGTGAATGCTTAGAACAAACAAAAGCCTTGAATGTGGAAAGGGGAAATTATGATAAATTAATGATTGCAGTACGAAACATATTTTTCCAGACTGTTTCTGTACCTGGCAGCTCCAGCAAACGACTCTCACTCCCAGTCCTTCATCATGGAATGTCACTGAACGATATTTCCATGAGAAAAAGTCCCGCCCACAGAACAAGGAGTTCCACAGAATTTGGCTCATCCAAGAGTCCTCCATATCGGAGTGAGCAGCATCTGAGTCGCCGGAGTAGACGGATGTCGCTTGTAAGTAAAAGTAGCTGTAGCGGTAGTGGTCGTGGTACATGTGTAAATTGGAAATGGTAATGCTCAGCTCTTCAAAAAGCACAGATGGCTTCGCAAACCATCGGCTTCTTTTAAAAGTTATGGAAGGCAGCCACTTGAACAAAGATTCTAGTGACTCGAATTCTCCAGTCTTCTCTTCTTTGCTGTCACTGGGAAAAACAAGTCTTCCAGCTACTTCCAATGCTTCTGAAAGGGCTCAATAGTAATAGCTATTAATAATAAAATTTAATTATAGTTTGTGCTATTCCAGAAAAAAAGGCGTACTTCAAAAGCAACGTTTTTAAAGATAGTACAGTATGTGTATGAAGCTAAATAAATTAAATTCCAATTATTGGAAAGTCAGAAGGGGTGAGAAGGAAGGGGGGGGGGGGGGGCACCAGACCCATAAAACCTTTGGATGGGAGGGGGGAGGTTGGTGGTATGGATATTTTCTAGAACCACACATTAATATTTTGTGATACACTGTGTGTTAATAATAAAAACAAATATTCAGTATATGGGGCAAATTCAACATGATTGTGTTTTCAAATTTTCCTTAAAATTCTATGTATTGAGCACTGAATTAATAGAAGCAAGTAAGTTTTGTGTCTTAATGTATACCAAGCCGTGCAGTAGTTTTCTTGTGTGGTAAATAATTATTATTTACTATTTAACAGTCTGAACTTGGTTATGGGAAAATGGAAACCTACGTCAAGTTGGACAAATTGGGAGAGGTGAGTTAGGCTTGGGCTCACCCAGGCTTAGGTCTTGTTTAAGCTTGTGGCCAGTAAACGCGGGCTGGAGGTGCGAAAGACCATCCAACCTTATACTTGATAAACACAGAGAACATGTCATGTTTTCTATTTCTTTTAGAAAACATTGCGATGAAAAAAAGGAAAACAATTTGTTAACTTTAATTATCAAGACATAAATTCTCTGTGCTTGCGTCATCATTACGTCAACAGCTCGTGCTAATTCTGTGTTTCTATTGAGTTATAGAAACATGATATCTAACTAATCAGTGCGCATAATTTCTTAGGACTGTTTTCTAATACTTATTGTTGATCACTCACTCTTTCCTTCCTGTGTTACTATAAGGAAAAAGTACTCAATGATCACTCTTAGGAGTTAAAGGGTTAACAGTCATTCATGGCTTCCTGACCTGCTACACTGAGTGAATTTTGAGGAGATGACTTGAAAAGACCCATGCCTATTGACTTAATAACTTTCTTAACTCCCTGACTGTGAAATGTTATTGTCTGAAACTCTGTATGGTGTATTGTTATTGTGGTGGTTATCACTTTGAATCAATTCTTTAGGGTACATATGCAACAGTTTTCAAGGGGAAGAGCAAGTAAGTGGTATCACATGCATTTGTAGAAAGTGTAAAGAAGGGCTGTGCTCAGAGCAGTGGCTTTTGAACCCCTTAAATTCTGTGGCCAATTTACCTCGGCAAGCTGTAGCAGATAAACCCAAACCTCTGTTATATAACTTTTTTGCATTACATGCATGTTGTAGCTGCCTGTCTTAGAGATCAAAGCGCACATGTCTAATATTTCTCATTGTTACTCTTTCTAGTTAAATCTTGGCTTAAACTAATAATTATGATGACCATGATCAGCGTCTTATTTTAATGGGGTCAAACTCGTTGTTGATGAAACTGGCGCATATCTTTGTTGCAGGCTCACAGATAATTTAGTTGCATTAAAAGAAATTAGACTGGAGCATGAAGAGGGAGCTCCTTGTACAGCTATTAGAGAAGGTAAGCAGGGCTTTCATTAGAAGATGGCAACTGGTGAAAACTGCCTGGCACCTACAGCTGTACTTTGTCACAATTTTCCTCTCACATGGTTCAAAATAAAATCAGAGCTTTAGCCTGAATTTATAGGCTTTTTTTCCCAAGGCTGATTTTTAGCTGGCTGTCAAGAAAAATGAATCAGCACCGATGTTGATTTCGCTGATCCATAGATGTAATTTTCTATTGCTTCCGTGAAAGATCGCCGGCAAGCGTGACCAAAGTGCCAGCTGCTATTTTGAACCCTGTCTCAACGCTGCCCACTTTGTCTAGATTTTCACTCAAATGATTAAAACATTTATCAGGTCACCATTTTCTTCAGTTAGTTTAGACAGCTGATAAGAGTTTCAGCAGTTACATGTTGGCCTATTTTATAAGCCATTTTTTCCTCTTGAGATCTCCTCAGTAATGGCTCTAGCTTATAGATACTTTCATTATCATTATGGCAAATAAATAAATAAATAAATAAACAAATAAATTGCTAACATATCACAAGAGTTGTAAAGCACTCTCAGGATTTGAGAAAGGGGGAGTTTGTTTGGTCCCCCTGTCAAGGTCTGTGGGCAGCACATGCAATCAACAAACTTGTTTTTTTACATTACAGTTTCTCTGCTGAAGGATCTCAAGCATGCAAATATTGTTACCCTTCATGACACTGTTCACACGCCAAAGTCTCTCACTCTGGTGTTTGAATATCTGGTGAGCATCTCTACAGACTGGGCTTGTGTTGATATGCATTTATGCCTGTAAAATTTGTCTGTGCTGATGTAGTTATGTGCTGTGTGGGTAACCTGTGGTGATATACATGTACAGGTGTAGCTAAACCCTGAGTAGGTGGTCTGTGTTGATATAGTTGAAGTAGATGTTCACATAATAGGTAGTAGGTGGCCTTGGCTTGTACAGTGTAACTAGGTAACCTAATCAATACAGTTGAACCCTACTTTATATAGGCAGCCTCTATAGGCCACCTGTGATGATGTAGTTATTTCCTGTTTGAGTGGCCTGTGGTGGATATTTATTTATGCACTTGAAACTTGAATAGTCAGACCTTACTGCTTTTTCTTGAAAGGTCAATGGAAATTCCAAGGGGGAGGGGGGGAAGGGGGCAGGAAGCAAGTTTTTTTTAAAGAAAAGTATGAAGGTAAATTGGAATTTCTAGAGGGGTGGGTGATGTAAAACATTCTGTGGAGGGGTGTATGGATAATTATTTTCTGGAACCACACGTGAGCAATGTTACTGACTAATGTGGTACTTTTTTGTCTCAGGAAAAAGACCTCAAGCAATATATGGATGATTGTGGAGGAATCATGAGTATGAACAATGTTAAAGTGAGTAAACCATTACACATGTATGTATGCTCTGAGTGCCACCCCCAGCTCCTCCCCCCAGGCAGGGTAGGTGTATGAGAATGGAAGAAATAATATACATGTATCCATTGACCAATGATAAACCCAAACGTACCAGGGCAGTCTTTCACATCTGCCAGAGCCACCTTTCGTAAAGAGCTGACAGTATTAAGCAAGCAATTTTGCTATAGCTTTTACATTGGTTCTGAAAACTTCATTTTCCTTTCTTGTAGCTATTCCTTTTCCAGTTACTTAGAGGGCTTAATTACTGTCACAGCAGAAAGGTGCTTCACAGGTAAGTAATAATAATAATAATGATAATAAATACTTATTAATTTTATACCGCTCAAATTCAACTTAAGTTTCAAATGCACCTCACAAAGAAAGCTTTATAATTTTGAATTTTTTTACAATTCTCAAATGAAATCAAAGTACCATACACAGGGTTGCTATGATGAGGAAAGCCAATCTTTTCCAAGGTTAGGGAAATTTTACCTTGGTTTCGCCAAAGAGACAATAGTGTAAAAAGTCAGGGAATTTGATTTTGCATCATTTACAGTCTCTAGGTTTGGAAAAGAATTTCATTGTTTTGTTAGCAAAGGCAAGGTCTTTTCCAGAAAATATTGATCATTACTGATGGAGGAATAATTTATTTCTGTGGCTTCATTGTTGGCCAATTGCCAATAAATTAGTCTTGGATGGTTAGTGGTTATAGTCAGAGGGGATCAGGACTTTTCCTGAGAAAAAGGTTCAGACATACTACTGCTTAGATGTCTGGACATCTCCAATGTACATTTGAAACAGTAACTTTGGATACTGGACTTTCTTGTCATTTCCAGGGATCTCAAGCCTCAAAATCTGTTAATAAATGATAAAGGGGAATTGAAGTTGGCCGACTTTGGTATGTCTGAGAATTTTAGCATACATGTACATGTACGTTACTGTAAAATGTCAATATTGATTTTGATACTCTCTGATATCTCTAGTCTCATGTTAATGTAATTTTCCTCTCCTCATCCAGGCCTCGCTAGAGCAAAGTCTGTACCTACAAAGACATACTCAAATGAAGTTGTGACATTATGGTATGTTGTTGATGTTACATGTAAGTACATTATTTACCAGTCATAGTATTAATAATAATGTTATTAATCAACGGTTTGGTTTGATTTGCAGGTATAGACCACCGGATGTGCTTTTGGGCTCAACAGAGTACTCAACGCAAATTGACATGTGGTAAGAAAGATTGAAAATCAGCATTACCAGTACATGTTTATTTTTCTAAGTGTATGCTTTACTGGTACGTATCATAAATTATCATAAATTATCATTAATTATCAAACCAATTTTTGATTTTATATTAACTTTCAAAGGGGAAGTGGTTGAATCTACAGGATTTACTACATGAGCATGTATAAGCAGCAATCTTGCAGATCTATAACAATGCACTGATGAGGTGTTTTTGTGTCTAGGGGGGTAGGATGTATATTCTTTGAGATGGCAACAGGCAGACCTTTCTTTCCAGGGTCTACAGTTGAGGATCAACTTCATTTAATTTTTAAGGTGAGTGAGATCCAGTTAATGTTTTGATGTAAAGACCTGTCCCATTTCTGTTCATCAGCCTTTGTCAGAAATCAGTTTATTGAGTCTCTCCTTTACTTCATCATTCTTCGTCCCTCCTTCCTTAGTAGAATGTAAAATCTGTTATATTCTTGAGGGTTATCGAATTCTTTCCTTTGGTCGCTTTATAGATCAATCAACGATTTGTTTTACTCACTTCATTCTTTTTCCCAGACTCTGGGCACCCCAACAGAGGAAACATGGCCTGGTATTACAACCAACGAAGTTTTTCTTTCAGGTGAATTTCCAAATGCTACCTCATTCTTGATTTCATACATGTACATGCCTCCAAATATCTTACATTATGTCGGTTTTCTTTCCTCACAGGAAGATTTCCTCACTATCCAAGGGAACATCTTATTAATCACTCTCCAAGGTACAGTAAAAGCTGTTACCATGTATATCGATTTTGTTACAAGTCAATCAGGTAATCTACAGCATGGCACCCATTTTCCTGTTGGATTGATGTCACTGTCTGGGCAACTACGCACCCACCCCTCCCCTAACCCAACATTAACACTAACTTATTAACTTATTACAAACTGTTGGGTTAGGGGAGGGGTAGGTGTGCAGTTGCCAGCATTGATCCATTTACCACCCCACCCTTCCCCCCACCAGTGATCCCCACTCATCCTTGGGTTTATATCTGAATGCACTGATTCTGTTCTCTGCCAGAACTAAGAGTAAAGAAAAAGATTCAAACAGCCTTGTGCTGATTTACAGAAGACACAAGCCTCATTCGCCAGATTTCTAAACTAAAGTTTTTAGGCCAGTAAATTTAATTTGAGAGACAAATAATGGTTGGTGTCTTGAGTACTAACACCTCATTATTTTTGGTGTAGATTACGAGTAACATTTCAAACAGCAGTGCTATCCTCAGGTTCAATGCATGAAAATAATGCTGATACATTGAATCTTGAGCTTTCCTTTTTTGCCATAAGATTTTGTGTCAACTGGATTTTCGCCTGACAAATAAAATATCTAGTGTCAAGAGAAGACATGCTATCTCACTACCGCTAACCTTTTAAACTGTTCGTTGCCCATTTTCTTTCAGACTTGATAATTCTGGACTAGACTTACTAGAAAGATTTGTCGAGGTGAGGTGAACGTTTAACTTAAGCTCAATTTAGACGTTGTATGTTTCTTTCAAGGGAATTGCTTGCGAAGAGTCTGTGCCGCAATTTTTTTTCCACACAGCTCAAGTGAAACACGTTTTTGAAATTGAAAGGAAGAGTCAAGATTGATAGTCGTTTTTCTCTTCATCTGTTCCATTTTAGTTTGTTGTGAAAGACAGAATATCAGCCGTTGATGCCATGAAACATGATTATTTCTTCACTTTAGGCAAACGTGTGCGAGAGTTAAAAAACGGTAGGTTCATTTGTGTTAAGCAAGGAATTGCAAATAGTGTCACAGGCGCCCCATGAAATATAAACAAGATATGGCTGCAAATTGTATACGGATTTTTTATGGGAATCCCGGCAATCGGTTCTAATTGATAAATATTCGAAAAACTTCTGAGTAAAAAGCCTTACCTTACATCCAAAGTGTATTGCTTGCTATCTGTGTGGTTATTTTGCCGATCTATCGCGATTTGAGCGATTTATATGCTTCCTGTGTTTCTAGTTAAGAGTAAAAACAAGGAAGCAAATTAATCGCTCAAATCGCGATAGATCGGCAAAATAACCACACAGATAGCAAGCAACACACCGTGAATATAAGGATAGGCTTTTTTACTGAGAGTTTTTTCGTACATTTATCAACTAGAACCGATTGCCGGGATAGAAATCCTTATAATTTGCAGCCACCTTGTTTATATTGCGTGACACGGTACTCTCACACCATGAGCTTGGGGCGTCTGTGATAGTGTTATTTGTTTGAAATAACTAAATTTGTGGAAAAAATGCAGTCATGTAAACAAATCCTTGGGAAGATAGATGAATTCTTCTCGGATTCGGAAATTGAACTAATTTGCCTACAACATTTAATTCGGCGACAAGGCGACCACGCGATGTGTCGCTAGTACGCGCAACAGAAGCCATGAGGTATCGTGGTACTTAACACGGAAATACTGCCTTTTTTGTGTAACCAAGACTTCGTGCCACGAACTTGTTTTGTGTTAACTTTCTTTAACCAGTTCAAACCAAATCTGGAATTATCGTGCGAACTGGTTCAATTTCCTGTTGCTACATTTGTGCTTAAGCGCGGCGAGACCGGCTTTTGCCGTTAAGGTATATTTGCCTTTAGAAACTGTTGGAGTTGCGTGCTTCAAGTAATTAAAGTCGTTTGTTGTTCTCTTGTTTTAGTTGAGTCAATCTTTAGTTTTGAGGATATACGGCTGTCAAAAGACCCTGGTTACAGGCATGGTGGTAGATCTAATCTCGGTAAGTCGCATACATGTAAATTCTTGTCAGTATCATCGTCGTCGTTATCATCGCCATCGTCATCATCATCATCCTCAAAAGTTAGAACCGCCTTGTACAGCAGAAAACCGGAGCTAACTTGTGCAGCCTTCTGAACATTTCCAAGTGAAAATTTTCCTTAATAGCTTTGATTTGAAGTATCCAGGATATTCAGGGTTCTCGGTAACAATTTGATTCACAGGTTAAACAAGCGGACGTCAGACTTCAGAAAATAATTATATCGTTGTGAACTACCGGACTTTACTACAAGGCCGTTTTCATATGAAACAACCCGGATGTAATGTCCGGCGTCCGGCCCCAAACAAAATCCGAGGGATATTATTAACAATTTGCTTCTTTTCTTCCTCAGGCGGTCCCGCCCGACGGCGCCAAAGTATGCTATTCTAATTAGTACTCTATCTCGTCCACAAAGTGACGTGCACATTCGCGCGGAGTCTGGTACTGTCAGTGAATCCGGGGGCTGGTTACCCTTAGCAACGGATGCGAAGATGCCGTTCATTGGTATTTTCCCAAGGAGATGTGGCATTTGATTAGTTTTATATGAAAAGGAAATTCTTATCGAGTACATATGTCCACTTTTAATAGTCAATCGCTAGCACAGAAAAAGCCGTTTTTAATTTATTGTAAATCGGAAAAGGACACGAATTTCACACAGGGAAGTATTTCAACGCGGTGGTGAAGGCCCACTCTTTAGCACTTAAACGGTGAAAACTTCTCTTTTCCTTCTCTTTCCAGACAGTTCCGCTTTAACTTATATTTTCTTCGTAGGTACTTGAAGCCGAAGGTTGCGCTCATCGGGAAAACTAATTTTTACCAGCTTGTGTTTGCGGACACTACAAAAAATTGGTCAACATCTCTCTTTTTTCCTCGACAAAACTCACGTCGAAATTGCTTAGGTTTTGTGTTTCTGTATACTCCAGTTAATTTTTTTTTTTGTATTTGACGTTTTCAAAAACAAAACCCGTACTTTGTTTTTCTCGTTTGCTTTGTTATTTTAAGTTACGGTTATTTATTTTTTAATCCAGTCCATTTTCAGGAATTGCTGAAACTTAGTGAAAACCATGCACGCAAGAATTCTTGGTTTTCAGACACGTGATCAGCGGTCATATTGGTTCAGTGAAACAGAAGAACATGGCCGCCGTGACGTCACATGCAAACCAGCAAACAGAAATTTCTTTTATAAACCTCCAGTACTGAAGAGACAGTGACAAATTGGCTTTTATATTCTGCAACGGACACAATTGTCTGTTTCTCGCCTACAAGTTTTCTTAGTTTTTTATTCGGTGACTCACATACTTGACAACAAGATTTCACTTAACGTGATATTTTTTGCTGTGGGTATGCGTTTTCGGCAAAACATTGGTCCCAAGAGTCAACTGATACTATTCTGGGTACATAGTTTAAGTGAAAAGTTAGCCTGCGTAGCAAGCATTTCCGTGGGGTTTCCGCGCAAATTTCGATGTTTTGGCCGCGCGAAAATTGTGAAATTTGCGCGGAAACCCCACGGAAACGCTTGCTACGCAGGCTAGTGAAAAGTTGACTCGCACATCATAGGAAGTCTTTATATGCACATTTGGTGACAACGAAAAATTTAGTACAGAATTTAATTTGCAATTGTTTTTGCCACAGGCCTGAACGTCTAGAATTTGCTAACTTAAGTGCTTTTTTTTTAAGAATTCATTTCGTTTTTTTTTGTTTGTTTGTTTTATTAAGTTGTCGCCGGCTTCCAATAGGATCAAGACTCAATAAAATGTATAGAGAATAATGTGATTAGTTTGTTTCTCCGCTTTCGGGCGTGTGAACGGATTTTAAGTGCCCGATTTTCAAATCAGTTGTAGAAATGTTAAAGTTTCGAATTGTATAAAGTTTTGTTTTGCTAATCATTTTACCATGTTGGGTATAGCGGCGAAGATTAGACAGAGCATTAGGTAGGTTAAGGAAGTTTTTAGAATTATTTGTAATTAATTTTATTCATTTTACTGCGTAGTAGTTGTAGGTGAATAATAATCAGCGTAATTCAATAATGAGCTTGCAAATGATCATCCATGTGAAGCACAAATATCACAATTGTACAATTTTAAAAATTGCATCCGCGCGCAGATGGTGTTGGAGTCACGCGGCGCGAAGAAACCCGCGCGAGTTCTTCCCTCGCGCGTTTCGTGTCATCTCGCGCTCAAAAGGAAAGCAACGGCGACAAGAACGTTGCAATAGGTTTTATTGAGCGAAAACAATGGCTTTCATATTTTAGTACATTGGTTTGCCGTCCTCTTAGTTCCGGGTAGTTTGACCACTTTTTACAAGTGGTACA